>CP136069.1:19709207-20076134 GCA_032622095.1 Siphonodentalium dalli | reverse complement strand
TTGACTCAGGTATAGATGACATATGTTTTCGCTGCACGGACTCAAATTTGGGGTTCGCCATTTTAAGTGTGCCTATATCTTTAGATTCTGGTATTTAATATGGATATTGGGACATATTTGGATGCTCCTGTATCTGGACATGAATCAGGAAAAGCTGACATATGTTTTCACTGAGCGGGCTCAAATTTGGGGTTCTCCATTTTAAGGGGACCCATCATAAAAAACGGGTATGTGCCTATATCGTTGAATGCTGGCATATAATATGGATGTTGGGACATATCTGGACCATCATGAATCTGGATATGACTCAGCTATAGTTTACTTATGGTTACAACTGCACAGGTTCAAATTAGGGGTTCACCATTTTAATGGCCATCATTGCAAATTGTTATGTGCCTATATCTTTGGATTCAGGGATGTAATATGGATATTTGGACATATCTGGACCAACATGTATTTGGACGTGACTCAGTTATAGTTGATATAGGTTTTCACTAAACGGGCTCAAATTTGGGGCTCACCATATTAAGGGCACAACATAAAAAATGGGTATGTGCCTATATCGTTGGATTCTGGTATATACTATGGATATTGGGACATATCTGGACCCTCCTGTATCTGGACATGAATCAGGAAAAGAGGACATATATTTTCACTGCACGGGCTCAAATTTGGGGTTCTCCATTTTAAGGGACCCATCATAAAAAACGGGTATGTGCCTATATCGTTGGATGCTGGCATATAATATGGATTTTGGGACATATCTGGACCATCCTGCATCTGGATATGACTCAGCTATAGTTTACTTATGGTTACAACTGCACGGGTTCAAATTAGGGGTTCACAATTTTAAGGGCCCATCATTGAAACTTGTTATGTGCCTATATCTTTGGATTCTGGGATGTAATATGGATATTGGGACATATATGGACAATCATGCATCTGGACATGACTCAGGTATAGTTGACATAGGTTTTCACTGCACGGGCTCAAATTTAGGGTTCACCATTTTAAGGGTCCATCATAAAAAATGGGTATGTGCCTATATCTTTAGATTCTGGCATGCAATATGGATATTGGGACATATCTGGACCCTCCTGTATCTGGACATGAATCAAGAAAAGCTGACATATGTTTTCACTCCACGGGCTGAAATTTGGGGTTCTCCATTGTAAGGGCCCATCATAAAAATGGCTATGCGCCTATATCGTTGGATTCTGGCATATAATATGGATGTTGTGACATGTCTGGACCGATCTGCATCTGGGCATGACTCACGTATAGTTGATATAGGTTTTCACTGCACGGGCTCAAATTTAGTGTTCATCATTTTAAGGGCCCATCATAAAAAATGGGTATGTGCCTATATCTTTAGATTATGGCATGCAATATGGATATTGGGACATATCTGGACTCTCCTGTATCCGGACATGAATCAGGAAAAGCTGACATAAGTTTTCACTGCACGGGCTCAAATTTGGGTTTCTCCATTTTAAGGGACCCATCATAAAAAACGGGTATGTGCCTATATCGTTGGATGCTGGCATATAATATGGATTTTGGGACATATCTGGACCATCCTGCATCTGGATATGACTCAGCTATAGTTTACTTATGGCTACAACTGCACGGGTTCAAATTAGGGGTTCACCATTTTAAGGGCCCATCATTGAAAATTGTTATGTGCCTGTATCTTTAGATTCTGGCATGCAATATGGATATTGGGACATATCTGGACCCTCCTGTATCTGGACATGATTCAATAAAAGCTGACATATGTTTTCACTCCACGGGATGACATTTGGGGTTCTCCATTGTAAGGGCCCATCAAAAAAAATGGCTATGCGCCTATATCGTTGGATTCTGGCATATACTATGGATGTTGTGACATGTCTGGACCGATCTGCATCTGGGCATGACTCACGTATAGTTTACTTAGGTTTAAACTTGAGGGGCTCAAAATTGGGGTTCATCATTTTAAGGGCCCATCATTGAAAATTGTTATGTGCCTATATCTTTGGATTCTGGGATGTAATATGGATATTGGGACATATATGGACCACCATGCATCTGGACATGACTCAGGTATAGTTGACATAGGTTTTTGCTACACGGGCTCAAATTTAGGGTTCATCATTTTAAGGGCCCATCATAAAAAAGGGTATGTGCCTATATCTTTAGATTCTGGCATGCAATATGGATATTGGGACATATCTGGACCCTCCTGTATCTGGACATGAATCAGGAAAAGCTGACATATGTTTTCACTCCACGGGCTGAAATTTGGGGTTTTCCATTGTAAGGGCCCATCATAAAAAATGGCTATGCGCCTATATCGTTGGATTCTGGCATATAATATGGATGTTGTGACATGTCTGGACCGATCTGCATCTGGGCATGACTCACGTATAGTTTACTTAGGTTTTACTGCACGGGCTCAAATTTAGGGTTCATCATTTTAAAGGCCCATCATAAAAAAATGGGTATGTGCCTATATCTTTAGATTCTGGCATGCAATATGGATATTGGGGTACAACATAACAAATGGGTATGTGCCTATATCGTTGGATTCTGGTATATACTATGGATATTGGGAGTGTATTTTGAAGAAATGTTGTTGTCATTGTTGTAACTTGATTATATCGGGACCGTCTGATCGGATTGAGTACCTTTAAATTAATTTAATATATTTCATTCCAATATACGACACATGAACATGGCATTGGCGTATGTTAATGTGACTGACATTACACAAAACTATCGAAGTTACATGGTATCTGGATTTCAAATTTAATTTAATAAACGTGAATATAAATGCATTGCTGATTTTTCTTACATGCATGTACATATACATGTACATATATGTTACACTTATTAACTCTCTTGATCAAATTAGCATTTCTGTACACATGTTTTTTTCTCTCGCACATTTACATAATTATACATGTGCCGTAACAGTCCTTCATATAGCAAGTTTTGTCTGCAGTTTCGTTTTCAGAGTTATGACCCTTTGCCAGAGTTATGAACTGGTGTTAAACTGAGTGTCCCATTATTACTTCATTTTCTCTCTAAATATAGCCAATATTGAGCGTTGCCCTTGTTATATTCCACTATAGTATAAGCATTTGATTTACAAAAAATTATGCTGTCATTATACATATTACAGATATATTTTGATAGAGTCAAAATCATTATTCATGATTCTCATTAACTCATTTTCAACATTTTGATTCTCGTAAAAGCTGACTTGCTACAGAAATTTTGTATTTTGATTCTTGCAAAATTTTATGGATTTTAAGATCTTGATAGCGCATATGATATACATAACACGCCAGATAAAGTGACATTATTCACTCGCGAAACTACTATTTATAATCACTCCAGAAATCACATTAAATCAGACTCTTTGGGTCGCATATAGACTAGATCTGATTTTGTGATGTCAACAATTATTATCTAATACGACGCTGCTGTTCTAAGTTTATGCGAGTACTTTTATTGCACAGTATATTTCGATCAGTAGGCCTAAAGCAAAATCTTTTTATTGTGTCTTTCGATTACTGCTATTGCAAATGAGAATTATGAATATTGGTTTACAATTTCATTTCATTCCTGACGGTAGTTACCTTTTATTGTGCAAATATGACACAATATATTACAACACTAGTCACTATATGCTATACCCTGCAGGGTGAGTGGAATTTTGAATTATTGGCAAAATTGCAAATCATGTATTTCTATCAACAATGGGTGAAAGAAATATAAGTTTGTGCTATAAATTAGTACGCGCACACTGGAACACAAAATCGTGTGTGTGGGCCTGGTTGAATATACCTGTGGTATGATGGATCACTTCCATCCTCAAGCTACTTTTGCCATTTAACCCTTTAATGACGGGAGATGAGCTGGTGCAGCATTAAAGCTCCTGTGCCTGTACAAACTATTGTATATGTTAATCTCCCATAGTGAGCCACGTATTTATAAAAGAGTGCAGTGGCTTACAATGTTAAGGTAAATATTGTTAGGCCAATGTATTTTCTTATATATGCGAGGCTCCAAATAAATGGGAGACTCACATATATAAGTATGCATTGATCCAGGTTTTTCGCAAAATGTGTGGGAGCTCTAGGTTAATGGCGTTTTTTCTGATGTGCATGGGTAGACAGGCTTGTAACCCCACCACAGTTTAATTCACACCAGGTTCTCAGCTTCTATTATTTTATGAAGTTAGAACCCATAGCCCGGATACATGGTGTTTTGTGTGGATACTGATGATAGTGCTGGTACACTACATATCTGTAGTATTAGTCTTCTTTAACTAGTTTCATCTATGCTCATGCTATGTCTTATTTATGATGCCGATAATTTCAAGGAACATTTATCAGTGGTGCAATGCTGATAACTAATATTTTTGAGGAAGACCAATTCACTTCATTTTATTACTAGATCAATTGATTTACATTTGGTTCAAATAGGGGCAGATATAGGAGATTTACCCCATATATATGGACTGTTAACCTCATGGGTTGATTTATGACTGAGTTCAGAACCACGCAATTGATGCGAGGGGTTCTGGATTTTATTCCCAACTTTGGTAATCAGGGGAGAATCTGTTGTAATCAGACCAACAAATGGCCACATTTAGAATATTTCTAACTTTATGAGCTAGCTTGAAGTACCAATTGTAAAAATATAGTTTGGCCCAGCCGACTGGCAATAAGTCAGGGGTTTTCAATTGGAAATTTTCAACTATAAATATCCTCTGCCTGTCAAAGAAAACCATCTAGCTATGTCCCTGTTTATACCTACTTGTTTTAAAGTGATTTGCAGTCTTCAGAGTCCCAGTCTTCTCCGTCTTTAAAGTCAGATGCGCAATCCACAGTCATTGACTCTCTTGTTCATACCGGTATTACCACCATGTCTCATATATACATTATAATTACATGACATACTAGCTTAGTGCTATCCAGCCTATCCTTATTGTAATTGACATGAAAGACTGGGTGATATGCTGGTATTACTGGTAGTACATGTATATGGTATGTACCGCGGTATTGAGACGATCACTGCGTGGAGATACTGTAGCGTGCGGTTATGATACCGCAGTCAATTAGCTGTCGTCACGCCCGATAGTTGAAAAAATAATACGACATTAGGACCTCGTTAAAAGTTCCAGATATACAATTGATCACTTCATTCTATTTTCGTGCCTGCCTGTGTGATGCCAAATGTCAATCAATGCGACCTGGCACCAGGCGAGGGTGGAGTTTATAATTTGACAGCCAAAACAATGTCGGCAAGTAAAGTTCAGGGCGTGCTACATTTAACCCCCATTATTCAAATGTCTAGCGAGTGTTCTCATGTCCTACGTGTATACTTGGAACACTATGAACCGATGTACATTGTATTATCTACATGTACCTCACATGGAACGGGGCTTGAAATAGTCTTGGGGGGATTTGTATGCGGAGCGATGAATATATTGTCCGTAAAATTCGACCCGTAATCGAACCGTGAGTGCATACATTGGAGTGTAACACAATATACGCAGTGTTGAAGTGGTATTAAGCGGTAACATTACTGCGGTGTTGGAGATTAACGTGGTACAGTACCACATTATTACCGGGGTTACACCACGTTAGAGGTGGTCAATTTAAGTGTAGGTGTATATATTCACATTTGTACTGGCATATACCATTGTATTTTGGTTTCCTTAATACATGTGTTGATTGCTGCATTACATGTACCGGTACATGTATTGTATCTGATTATTCCCATCAACATATTAACGCATCCATTATCCTGTTTCAGCTAATACAATAATATTAACAGAATCAATCAGACACATGTATATTATGAACAATACCGATCAAGGGACTTAAGCCACGGGCACAGCCATGCATGAATGTTGGTCGGTTGATTGAGGTTTATCATCGTTTCAGCCGCTGGGCCATATCACAACGTCAGTTTTACTGGTGGAGGAATGATAGTTAGAAAGAAAGTTAATTTCCCCACCCCCACCAAACTGGCACCGATGCATGTTGTTCAGATTTGGTTCGTCAATTAAGCTAGCTTATGTTCATATTATGGTCGTACATGACACGTAGTGGAGCAACGCGGGAACAGTGTGTTAAATAACGTATTAAACGTGGGTGAAGTTTTGCAATAGCGTATTGCATGCGGGACAGTGTAACAAATAACGCAATATACACGGACACAGTGTAACAAATAACGTATCCCAAGAGGGTGCAGTGTGTTAAATAACGTATTAAACTCAGGTGAAGTGTGATAATAGCGTATTGCACGCGGGACAGTGTAACAAATACTGCAGTATACACGGTCACGGTGTAACAAATAACGCAGTATACACGGGCACAGTGTAACAAATAACGTACCATACGAGGGCATACATTATTAAACGCATGTTAAGTGGGACAATATCGTATTGCCAGCGGAGAAGTTCAACAAATAACGTGGTTATTCGCGGCACAGCGTAACAAAAGACCCATTATTTACGGGCATATTGTAACGAACTGTCGAGTGTCCCACCATAAATACCCCTTCCGAAACAGTCCGAACACCCCCCCCCCGATCCAAAATGGCCGCGTTACAGAGGGGTGAGAGTTGTGCCATTGTGTCATTTATCACCCCCTTGATTGATGTCGATGTCAAAGGGTGTTGTAGTGTACCCCGAATGCATTATTTTGTAAACACCCCGATGACCCGCACGATGGTTCATACAGGATTTCAATAGGACATTCATATGCCATTTTTCATGTCCATATTTTCATTTCTCCTTTGGGCCCTTGTCCTTTTTCGGTCAAACTAACATTGTTGTGAAGTTGCCCCATAAATTTAAAGGCAGCACTCTATGAAAACCCAACCCCCGAACCAAAATGACAGCCGCACAGAGGGGTCCAAATATGACATCTACATGTACGTCATTTTGTGTGACCTCTTCATAGATTGGTCATTCATATTCGTTCATATCAACCGAGCACCGTTTATTATAGCAATACAGCTGGAACCACTAGCACCATAGCAATTCAGCTGGACCCACTAGCATCATATCAATTCAGCTGGACCCACTAGTACCATAGCAATTCTGGTGGATTCACTAATATCATAACAATTCAGCTGGACCCACCGGCATCATAACAATTCAGCTGGAACCACCAGCATCAGCAATTCAGCTGGACCCACAAGCATCATATTAATTCAGCTGGACCCACTAGCATCATAACAATTCAGCTGGACCCACCAGCAGCATAGCAATTTAGCTAGACCCACCAGCATCATAGCAATTCAGCTGGGCTCAATAGCATCATAGCAATTCAGCTGGACCCACCAATGTCACTTAGATTGCTTGTTGGTTATTTCAACATATTGCTAAAATTATTAGGAAATTCGGCCTTGTTTGTATAATCACTTGATTTTGCCTCTATATGTTGGGGCGGTCTGAAGAAATGAAAACCACAATTGCATGTTGAAACATCAAACAGGTTTTATAGCGATTAAACAAAACTTGATGTTGGTATTGTAGAATGTAACACAGAGCTGTGCATT
The DNA here is from genome assembly GCA_032622095.1 of Siphonodentalium dalli. Lineage (NCBI taxonomy): Eukaryota > Metazoa > Mollusca > Scaphopoda > Gadilida > Siphonodentaliidae > Siphonodentalium > Siphonodentalium dalli. The sequence continues at coordinate 20,068,568 of CP136069.1, read as the reverse complement.
AGCAAATTTTAAAAGAACACCTTTGAAACAGAAATTCAATACACATGTCTTTATTATCTACATGGGATCCATGTTTTACTTTGAGGTTCAAGCTATCGGTAGCCAAATTGTCCTATAGCTAATTCTAAATTATAAACTATAGTAGGCGATCACCTCTAGGGTTACCATCAGATATTCAGATACATATTTATTCACTCATGTGGTCAAAGTATGACACTGGAGCATTGACACATTATATGTTTACAAACAGTAATACTTAAATTGTACGCATGCGTTGTAAGTTGTAAGTATACAATACGCAATAGTGTTGGGGTGGGGTGCTGGGGTGGGGGTATTTTCGTTATTACTAAGTTCATTTTTTGGTTCCTCGTGATCGATGTCAGGTATTGTACATGGGGGGGGGGGGTTCTTCAGTACAGTTGTGGTGGTGAATAAGGGGTATGTATATATAGAGTCAATCATGAGCCTCAGGGTGTTTCTTGTCTGACAAGGGCATATGTTATGAAGGCAGCTATGTTTATCAAGATCTTGTTTTTCCGTGAGTTGAAAAGAGCATTTAATTTGAGCGCTTTCGGTCTTTTGTAGTAGAATTGTTTGATGTATTTCTTTCGGAGATCGTCAAGATCCGTACATTCAAGAATGATGTGGTGTTCATCACCCAGTTTCTCATTACAGAGATTGCATTTCCGTTCCTCATATGAGGTACCTATCCATGATCCAGTTTCCACTGGCAGTCTATGGTTGCGTGTACGGAATTTCATCACGCATGCCACTGTTTTCTGATTTTCAAGTGATATATAATATTCTTTGCCGAAATTTGGCTTGGTAATACGGTAGAATGGGCACTTACTGGATGCGTCAACGTAACCTCGCGATTCCTGAATTGATTAACGTATTAAAGTGTTTCCTTTCCGGTACCCATTATTTCAACCAAAAAGAGGAAAGTCCCAATTCTTCAAGATTTGTTCTGGTATAATCGAGCCATATATTTTTAATGTTGTTTTTCCTCGCATGTTGTTATCATAAAATAGTGCAGTTTCAAAGGCAATATTATTTCACAATTCATATTCATGATTATTCCCCAATATGAGAGGTGTCAGATTTTCAATTTAGTCTCTATTGGGTATATACCAGTATCACCATATTCAATTGCAAGTGCGAATTTAAGAAACCAGAGTTCCAATTTTTAAAATGATCGCGTATTTTCGAAACACCATACTTCTTATCCGTAAGTCATTGTTGGAACTATTGTCTTTTCGTAAATATCCAGAATGGTATCAATGGTCAGCTTATGTTGTCTGGCTTTATTCAACAAGGTGTACATAGCCTTTTTTTGCATCTTTGCATCGCATGTTGCGCTCTCTTGTGAATTTACCTAACTTGCTGAACCAAGTTCCAAGATATTTGAAATGATCGACTATTTCTAATTGTATAGAATTGATGTGAAAGCTTGGAGGTGATTTCTTTTTGCTTCATCCTCCGAAAATCATTACTTTCGTCTTCGAGTAGTTAACGTTGAGCTTCCACATACAATGTACCATGAAACCCTAATTCGTCAATAGATAATCAGCTGTTGCTCGCCTGTGTATGGAGAACATTTATCAAACGTCACACGTGCTTACTTATCAAAACAATGATGGTTAGGCGCCTGCATGTTGTCCTTTCCTAAACTAGTGACAACAATTTAGTAAATCGCTATTTCACGATAAGACACTGTAGGTTATTGTGTTCTAATTTATGTTGATCTACGTTAACGCTAGACCTATTTCAGTTTCTGCAGTTCCAATCCTTGCACGTTTTCAATGCCACTTTTGTCCATCTCGAAGTCTGTCAGTAATTTTGTGAGTGTGCTATATATATTTCGATTTGCATGTAGTTTCGGTTTTGTAATGATCCCATTTTTTTTCTAAGTTGGCCAAAGTTTCAGAAAAATTGTCAAGCATGCAATTTCACAGATGGTCAAAGACTTTCCGCGTGATTGGATCTTCATACCTATGTATCTAATGTATTTCCTTTATAGCTGAGAACAACAGCAGATCGACAAACAATGACTGACAAAGTGTCATCTGACATCGCTGGTTGGTTAGATGCATTAGAGATAGCATTTTGAAGGCATGCATCATCGTTTATTAAACCTCGGCGGGATTAGATTCATTAGAGACAGCACGTTTGAGGCACCCATCATCGTTTACTCTAACGGGCTAGATGCATTAGAAATAGCAAGTTGGAGACACGCATCATCGTTTATTAAACCGCAGCGGGGTTAGATGCATTAAAAATAGCACGTTGGAGCCACGAATCATCGTTTATAAAATCGCGGCGGTGTTAGATGCATTAGAAATAGCACGTTGGAGGTACGAATCATCGGTTATTAAACCGCAATAACAACATGCACCGGACAATGCACACGTAACTGGTGTCATCTTCGCAACCAACCGTGATGTTTAAATCAATGTCACCTACGTAATATTGCGAGAGAGGGCCAAATAGAGAGCGGAGAGCGAACGAGGGGAGTTATAGAGAGAGGGGAGAGAAATAAAGAGATAGGAAGAAAGAGACAATGTGTATGTGTGGGGGGGGGTGGGGTTTGTGTGTGTGTGGAAAATGATCACAAACTCACCTTTTTGTCATCGAATTCACGAACTATCTCTCAGCTCTGGTACAATGGTTTGAATATCAATAACGTGTCTGAGCTTCCGGTATCTGATGGGTATGTGAGCATTATATAGGAGAGTGCGTGACATACAATACATTATGCTTGTGCCATATTGGCGACATCCAATCAAATCGCACGTTCCCTCCACGGCGTCACGTGTACAACGTGTCAGTTATTCAGAAAACTGAAGCGACCATCAATAGAGAGTAATGTTCTTATTCATTGGAACAATGGTGTCCAATGTATGGTGCCGATATTACGAACAGCCAATGGAATCGCATGTAACGAGGCGATTTAAGATCACGCTGCATTACTGAAAAAATCCAAGCATCCTGGGGCACGCATAATCATTAAACACATTAGTTATATAATTTAATCACGCACAAGGATGGATCCTTCCATGAATGTATACCCGTATATATAGTAGCCCAGTGGCTTGGGGGCAATTGTTTTACAAAACAGTGACAGACCGGATAAAGGCTGATATATTGAGTGAAATATGGGAATCAAATTGAAGGCAGTGTCCGTGCTGTTGGGCATGGGTTAGGAGAAAATATGGTTTCATGACAACGGCATCGCCTATTTAGTATACAGTTGAAACATGCCACTTTTGGGAACCAAGTGGCCTTGTTTTTGAATATATTATGTGAACTCATTGTGCCACCAATGGTTCACCAAATTATATATGGTAGGGATCAATTGCTAGGACCAAGGTGATTTGAGAAATTCCTTGTCTGGTCTATTGTTTATTAACTCTCTGAAATTCCGCCAACTCTGGTGCACTATTCATAAAAATACGATTCCCATTCATGCATATATTAGAGCGCTACCTCCATGTTCAATTTGAAATATGATACAGTTGAGTTAACATGGCCAGTGCCTACATTTTGGCAACATTTACTTGATAAAATCACAATTTATTTGCAATAACAATTTATTTTGTTATGATATTTGTGCTAATATGGCCTGTCTGTTTTGTAAGATTAAACAAGAGAGACTTAAGTTCGGTGTGTTGGTGTGGTTTGTTGGTGTGATTTTTAAATCGCACTTGTCTGTGTAACCATGGGAAACATGGTTTTGTTAGAAAATGGTCCCTGGTTGTCCAAGCGGATTGCCCATTGCCCGATAAAAACAAATGCATTTCGGCCACCCTGTATTTGGTCACCCTGTATTTGGTGCATCTTCTCAATCCATGGTCCATCCAGGTCTATATACACGATGGATGGTCTCCAAAACAAGGAATCACGTTTCTAATATCAGCCAGTTTATGAATGGTCAACATCTTTCTGGAGACATACTATCCGTTTATTTGTGTACACCTCACTACTCAAAATTATTTTTTTCGCAAAACCGCTCAACATTTCAGGCGAGCAGATTATCTCAGTCAAGCGTGTACTATGGGGTGCAGATTTCGGCATACACCACTGTATTTTGGTTGCAGATCATTCAATCATATGGTTTTCCAGGCTTTTGAATAGATGGGACAGGGGTTTTCAAAACATCGATACGTAGTTGTTCTTATTCGCCAGCCAGGTTTTGGCAAATTTTCCAGTCATGCTGGAGCTAGTCAATGCAGATAATATCTATAAGCCCCGCTAGAATGGCATTTCTGCCAACTCATAGAGTCCTAGTCTGATGACCAGTCACTATTGTTTTATATCAGCTGGGTTATGGATATCTTATTACACCAGTTAAACACCTGGGAACTATTTGATTTGCTGACAAGGAACTTTACAACATTGTTCTGGTTACACACTACTGTCATTGTTCTCTCTCCCATAATTGTTATGTAACTTACCAACCTGCGACGAGGAGTTGGTATGCTACTTACCAACCTGCGATGAACGTCGTATTACATAATTGCGGTTATCATACCATGTTACATTATCAGTCGAACACTTTTTACAATGCGTATTTCACCCAGTATGAATGTCAGGTACGTAGTGGCAGGAGTCTCTAATTTAGGCCAAATTCTCAACAGTCGGACATTTCGTGTCCAACAAATCGTCAGTTGAAAATATTATTTAAAAAGTAGGTTATGGTATACACGGCGACCTCGTCGATTTTATTTATCTATTTCCTGTCTCGTCGTCTTTCCAGGCGTTGTACGTTTTGTATTCAGCACTGCGGTTAAAATAAAACAATATATAAATATAGGCATGCAATATTCATCAAATGTATCTCCGTTAGTCGAACAATTAAAATTATTCGTTCCTGCAAGCACAAACATGACTAACCGTGTTGATTTTCATTAGTTTTCCAAATCATAATTCGACAACATTACAATACAAAACTTGGGGTTCCATGCATGTGCATGTGGTATTTGGCGTGCGTTCATATTTTAAATGTAAACATATTGTAAATTGAAGCGTGAACACAAGATGTATTGCAATGCAATTCAATGTGAAATAAAATGAATCTTAATACATGAGATTAATATCCAGAAGGAACTTGATCAATGCATGTATATCGTATAATTATAACACATCGTTAATCTCTCCATGTATATCGTATAATTATATCACATCGTTAATCTCTCCATGTAAGCGTCCAGATTATTATCAATGCATGTATATCGTATAATTATAACACATAGTTAATCTCTCCATGTAAGCGTCCAGGTTATTCCAGTGATAGCTCGGTCATCCGCCCCGCGCATTTGCAGATATTTGGGGACATGACAATCTGCGGAATGGGGTCGAATGCCGAACATAATGACGATCTGCGGAACAGAATTTTAAATTGCATGGGACGGCCGATATCTCGAAATATATGGTATGCAGAGGATTCATTTTGATATCTAACGAAAGACTGATATTCGCCCCATCCAAGTGTATTATACACGCTACTGACCGGACAACAGGAGTGTCGTTGTTCGATCGACGACTACGTAGCATATTAGTGTCGAAATCAAGGCTGTGGTACAGCTGTACAATTGTACACGAAACATGACACGAAACATGGAAAACTACGTTCGAAATTAATCTTTAGAAATTAGATTTCTCGATGAATACGCTAGAAAGATAGTATGAAGTATGGTTTCCACTGGTAGTCTGTGATATCCACACACAAATTACGTATTAACGGGTTCTCGCATTTTTCGTATACCGATGTTCAAAAAGGTATTTTGAAAAAATCATGGAAAATCCAAATTGAGATATCACCGAGATTTTTGTTTGGCGAAAGTTACATACTATATGAACAATGAATTGCGAAATTCTTCATAAGTCGAAAACATGTATAGAGGATTATGTTTGTGATGCTCGTCGCATATACGCATTCTTTACAGTCCATGCACGGACAATGAGATAAATTGTTGACAAAACGCGGGTGTGATCGAGAGAAATAATAGCCCGCCTTTGATAAATATCTCTATCGCTTGTGAAAAATACCGAACGAAACATTGGCTACAGATCTGGGCACGTATCTCATCCCAAACTAAACACTTTGTATAATATATCTTATTGTGCATACATGCGCCAGCTGCACTATCCCAGTAAACCTATTGTTGATATGCTATTGTAGTCAGTAACAGGATTTGATGGCTTACTCTTGGCGCGCGATGTGTTTGAATGTCATAGGAATTATCATTGGCAAGAAAAACGCACGAATAATCGACTTGAATGTAAATAACATGAAACTGACGCGGAGAACAACACACAATTGTTTCATTAAAAAAATAACTTTTCGAATTGGAAAATACAATTTAAAATCTGACGTGAATCCGTCTAATGCATTGCAATTCTGCAATTAGATCACGAATTTGACATTATGCCTTCGAAAATTGAATTCGATGTTTGTCGATTCGCAGTATACTGTTTACCAATTATTTTTTACAACTAAAAACAAAAGGGGTATTTGGTGTCCTTTTGGGGTGTATTTGGTATTTAGTACCCCACTTGGGCTGTAAATATGAGCCATGTCATGGGGTGATAAAGTTAGGGTAGCATCTCCAGAGGGGTAACAGTAACTATTCCAGGGGTGGCTCGTCTGCAGTCCTATTGGGGAACGGATGGCCACTTAAAGGGGTAACTCAACCCATTAGATAGTTAAGTTCAACCACATGAGGGGTATATCTATATCTATATTTGCGAATGTCTGTCTGTCTGTCTGTCTGTCTGTCTGCCTGTCTATGTTCTATAGAAATTCACAGGGGACCATCTATATGATGCCAAAGGGATCTACTAGGAGTAGCTTTTTACGAGAAAGATAATGGTCGGGGTTAGAATTTTCTAAAGTGACGCCGTTGTTGTCAGGGGCAGAAAAGGGGGATGGGCAGAAAACAAATTTGTCGCCGATTGCCACCAAACTTATACAAAATCATTCCCATGGTATGAGGGGTCTAATGGTGTGGCTTTTATCTGTCAAATGTGGCCTCATTCGAGTCAGGGTTGCATTGAAAGGGACAGGGGCACCAAAATTGATGCACAATATTTTTAGCGCCAATTTCCACCAAAATGATACACGTTCTTATCCATGATACGAGGAATTTAATCGTGATTTAAAGACGCCATAGTGGTGCTGTTTGTGTGAGAGACGGAGAGGGGAGGGATTGGCACCAAATTTGATAACAAAATTGTTTAGTCGCCGATTATATCCAAACTTATAAACAATCATCTCCATGATATCAGGAGTGTAATCGTGTGGTTTAAGGATGTCACAAGTGGGGCCATTCGAGTCAGTGGTGTATAGAGATGAGAGGGACACAAAACATTATATCTATATGTTTAGTGCCGATTTCCACCAGATTGATACATATTCTTTTCCGTGATACGAGGAATCTTATCGTGTGGTTTAGATACACCAGATTGGTGCCCTATGGGCGAGAGATGTGGGGACCTTAAATTTGATAGGAATTTGTATACTCGCCAATTTTCACCAATTTCATATATATGCATCTCTAATCTCTAATGAGTCTTAGTGTGTGCAGCTTGAGTCCGAAATAGGGACGGGATGGTCACCAAAACTGATACAAAATATTTTTAGTACCAATTACCATCAAATTCAGACACGTTCTTCTAAGATGATACAAGAAATAAAATCGTGCTGTCTGTCTGTCTTTTTGTCTGCCTGTGTGCGTTCTATATATAACTTCACGCGATACAATCGTGATGGCACCAAGGCGTTCTAAGAGGGGTAACTGTTTACAAGGACGATAATGGTGCGGGTTAAAATTTTCTAAAATGACGCTGTTGGTGGGAGGGGAAATTAAACAAATATGGTGAAATAGTTTTGTCGCTGATTTCCACCAAACGAATACATAATCACCTTCGCAATATGGCGTTGTTCGAGTCAGCGTTGCATCAACAATTGATTTAATAAACCAAATTCCACCAAATTCATACACGTTTTTCTCTAATGATATACCATGAATTAAATCACATTTGGTGTCGTTTGCATCACGGATGGCGAGCGGATATGCACTATCATTGATAATATTGCTATTCGCCGATATCCACATATAAGTTGTATACAGTCACCAGGCCATCTCCATATCATGTTAAGTAGTTGGGCGTTCACATTTCACAATCCCGACATATGGTGACCCACATAAGTCACTTGAACAATTATATCTTCTTAACAGTCATATTTATATGGGAATGGCAATCAAGGCATTCACACAATGAGCTAGCAAAATGAGATAACTAGAAGAAGCATTAAACGTATATTTATCATTCTATTGACGCGATACATATATTCGTGCAAACTGAGAGACCTCAAACAGTCAGAGGATTGCATATATATAATAACAAAATTTAGTCTGTTCCATTCAATACAGTTTCCACAAAAAGTTACAAATTGTCAAGAGATATGGAAGGCCTGTTCAAAAATAGTGGTCACAGTGTGCAGTCAAATATAGTTTATTCTGATATACAAGAAAATCAGTTAGTAGCACAAGACTTTTCAGGATCCTACCAATACTGACATCTGACAAGGGTGTTAGAACAGACTCAACGACTGACATAAACAACTCAAAATCTCGCCCTGTGCCTGGCACATGTAGCTGATATATCTGCGCAGCAACATTTCGTTTAAACTAAGAATATTTAGCCAATATATAACACCCTGAACAGAGGAGCACCTGGAAATTTCTTTGAAACATCTGTATCTTCATGGAGATATGATAGCCAGGTGTCCTCGAGATCTTAGTCCAACCCACTAGATTGATTGATACATCTCAATATGTAAAACCCAATTATCATCTTTTATCGAACTAATGTGTTTATGATGTTCATGTATCATATTATAACGTCTAATGTATACGCAGTTGTAAATAAATAAATACTTCATTATTGGTGGAACGGATTAATCGTGATAAACAGAATGACAATTGACAAGGTGAGCCACTACTGTGGTGAGCCATGACTGTAATAATCATGTTTTGTGATGCTATTTGAATATACAATTTATGAGAAAACGTATAACACTTTAAGCAAGAGCATTCTCTATTCCCAACAAATATCCACAGCATACATTAACCTGGGCAACGCCGGGTAACCCTGCTAGTATAATATATATATAGGGTCAAACGTAATCTACCAGATGTGGTTCAGCTGCAATCCTAGCTGGGTATAAACCAAAACAATTTGGTTCTTCGCAGTCCCATTGATTTGATCCTTACCCAATTATCAGTTGGTTCCAATTGATTCTCTGCCAGGTTTCAAGTTGAATAGAATAAACCAAAATATTATTTTCATCTTGATACATACATGTAGTAACACATCACCACTATTCTGATCAGATGTGGAAACAACTGATAATTGTATTTAATAATTCCTTAAAGGGGCGCAACGCATTCATAGTTGGCACATGTTAAAATTGTAAATGTGTCTAGGACTATGCTTATCATGAAGAAGGAGCAAACAGTGAGATTCTACAAATGTTTACATGTTGAATCTAATTGTCTTTAAACTGTTACAGCCAATGGCAATTGTGGCTAAAATATTGACGTCAAAATATGTGTTCCAATGCTTTGATTATTTTAATTGGACTCTCTTGTGGTATTCGTAGTTCGTGCGTTGAGCAACACTAGCTGATATGCCCGACTTCGTCCGGGCTATTTATGTATTTCTTTGTGATAGTCTCCGTCTGGGAAGAATATACAGCGTCTGGACAAACTATTGTTCGATGGGTCCATAGACGTGTCTATATGGACGTATATGTGCGAGGTCAATGTCAAGGTTAAGGACACGGTCGCACGTGAAATTAGACCCGCCTATATTGTTCCCAGGATCAAAGTACGTCTGCATACCAAATTTGAGTCGGATCGCTCGAGGTTCAGAAACATGCCTATATGCGCGTATATGCGCGAGGTCAAGGTCAATGTCAAGGACACGATCGCACGTGAAATTAGACCAGCCTATATTGTTCCCAGGATCAAAGTACGCCTACATACCAACTTTGAGTCGGACCGGTCGAGGTCCGGAAACATGCCTATATGCGCGTATATGCGCGAGGTCAAGGTCAAGGACACTGTCGAATGTGAATTCGACCCGCCCATATTGTTCCCGGGATCAAAGTAGGCCTACATACCAAATTTTAGTCGGATCGGTCAAGCAGTTTTCATGTCTATAACACACAAACATACACACACAGAGAGACAGAAGTTCCAAAATATAATAGACTAGCCGATGTGCCCGACAAGTTTTTCCATGCAATTGGTTTCACCACCATCATAACAAGAAAATGCCATTGACAATTGATTCTGGAGTTTATCTTGTAGAAACCTGTAAACACATAGCCTTCTGCAACAAACACATTGCCCTCTGCATTAAAACTTGTCTGAAAATGTGTCTGTGTTCGAATGTACCCTCAGTTTCTCGTAGAATATGAGTAAAATCTGTTATGGAGAAATAAACATTGCGGTGTCAAGATAGATAAATGCATATCTTAGTCAACAATCATGATTGTGTTGGAATCACGTACTCTTACTAGATAGAATAACTCACCCGGTGAGTGGGAATAGCGAGATTGTCAATATCACAGGTCCCCTGGTATATATACATACTTGTAGTGGTGGTATCGCACCAGGGGACATGTGGTCAATATCTCAGTCGAATGGTGCATACATAATCACTTCCGATAAATGTATAAACATTATAGAGAGGTTGTGCAAGATTACAAACACCCGCCACCACGGTGAGAGGGGAGAGCGATATGGTTAATATCTCCACCGAATGGTGCATCGAGAATAAATGTCCGTTTGTGCAAATGTATGACCATTATAGAGAGGTTGTGCAGGATAACAAACACATGCCACCCGGTGAGAGGGAAGAGCGAGATGGTTAATATCTTCGTCGAATGGTGCATCGAACATTATAGAGATGTTTTGCAAGATCACATACTCCCACCTCCCGTCACCATGGTGATTGGGAAGAGCGAGATTGTTAATATCTCCGTTGAGTGGTGCATCGAACTTTATAGAGAGGTTGTGCAAGATCACATACTCCCGCCACCCGGTGAGTGTGAAGAGCGAGATGCTTAATATCTCCGCAGAATGGTTCATCGAGAATGAATGTCCGATTGCGCAAATGTATGAACATTATAGAGTGGTTGTGCAAGATTACTAACTACCGCCACCCCGGTGATTGGGAAGAGCGAGATTGTAGAAAGCGCAGTGTTCTCTCTGTGACGCGGCGAACTTCATGATCGGGTTGCGAGTGCAAACTGTATATATGCTATCCATGCGTATCGATGCGTTGTCCACGGGACACACGCGATCGATCGACTATACTTCTTGTTTCCATGTGACTGTTGTGACAGTCATGTGATCCGAACCGTGATTTCGTTTAAAATACAGATATTGGGCTAACTTCGGAAATTTTCGAGCGACTTGAACATTTTAAAGGTACTCAATCCGATCAGACTGTCTATTATACTGTGGTATCATATTTCCCCAAATGTGTTATTTCTCAAAAGAAATTTCAACGAAATATGGCGGTATTATTATCACTTGAGTATCACGAAATTTGGCCGTATTACCATTTGCTTTTAGTGTTATTCATCTTCATACGCAATTTTGTCCGAGACCATGTATTTGACGTTGTTTTTTCTGGGCCACAAATAATTGCACATCTCACGAAATAACAAACTTCAAAAATCGATATTTGATCGCTCTGAGCTTTAGGGGGCGCGGGTTCATCGGCTCGAATCAACTATTGTTTTACCCCCACAGCCAAAGAAATAGTAATTTATGAGCGTTAATTCGGATAATGCATCCTTAAATATGTATTATCGATCTATTGAACAAAAATAGTAATCCTAGATCAGGCTCATTTTCCTTTAAAATGATTCACATCCATATAACTACTGGCATCAAACGTTGTCTCCCATGATCCTTTATCAACCATGTCAATTCAAGAATGAATTTCGAGTTTTTAAATAAACCATCATTTCAATTATACTTGTGAGAACGAAATTGTTATTTAACTTATCCTCGATCAGGCACGTCACGTTAAGAATGACCTTTCACTAAGCTGTTGTCTAAATTAGCTTATATCAGGCATGTTACTTTCGGTATGACCTGTCACTAAACTGTTATCTCCATTTAAATTATATCCGGCATGTCACTTTAAGAATGCCTCTTAGTTAATTATCCCGCTTACTTCTTGCCATTTCCGTTCGAAACTGCGTGGTCTCATATTCTTTTCAGAAATCGTCTCGACGTGCCACTGAAGGGCAGGGGCCCATCTCATTCAGTTGTTCGTCTCGACGTAGTGGGGAGTCATGCCGAGCCCGGTCGCTGCTGCCATCACTCGCGGGTCTAAGATCGTTCATCCGGGACAGCAGCCAGACGGGGCCCTCCTTTCACACCGCCCACTGCGGCGATCGTGCGTCTTCTCACGGGTTCCACATATACACACAGAGTGTTCCACTGCCCTGGTACAAACCAGAGGCCGCGCATCTACGTGTACTCTGCTTTGGATATAGGCGGTGGGACGGGGTTTCCATTTCCTTTGCTTGAGCGAGGCAATGCTAACCTTCCTCTGCTTTCCTCTGGTGGATCAGTATAGGGTCAATAATCCGTCTCAATCCATTCCGCTCTCATCATCGGTTCCCATAATGACCAAGCGAAACTATATATGGGCCCACGATTATGACAAATTCTCCCGTGTTCGCTCTGGGAAGCAGGACAGGAAAACCTAACTGGACGGAGTTTTTGTATCATTACCACCATGCAGCACCGAAAACATCGCAACAGTCGAGGGGTGGGTTGCTGTCTGTGGAGTAAACATGTCCGTATCATTCGAGAAGTATCCGATGGTGGTAATTTCCATTATCAAATAGCAATCAACCATTCATTACCTGGCCACGAGGGGAGCTAAAATCGTTCACGAGCTGTGTTAGCCCCACTCCCCGGCAATTGGTCTCTTATAAATTAGCTTCCTAACCTTTAGTTACTCGGCCAATATATGGGGGGCCACAACTTTCAACCATGAAGTTCTTTGTGATAATGTCGCTATAGTCAGTCATACATAGACAACAAAATAAACTTCAATCATCCCTATTTCGGCAATTTGTTCTGGTCTGTCTCTTATACAATATCAATTCCCGCGCTCTAACAATTTGAAATAATGGACCAGATTCTGCGTCGCAGTACATGTACACGTATGTGTTCATGCAAAACTCTAATTGTGTACTTTGTTATGTTATTGCGTGTTAAATCAGACAATCAATAATTATATTCCGAATGCAAGTTTTACCGGGGGCCCTTTGTGACTTATTTTTATGTGTTCGTTCGCATCGGTGAGCTGTGTCCTGCACCAGTTGAATTAAAGGTGAAAGTAATTTAGTGCGCAGATAATTATGGCAATGCTACCCCCATGCAAATTGCGACATCTAACCAGCATTTTAAACATAGCCTAAGTGGTCGACCCCATGTCGTATACATCAGATCCCAACCCACCGAGCTATGCCCCGTTCCGGACATTATACAAGACCTTGACAGGCCTCGGTGCAACTGGCCGGAAAGGGGTATCCAACATTGACCAGGCAGTTTCCAACAGTTTTTTTGCCCCACGAATACCTCAATTTCAATCACCTAGACTCACTCACAGTACAGAGTCGTGGTATTCAAATACGGTTTAGACATACATTCGACGTATGCCCCATTGATGCCGCCTACACCTGAGCGAGGTAGTATCTCCGGGTTTGTATCACAATCTTTGCTTGAGAAAGTTACCTTTGACAAAGGTCGGGGTGTCAGATGATTCAGACTTTTTGGGTTATAGTTAAATTTCACTATGTTGTACACATTTATGTTCCCAGTGGTTTGGCTTGTCGTCAAAGTCCGCTAACTTTGTAGTACACATTTCTGTCCCCATGGTCGGGATGGGATTTACTAACGCCCAAATCGGAGTAGTGGGCTGGTGGTATTCAAATGACATACATTCGACGTGTGACCCATTAATGCCACCTATTCTTGAGCGAGGTAGTATATCTGGGTTTCGACGACAATCTTCGCTTTGATAATGTTACCTTTGGGAAAGGTCGGGATGGCAGATGATTCAGTCTTTTTGGGTTGTAGTTAAATTTAGCTACACACGTCTGTTTCCATGCGGGCCAGCTGTCTTTTGCGGGGGTCATACGTCAGTATTTGTTTCATGAATTTTCATTAATGTCAATGATTCAGCATACATGTGCAATTGCTTGCATTCTGGGTTTTTTTCCAGACACTGTCCTCCCGGCCGGCTCAACTTTTGTTTGGCGGGGCCAAAGAGTACCAGAAAAAAAAAACGCCACTCTTTGGCTATGGCGGTTATTGTGCCTTAAATAATTGTCACCCATATGTTTTTATTTGTTACTACTACATTTATTGTATCGGCTTCCTGAAAATAATTATTGTTTATAAACAGGTTGTTATTAACGCATTCCGAGTGTTGTCATAAGAGCGACGTAGTTTATCACAAAGGGTTAACCAGATGCGTGAATTTAACCCAAAATTGTGTTCAAACGCAAACATGTTTGGTAGCGAGATCTTTCAATGGCATAGATCATTACACCATAACTCACGATCTTTCAGATAAGCAAGCTATGCACTAATGTTGCGAAGTACTTAGACGAAATTAAAACATAATTATAAAGTACAGGTATTTTGGCACTAATGCTATTTTGTTTGAAAATTGGAATCATTCGCAGAGCAAAATCGTGGGAACTAATTTTTTGCCGGAAGGGATGCGCAAAGCGGTTCTGTTAACTTTCTTTCCAATAAATTGATCGGCGAAGCCAGTCGCTTATTTTTAAATACCCTCCCTCCCTCCCTTTTTTTTATGTTTTGGGAATACACTTTCGGTTGATGTTTGCCCAATTTTGGCCAACATCTACTTGTATATGAGGTTATTGTCACCCACGTGTATTGTCACCCACATTTATAGTATCGGCGTCCTGTAAATAATTATGTTTTTTTTTAAACAGGTGGCTATTAACGCATTCCAGTTGTTGTCTTTCAATCTATATAACCCTGTGGGATAAAAGAGGGATAGTCCAAAATCATATTTCAGACAAATTACTCAAAATCAGTGTCGCACTAATTCGGTACCATACATATATTTTGTGAAGGAGAATGTTTAATTATGACGGCACACGATAAGCAACACTCAATTAGCATTCAATTGGTTAAAAGTTGTTATAAAGGACCGATTGAGTTATATATCTAACTAAATATAATCATTCCCCGTCCATTGAAAATAATAGACATTTTGCAGAAACATGAGCACAAAACAGACGTCAGTATTACAACAAAAATAACAGTCACAGTTTATTACATCGAATAAGTTTAAAATACAATGCATTGTGTGCTTTCTCTTTCAAATGGTACATAATATGGCATGTAGTTGATATCATTGATATCGGATTCGAATATCAAGTGACCCTGTAAAATTCAGAGTATACTCATAAATATATAACTAAAGTTTAATCAAACCGTAACCCAACATTAACTCAACCGAATCCGTCTAAACGTTGGTATATAGAGCTAATGACTAACCATATATAGGTTATTACACCTGAGCACCGAGGCGCAAGCGGGGTGCAAATGGAATTATGCAAAACTTGTCTTTTGGTCTAATTCAAGGGGGGCGCAGTTGGAATTATCCAAGGTGGACACCCCCAACGGAGACCAACTAGATACGTCCCTGCCCCAAGTTCAGAGTCACATAGCGTGCACTCTCGGTCTGCGGGATTATTCATTGTCCATGTTAATTTAAACATGATCCCGATTGGTATGGTAAATTGGGAATTCTCAAATAAATCATCATCACTATCCGTCGCATATAACACGGACTATACATATACATGCACAAGTAAACTATTTATGGGAAGTCTGTCTGGCAACCCTTTCTATCCTAAATTGATTTCCCATTCAGTTATAAATATATACATTGAAGCAGTCTAATGTTCATTTGGAGGTGGGTGCAGGTAATAAAAACAGACGACAAACATAGGAAAAAACAGATATCACAATCTTGAGCAGAATACTTAATGCTTCTTATGTGTTAAATGTTCAGACATTAAGTTCATCAAACGACCATGTACGTTTTTCTCGGTCGTATGCTGAACATATTATCTGAACATTTCCTGAGGTAACAACTCGTCAATGATTATTTATAGTATTGAAAGTTAACAGTTAATGTTATTGTAGTGGTAGTCCAATAATTACTTGAACTGGTGTAAAATTTCATTGATAACTGCTCAATTGGTCGATGCCCTTGTGTGAAAAAAATATTTTCCGACATTTGTATTGCTGTGGTCGAAGTTTATAAGAATTCCCTCTTCTTACTGCACAATGTCGCATCAGGGGTATTGGCAGATGAAGTGTATAACATATCCATCACTGACGTCATCAAGTACATAGCTGTTGGTGCCGGATGGTTTCCAGATTGATAATCCGTCCCCCACGTCCCCGTGAGGTGCACCGCCGCCCCATGGTAGATTTGTCAATCTGGTTCCATCGAAACATGCTGCCGCACTGGCGCTGGATATCCGTCCACCGAGCCGATATACGCTGTACGTACCACCGCCAATTCTGCTTTTAGTGTCGATTTCTAAGAAAGAAAAACATAACTATAAAAGGTGTGACTTTCCTGAATGGGACTAGGCATACCCCCGCTATTTGGCTTTATGTTAAGGGTATAGGATCCATATTAATATATTTGTACTTGATAACATAGAACAAATCTCTTCGAGTGATTCTACCTAACTCCACAATTACTGTGTCACAGATATCCGTTTGGAAACATGGATGTCGCTATAAATTGAAATAAATTGAAATAGTGGGATAACTCCATTGAAAAGTCGTACCGAGCCCATAACCGCAGGTACACAGATTCTCAGTGGTAAATATATGTGCCAAGTTTCAAAACAATTGACCACGAAATGAAGAAAGTTCGGATCAACTTATATACGCGCCGTCAATCGAGATTATTCACAGCTCCGTCCATTGAACAGAGTGTGTACCAATTGTGAACCGGGGTCCAGGAAAGATGGATTCGTTATAACATGGGAAAATTATCGTAATTGACAAAAAACGTATCCGCTCTGATCCGCTTGCACTTTACGTGTGTCGGCGCTGCTAGCTTATATATTCCGAGCCAATCAAAATATGTTCGTTATCCATTTTAGGCACGTGCAATTATTTGGCTCGACGATATATAGACACCACATAATTTGCTAAATTTGTGTAACATAATTTTCAGCGAACCCGGGTAAGACTGCCATTTTGCTATATCCTGTGTAATTTTGCTATATCCTATGTATTTTTGCTATATCCTGTGTATTTTTGCTATATCCTGTGTATTTTTGCTATATCCTGTGTATTTTTGCTATATCCTGTGTATTTTTGCTATATCCTGTGTATTTTTGCTATATCCTGTGTATTTTTGCTATATCCTGTGTATTTTAGTACTCAAAACTAAGGGGTGACGACAAATTCAGATCCAGTACCTGGATAGACTAATGACAGATTGTTGATAATTTCCAGTATTGGTGCCGGGTCAGCAGTACACGCGAGATGGTGTCCAATCGACGCACATGTCGCCTCAGCTCCAGCTAACGTCTCGTCCATTCCGTGATAAATCGTGAAGGTAGATTCCAGGCCCCTGTCGTAAACTTGTATGAACTGCTTAGTAACAAGCACTGAAATGTGCAAGGTTATTGTTAGACCCAATCTTCTCGGTACACAACAGTTTGTCATATCGGTTTGGTTTATACTCTTTTGGACAGAGTCCCGTCCCGTTGCTCTTCTACAACGGAATTCTATTCAAGAGACGTACTACAGGTAAATGCCTGAATGTGATTAATCATCTGACATGTCCGTCATTAATCTGTCTTCAAAATGATATATCATTTATCGTGATAGAAAAGGGTATAGTGATGATATGACCATCTAATGTATTGTTTATATGCATTTTCTGATTGCGCGAGAAATCGAAATTATCTGGAAAACAAGGCTATTGTTGCTTTGACATTTAAAAAACCTCTGATATGTGGATGTTTTATATTATCATTCTTGGGAAGGCTGCCTCCAATGTTTATATATATATAGTTCCATCTGACCTAATTCGAAGACATACAAGCAAGACAAGTCCCGCCCACAATTCTGGGCATAAAGTCTATTATAGAAGAGTAACGTGTTGGGTCTCGATTCGAAACAGCATCAACCAATGATATCCCAAGCTGTTGTGGACCGAGAAGACTCGGTTTAGTTTATTGTAAAGACCTATTTGACACCATAAACCATTATTCGTCAAATTTCTGTACGCGAAATTAGCCCTTTATACACTAAATGGATTATCCCAGTCAGTTGAACAGTGTACATGGAATGTGTTATTATTCATTTAGAGGGATGATAAGGTGTTAAAGGTTTAGATAATAAGTTCAACAAACGACCTACATGTATTGTTGAACTTATTCCCTGAACATTTCCTGGATAACAGGGTTTATAGGTCGAATCCGTGGATCCATTTTAAGAATTAATGAAATAAATAAGTCGAGCTTGTGTGTTTTTTATACGAAATAATTTGAAATTGTCATTGTGGAAGCATAAGAATTGACACTTTAGAAAACCATTACTTCGGTGCGAATTACATCGTAAGAATCCGGTAATTTTTATTTAAGATATAGGCTGATATTGTGGAAATTTAGGAAAAGAACGTCTAACAAAACGTCAGGCACTGACTGCAATGCTACCAACGGTCTGATTGTGCATGCGATCAAATAATATAATAATAATTTATTGTATATAACCGTAAGACCACAGGTGTGCTCTAAAACGGTTTACAAAGTTAAAGATGCATTATCCGAATTAACGCTCCTAAGTTACTATTTGTTTGGCTTCGGGGGTAAAAACAAATATTTGATTCGAGTCGAGGAGCCCACCAATCAAAGCTCAGAGTGAACACATATCGATTTTTGAAGTTTGTTATTTCTCGAGATATGCAATAATTTATGGCCCAGAAACACGTCGCCAAAAGGGCGGTCTCAGATAAAATTGCGAATGAAGATGGAAAACTCTAAAAGCAAGTGCAATACGGCGAAATTTCGTGAATACTCAAGTGATAATACAGCCATATTTGGTTGAATTTTTTTTTATAATAACACGTTTTTGGAAATTTTATACCATATTCACCTACCTTTAATTTGAACAAACATTTGTATTCCTTGTAATCCTGTCGATATTGAAGTTTTCGTGACACAACGTAAATATCGTTCTTTGATAGTTTTCGGCTTCCGATATGGCCAAAATATCACTATTGATTTACAGTTCAAATCTGGCTCCAACTTTTGTAAGTAACGACTATCATTATTACAAGATCCATATACACACCTTGGCATCTTTAAAATATCGGAAAGTAGGTATATTATCGTGTTAAACAACGTTTTAAAAAGAGCGTAAATGCGTCATCTGGAAGCTCTTTTGTTTAGGAAGGGATTGGTCTTGAACTTCGTTTGCCGTTACGCGATTGGTCAGTTACCGCTGTCTGTCAATAATCTGAGATTCGCCGATTGCCCTACTACCACTAACATGCTGATGTGACAGAACACGTTCAGGACATATTAAACAAAAAGGTATGTCGACCTTCAAACGTCATTGGGCCTCCGGCATAATACTAGTACATTATTGTGTTATATTTTCCAAGCTATATATAATCGCGTTTACTTGCATATAGATTTGTAAAGGTTCTGAACTTCGACTCGTTGTCGTAACAGTCCATTGGTAGAAGGTTAATTCCCAACCTGCAACAATGGTGACCATTTTCCAGTATTAGTTTAATGCAAACACTATGTATACACTTTCATCACTACCCTAGTATCAGAAACAAACAGCACGTCACTATAGACACCAACGTCAACACAAGTTCGTATCACCAAATAATAGACCGACAGACGAGTCGTTCGTCTTCAACAGTTTATGACACACGCCGGACACTGGAGCAGCGATAACAAATAAATTCCACCAGATAAACACTATACTAGTCCACAAAGGCACCGCGATAGCGGTGTGAATCTTTTCGTCGGTCATACATGTACGTCAGATGTATTCTGTTGTTATAAAAGTTTGTACGATTATGTACAAAATACAGAGTTATATAACATTGACAGTGTATGTACATAGTGACAATTGGCCATATATTTCAGAGTCCTTTGTGTAATCATCATATCATCATCATCATCATTATCATCAACATTATCATTGTAGAGATAGTTATTCAATGGCTTATACTACGGTTCCGACAAGCGTTTCTACACCACCGGGGACAGTCATCAACGCCCCGGAGTCATCTAGGGCGTGAGCCCGCTGCCATAATGTTTTATATTATTGTTAGTCTTGTTAGGCGGTCGATATTGCGGATTTTGCATGTATGCAGGTTAGTACACGATGACTTATGTATAATGGGGTTCTATCATTGGACTCTATTGAGGATTTATACTACAGGGTGGCGTGGCCAATCCATTGTGTTCGCCCGTCATAGATCAGTACGCATCTAGAACCCTTTTGAAAATTACCTGTATGGATGTCTGGTGAATTTACCTGTTTGGGATGTTGTTCCGTGGGTAGATGAAATGAGTTTTTGATTACTAGACTTACCATTCGTTGGGAAGAATGATTTTATGTAGGAAATCAAGGGATTAGTAACATGCATAATTATACAATCTATATTTAGTTACATATATTGAATTGGGGCTTATGGAGCTTATGTTACTAATATGTGGGGAGCTTTGGCTTACTTGACATTTGGGGAGGGATATTAAGTGCTTTGAATTTGTGGGGTAGGGGCAAATATTGACGGCTGTGTTTACATGTACTGTGTGATGTGTGGATTGGGCGGGGATTTGGTTTTGTGATTGTGCCAGTACGTTTTTCCTCTGTTTACCTTTTTGTCCGCATCCTAATAACGAAATATTGTCGTTGAGTCGAGTTATCTCTGCTTCTGTCTTCTTTTTGTGCAGATTCTGTTCTATTAGTTGTTCCATTAGCGAGCTGAGTCGGAACAACTCAGTATATTGCTTGGTTATTTGATGGAGCGTTTCGTTCATAGCTGTAAATGCAAAACAACACTGAAACTTAAGTTACCCTCACACCATAGCGATAACCAGGTGCGTATGGTTGCGAATACAAAATAGTGGTCATAAGTTCCGAACGCAACTCACACGCAACTAATAAGTTTTATAGGTTTGAAGTACGCTACAAGCACAGCAGAGTAAGTTCGGAAATTTTGAACATGTTCAATAATTCTCTGCGAATGCCTGCGATCAATTTATACACAACAGGGACGTAACTGGTACGCTACGCACGCAACACGATCGCATCTCATAAGTTATGAACGCAGGTCCAAATTTGAGGTATCTGGCCAGGTTTTGGTACCGTACATGTTGCGAATGTGTTGCGTACATGTTGCGATCATTTTGCGATCGTGTTGCGTGCCTGTTGCGATCATGTTGCGTGTGTAGCGTACCCCAACCTATTGTGCTTGTTTCCAGCGTATCCCCAACCTATGCCCTGCGTATCCAACCTATTATATGCGTGTGAGTTGCGTGTTAGTTGCGTACTACATGCGTGTTGAGAAATGGTATAAATAGTGGGCTTTTTCTAGATCCGTGTCAGTTGTTGGTGGACCTCCGAGGTGACATCACTTTTGGGGTCACTTTTATCTGATTTCTTGGTAGCTTTCCAAATTTGACTCTTCGATGACCAAATCAGTACTGAAGAAAATAATGAATCGGCTCAGCTTTTATAGGTTTTTATCACGTGATAGATATTCGCAAATACGACGCAACTAGCACGCAGATCAAACGCAACTTATAAGTTTTGAACGCAACTCAAACGCAACTCGTAAGTTCTGCACGCAACTCGCATGCACGCAACTCATACGCCGGTGATCGCAGATATTGAGGAACATAAGTTCAGTTCGCAACCCACACGCAACCCACACGGAACCCACACGCAACCCACACGCAACTCACACGCAACCCATATGTCGAATAGGTTACAAATTGACAAAATTGTTGATTTCGCTTGTGTTTGGTGCGTATACAAATAGTTTTACACGCAACTCATAGGTTTCAGCACAGGCTATGGTGTGAGGGTAACTTTAAGTACTTGGCACGTAAGTGTCAACTGTTATTGCACAAAATTATCCACTGTTAACCAATTAACATCTATGTTGTTTTAAACTAATTAACACCTACATTGGTGAAATCTAGAAGCACATCACACTGGACATTGCAGGCAGCTCAGTCATACAGACGATACAATTATGTAACAAATATGTATCGTCATCTTATATAATATGATTTAATCGCTAGGTTATCTGTATATCAGAAACACATACCATAGGTTATATAACCTATACTGATGACTTGCCAAGAATAAGATTTCGCATGTAAAAATCAGTACCCCGTCTGTGTTACACTAAACGATATAGCTCAATTGATTCGCGATGATTTTTGGAATATTGCTGTAGCGCATTAGTACACACAAGTGAATCGGTCGCACCCACGATCTGGTGTGAAAGTGAACACCAATATATCCCCTTCTGGAGGATATCGAAATTGATCTGTTTCTATAAATCAGCGTTAACATATAATACATACGCTTTGTGATTCTATCTTTAAACTTTGTGTTTTTGTAACCATGATCGAAACTTATATGCCATTTGTTTTAAATCAAACCGCAACCTAGAATAACATAAATACGTTCTTGTGACTGCTGTATCAATAGAATTGTATTTAGGGACATGATTACGTTCAACTATTGAGTGTCAATTGTTATATTAATTAGTTTACCGTTTACTTTGCCCATGTTATGACCGATTTGCTCAATGAATTTGTCGATGCAACATGTCCCATTAAGGTCTTGCCCTGTCTCTTGCCCTTTCACCGCTATCGACATCCCGACAAGTATAAACAGTTTCAGAAGATGATCCATGCTGCACCTGAAATGCACACAACACAATGTGTCGTATATCGCTAATGGGATTGCTCAGTACAATGTGTCGTATATCGCTAATGGGATAGCTCAGTACAATGTGTCGTATATCGCTAAAGGGATAGCTCAGTACAATGTGTCGTATATCGCTAATGGGAGAGCTCAGCACAATGTGTCGTATATCGCTAATGGGATAGCTCAACATACTGTGTCGTATATCGCTAATGGGATAGCTCAGCACAATGTGTCGTATATCGCTAATGGGATAGCTCAGCATAATGTGTCGTATATCGCTAATGGGATAGCTCAGCACAATGTGTCGTATATCGCTAATGGGATAGCTCATCACAATGTGTCGTATATCGCTAATGGGATAGCTCAGCACAATGTGTCGTATATCGCTAATGGGATAGCTCAGAATAATGTGTCGTATATCGCTAATGGGATAGCTCAGCACAATGTGTCGTATGTCGCTAATGGGTATCGCTATCGCAGCCAGTTTAGAACGTAATAAAACTGTTAATATGAGTTATATCGGATAAATGTATAAATTTATATAAATCCGAATTGGCTGAATAGTCCTCGGGTTGAAGTTTAGGCAGGAATTAACCAAAGTCCCTCATTTGCTCTGAATTCTACCCCTGACTCGACCGCGTCACTTAGGAAGACTTAAACTGTACTACAACACAAATACCTTGTGTGATGTCGGCGACACACTATTATGGAGTACTTAAACTGTACTACAATATAAATACCTCGTGTGACGTCGGCGATACGTTATTTCAGCAAGTTCGGTGGAGTGGAGCTCTGCGATAATAGTGCTATTAACATGGTTGATAAATTTGAGTTCTTTTCACAACTCCACCCCTGACTCCGACGGTATCACTTTGACAATTTTGAATTACAAGTCCGATAAGATTCCATATACAAAGGAGATGATTATATTTCAATTTTAGTGGAAAGCAGGGACAAAAAAGTTTTTATTATACTTCCATGTGTTACATGGAAGTATATTGTTTTTGTGATTTTTATTTTTCTCTATTATTATTATTTGCCTTCTTAGCAATTTTATAATGAGCATAGCTCAGTCAATACAAGAGTTAGAAAGCTAAAACCTTGTATGTATATATATGTATACAAACTCTAGTGCTTAGGCCTATTGGGAATCATGTCCTCACTTGACTTGCAGAGTTATCTCCATCTATGTGAAACATTGGTGTTTTCAGAACTCCGAAAATATAAGGAGTACAGCACTGACATTTGGTCGATAGATACATCTTAATATCCACTGAATCGTACACTGTGGGGGAACTACTCCTGGCGATTTGGTTCTCTACCGATCTTTATTTACATTCTCTACCGAGTGCTGTTTGATGGTGGCATAATTATACTACGTTACATAAGGCAGAGAATCGAGTTATTCGCAGAGAACCGAGCGCTCGGTAGAGAATCGGAGTCCTCAGCAGAGAATCGGAATCGGAAAATAAAAAGTAAATTTCTGTGCGTTTCGGGATTAATTT
This sequence comes from Siphonodentalium dalli, assembly GCA_032622095.1. Lineage (NCBI taxonomy): Eukaryota > Metazoa > Mollusca > Scaphopoda > Gadilida > Siphonodentaliidae > Siphonodentalium > Siphonodentalium dalli. Next base: position 20,043,967 of record CP136069.1, on the reverse strand, counting down.
GTCATCTATTTTTACACACACTGATGGCCAGTGACTATAATTTCACAGTAGCGCCATGAAACCCACGAAACACTGTTCTAATGCTGTTGATTTTTACGTTTTATGCCGTGATTGCTCGATAGAGAATCGGAATCGTCGCTGAAAATGCTCACGAAACTCGGTAGAGAACCAAATCTCTAGGAGTAGTTCCCCCACAGTGGAATCTTAAGCACATCAAAAACTTTGTCCGTCTTTCCTCTCCAGAGTTATCTCCCATATATATGTCAACCTCGAAATCTTTCTGATCGCCTGTTCTCACATAGCAAGAACGATAGCTGGATTTAGTTTTATGGTAGTGCTGGCCGTTGTCAATATACTACACAAAAATATTTTGGACAGGGTCGGACTTACCTTTTTTGGTTAGGGTGGGGGCGAAATTTTCGCAATTTGTTTTTGCGACGATTTCAACCATTTGTACTACCATGTATCTATAGATCGGTTATCTTAAAATCAAAGTTAATAATTTGATATAAATTTAATTTATGGCTGAAGCCATAAATTAAATTACGAATTTCCGTGTACAAGACGTAATCAAAATTAATTGAGGGATAGTGGATTGGTAAACGCATGGCACACGTGATCGAGGAAAACATTATGTTGATACGGGGAGTAAACTCACGCCACTCACTGACTAGTGACTATACAATAACTTAAAAGATTATATGGGACTAGTATGCATATAATATAACTTTAATTTGAAACATTTGCTTGAAAACTGTACAAAAATTGCTCGACAACGACAATTTGTTTTTTCGCATTGCGACTAATTTGCCATCCGTAACATTACTTCCTACTCAATAGACTTTCAAATAATGGAAAAATGGTTACCTTATTATACGACTCAGATCGTTCGTAAATATGTTATGCTGTTTAAAATCGATTTCACACGATGTTAGTTCACCGAACAGTTCCCGAAGACGTTCTGATGTCTCAAAGAAATGTCAAATTGTATTTATAAAGTTATTTTCCATACTTTATTTCTCCTATTTTTTTATATGAGCAAGGGAGTAGTTACATGTACCTCCGGCCAACAATCCAATTGTTTGAGAATAAATGTTAATTTTAAAACAGTCTAGGCATGTGTGCATTGGTTTTTATAAACAGTCTAGGAATGTTTGCATTGGTATTTCAAAGGAATGACGCTTGATCTAGTCTTCCCTAAAGCATCTTAACACCAAACGCCTGGACTGATTGTTAACATGTTGACTACAGGACATTTAAGCTATGTCGTCTTCCTACATAAACCTTGGATTCATTTTGTTTCTATGAAGTCCAGATGGAACCAACGCAAAGCATGCTGGTTCTCCGGGGAAATATTTGGGAACTGTTTCTTAAAGTTAGATCGTAGACTAAAAATACAACTGTCATGGGGGAAGGTATAGGTTTTCTATCGAGTATTAATAGTGTATCCAATGTGGTCCCAGGTGTGTTGTGATTGTTCAGCTTTAGCTAAAGTTTTTTCGAATTTCTCCATTCATCCAATTAGATTCGTTTTCCCTCACAATAACATTGAGAATATATTGTCAGCACACGTGATCACGTTTTAGTGAATATCAGTTCCAGACAATTAATATTTGGATACTTAATTTTATCTTTAAATTGAAATTATTGAGTTCGTTATTAATTCCCGGGAACGACGTACATGTATATCCTCGCATTAATGAGATACAAGAGAAAAAGAAAAGAAACTTACCGTTGAGTATAAATGACGATGATATTCTATGGAGAATAGCAGTTGAAGGACTGTCACGTCTCTGTGTTGTTCGATAACTATTGATAATCGATTATGGATGAGCAACTAACACTCCGTATATATAGCAAGTTTGTTTGTTGATTTCATTGCCAAGCTGTTTGTGTGGTATCTAAGTGTCTATATTTGCATCGAGTGACGTCTTTAGAACTATGCTTCTGTAACTCGTTGTCCAATTTTCCGATCCCTATGCTACAAGTTTTAATGAAATTCTTAATAGATGTTTTTTATTGCACAATTCTGAATAGCAAATGTTATAACGACATAACAGTTATAACTAATCGATTTTGTCATTGCACATTTGAGCAGAGAAATGGCACGAATTAGTGTACAACCAATTCTTTCCAGTAAAATTTCTATCAAATGGCGTTAACAGTGCCAACAAATTACTGGCCATTAGCCAGCCTGCTGTTAGAATTCTGATCGCGGGTTGGACACCCCATTTAGAAAATATCCATGATAAATGCATGGCAATTAGACACGAGACTTCAAACATATCGACGCAATGGAATACATTACTGTGCAATACTGTTTTGACATTGAATCAGTTTAATGCGTTTCAATCTAATTTATTCCACCATAAACCACGCTGACAATATCACGTAACTCGTGTCCGAATTCGTTACCAGAAATCTTAAAACACTCAGACACTATATAAGTTCGAAGGATCCCTTGACATGCCTCTTACCTCTGTACATAACTGATACTGAGTATCAATGGGGCGGGGTATACTCAGGGGATACTCGCTCAGTTTATGACCCCCTCTCACCACGGACCACATGGTTTTGTGTTCCAGTTTTGAGTGGTGTTTCCTATCATTTGAGACCATGGATTTTTATTGCACGATGCATGATGAACACTATACTTTTTCAGCAAAAAATGCTATATCTCCAGAAACGGGTTCGTCGTGGGGTCTCCATTCCAATGGTATATGCGGTGCCGGTTGAACCACGTAATTAAGTTGTGTTTCCTAAATCATACCATATTATTGCATGACCCGAGCATTTCATCGTGTGTTTACAAATTAAACTCGTCTCCTACTACATCTGTGGCCGATGTTAAGGATGGGGTGAGGCTCGGATGCCTCTCCGCTGGTCAAGTAGTACTGCCAATTTGCTATGATGGTCCTGCTAATTTGCTATGCGGTTTGAACCCTCGCCAACCTAGTCTAGCCCAGACTGTGAAGATCTTATCCACGACCTAACTACCTCGGCTACGGGGAAATCCTTAAAATGGAACCCCTTTCACCGAGAGTTAGAAAGCGTATCAGTCTGAACATTGGTTCGAACCCACTACCCTCGAAAATTATGGAAACATGTCAATGCACGTCCTCCGAAATTGCATCTGTGACCATACGATTACTGGTACTGGCGTATATATATGTCAGAGTTATGGAGGCACGGGCTCAGTTGGCATTTGCCTAGCAACGTTTTGTCATTTTGTTTTATCAATCTGTATTACATTCTTTAACAATTTTTATAATTTTTTATCAGTTTTTCTAACATTCTCTATATTTTTTTCTTATACTCTTTTTGAATTTTATCATTTGTCTTACATTTGTTATCAATTTTTATAATTTGTTCTTACATTCTTTAACAATGTTATCATTTTTTATCATCATTATTAGGCCAATGCATTCTCTTATATATGCGAGTCGACCACAGGGTTTCGCAAAAATTCAGGAAGCTCCCATCATGAAAGGGTTAAAAGGACACTAATAACCATTTTTTATTAAATCGTATACCCAAAACGTGTGCACTGACTGCATGCCTCGCGTGCGTGCTCGCGTACGACTGGCATATCGTTACCGTAAATCAAAATATGAGACCTCCACGTTGACGTTCATTGCATCGGTTGTTGTTCCGATGAGGTTTTCTTGGCATAAGATAAGATATACTTATATGCACTACATATATGTCTGTCTGCATGCTGGTAATTTATGGCAAACGCTGAACTCATTTGAACTTTTGGTTACTCAATGATCATGTGGTATTATATAGTTCTTGGGAATGTTATAATTGATACGACATTAACAAAATTACCCTACATGATCAGTACGCCCTGGAAATAGTTTTTTCTAGTGTCGTAATCTACAGCGCACCATGCAGTGACTCACGGGTGGTAAAATATATAAAGGTATAAAATTATTGCACCAAACTTGAAGTTTGTTTTATAACCCAGCCTGTTCGTCCTTGCACGGAATCTCGAAGAACAAATCTCGCTGGCTTGTAATCGCAGGAAAGCTTTGACACTGCACGAGTATCAAAAATTGGAGAACGTCCTTTTAGACGCACGAACATGTGCCCAAAAATACTTTTAAACGTGCTGCGTCACACTGCAGTTTTGACAAACGTCACACTACCCTTAAAATGGAAAAAAGTGACATCGAAAAACACACCACCGCCTCCCATAAATTATTCGCCAATTTGACAGCCGTAACCGTTCACCATGTGGCTATATTTGATGTTTTTCGTCGGGAAACACGTTTGTGCATTTTTTCGTGCACTTTTCATCCATGTGTCATTTTCCATTCAGCTGCCACGATTGTTTTTATGCTGATCCTAGCATGGAGGACCCAGGGGAAATCACTCTACTAATTTGTATTTGGTGTATTATAACCATTACGTCGGAATCCTTTATCATTCGCACTGTAAACACAGTTATATGATATAGACAGATATAACTATAATAGTTGAATTCAGGATGTGAGATAGCTGGTTACACCCGGTCCACTTCCTGTGATTGACATGGTTCGATAAATACTTGAAATACTGCTGTGCGGCTTTAATGTTGTGTGGCTGGAAAATGCAATAACTTCATAGAATTTACATGGTCGAGAAAAACATCCAGTCGTGACATTGGACATAAAGAGCGTTTCGCGTATTTGTATTCCTGATAAGGTATGGATAAAGAGAGTTTTCTCATTCCTGTTATATAAACTGAAATTGATATGACTTCAGTACCTTAATGTCCCTGGTGTTACTGAAGAAATAAGAGGTCGCAGACCCCATGCCCCCGAATCGAGGTCGGTTTTTTTTAAAGAATAAACATTCAAATTCAGGGAAAATGTTACTCAAACTAGACGATGACAAGTTTCAATAGATTCGTTTGAAGAAAGACTCAACATATCATTGAGACAAAACAAATGATGTTATCGTACCAGGGGCGCATGCGATTATGAGGTCCGTCTGATGTGTGTGTGGAGTTATCCCCCTTTTTCGGCTTAGAAAGATGCATTATTTCGTCCGGGGTGGTATTCCTACATTTTTTAGTCAATCTGTTTTAAACATGGATCCGCCAGTCTGTCCATCTATGAGAGCGTCCGACTTACCTTTCCAGACAGCCTATCACACGAAAACCCGCATATTATCTGATTATAACTTATTTTAGGTATATAATCTGCTTAGAATAGCCAATTTTGAGTCGATAATGTGATGAAAATGATTGCGTTTTATTCACATTACCGACTCATAATAATGCGATTCTATGCAGATTATTTGCGGACAATGACAAAAATAAGCAAACTCACAACTTTTCAGGTGTACGATCTTTAACATGTGTTTTCACTGTGGCCGTCAACATAAAACGAAATAACGCGTATGCTCCATTATCTGCTTATTTCAGAATCAAATAATCACATTATGTACCTATAAATGGCTATAATCACATTATAGGTCGATTACGTGCGTATTTGCGCGAGGATGTGTTGTTCCAGAGCATTACTTGAGTGCGTAAAAGAGTTTCGCCCGGCTGCCATGGGATATCCTTGGTCCCATTGGGACAGCCAATCTGTAGGAGCAATTGAAAACAAATGGAGCTTACAAACTTCCACCGTATCGCAGACACAATCGGCTGAATTCTGGTTTCGGGTCTAGACCACCCTAATAATCACGGTGTTCCATGTCAGGACTTGGTCTCGCGAAACCACCTGGTCGCAAGCTGGGATCGGCGCATTATTGTACAATCAACGGCAACCAGGGACAATCTATGGACAAACGCGTGCTGAGCGCTGCATCGATATTGGTGTGTTGGCGTCTCCAAACCTGAACACGTGAAAGCGGCTTATCTTCGTATTGTATAGCGGTATCTGTGTGCCGTCGCCGTTCGACAAGGATCGCGGGGCAGGGGTGGTGCGGATTTCCCACCCCCTATGCGGATGTCACAACGTTGTCAGTTTTACTGTTGGAGGAAAGTCTACGCAGAGAGTAAATTTCACCGAGAAATCACTCCGATGTGTGTAGAAACCACCGACTTCGGAAAGGGACCGACAAACTTGCCCCGATACACGAATCGGATTATCCTCATTTAATTGGAGTGGATCGCCAATCCGCGCTTGTCGGCATTCGAACCATCTTCGTCAGCGCTAGACGGCAAATGGCGACATAATGTCCCGGTCATTCTACCAACGGGACCACCGACGTCGTTTACAATCAATGTATAGTGTAAACTATTGTTTGTTCAGATCAAGAACCAACTATATATTGTTCAACTCTGAGTCAAAATATTACAAAAAAATTACATTCCTTGTATAGGGGATATCAGGTGGGAATTTCCAACAACTGGAAATAGTGAGGTACCTCTTGGAAATTTTCAATTCATTTGGGGTGAGGGTGGGGTGAGGGGATGACAGGTGCAATGAAATTTCGTGGACTTAAAAATTTAGAAAGATTCTGACTAATTATCGCCATGATTGAAGTTATTGAAAATTATTTTCCAGAAAATGTAATGGTCACAACGGGGGGTTGGGGGGGGGGGGGGGGGGTGGTGGTTATCGGAAAAAAATCCAGATGGGTGCGTTGTATCACACTCCCGATAGCAGTTATTTCCATTGCCATGTAATATTTTTCCAAATCGATGTTTAAAGATAAATTATGACAATTATACCAATTTGAAATGTCAAGGCTGAAGAAACTGGAACAAATAGATCATTAATCAAGAGCAGGGGTCCCATTTAATTTAATTTAATTCAATTTAATCGGACGTTTCCTTATTTTGAACCACAATTTTTGGTTTTGTCTTAATATAATTTTGAGAGCTTTTGTTGTTATATTGTATATCAAGTCAAGCAATAATTTATTCTCAAATGTTACTTTCAAAACTAGCTCCGACCTCAATTCATTTCAGAAACACGGAACGAAAGACACCCGCATCCAATGCGGATTACGTTCTGATTGCAAAACTACTATCATTCCTTATTCATCCGTGTCAACCAAACCCGATAATATATTGCGCGTAGAAATAATAGCACGAAAATCTTACTTAATCCATCTAACGGTAATATGCTTTCAAACAAGGCAAGAATGTTTTAAATAAAAGTCCACTGTAAAGCCAGATAAACGCCCGAATGACTAACAATCAAATTACAAATCTGTATCGTTACTGCGAAACCAGAAATATGTATTCTCGTCTCATGGTTCAAGTCTCGGTTTATTCAAACATCTCAGACCAGGGGGGGTACTAGGTCTCAGTTGTAGACTATTACCTATAACACACATAATTATCGATTATATTAAATTTTGTCCAGTTCATATATAATTATAATCTTTCCTCTACACGGCATATCAATAAAACACAATTCCTATTTGGTTAACATAAAGATAAATGCTTCCAAAAAGTACATATGTTTCTGTTACCAGAACTTGTACGTTACCACGTGGTTCGAATTTTGAACAGACCAACACAGGCTTGAATGACAGTAAGGATACACACATGCATGTAATTTCTGTATATTTTACATGGCCACACCAATAATTGACAACATTAATCACCTGCGCGCGAGCGGTTCATTGTTAACAGGCCAGACAAGTGAGTAGTGATACGCGAAGTCAAACTGTCTGCCATCAGGACATTTAAGGTCAGTCCAAAACATGTGTTCTCTTACTGATGCGAAAATTAGTCAAGTCTGTGTGATATCTGGCATTTTATTAATGCACTAACACCAGAAGCGACAATTCTGGTATATACAGGCTTGATATACAACATTTTCGACCATGATGCTTGTTTGGCGTGGGGTCTCGAAAGCTTCAATCGCTAAGGGACTAAGTTGAGTGTATCGGTTGGAATAATCTGGGCAAGAAGGTACAATATAAAATATGTTTTACTTAAATAGCTCAGAGTTAGCCACCCCGCCTGGTAGCTTTCGGGATCATATATGTGACCCGCCATATCAAATCCAGTCGTAAGTCGGGATTTGTTTGCCCTGTGCCAATGCATTCTCATATATATGCGAGTCTACCATAGGTCGCCTCGTATATATAAGAGAATGCATTGGCCTAACAATTTGTTATCATTTTTTTAAATAAATGTTTCTTACAATTTTTAGGACATAAAATAAAAACACATCCATTACCCTGCAGGGAGCCCCACACATATATAGAAGCATATAGAAGAGTGTCGTCTGCTCATGTTTGTCTGGGGCTCTGTATGGGTGAAATTATAAAATTGTTAAAGAATACAAGAAAAGTTTTTTTAAATTGTAAAAAATTGTTAGGCCAATTCATTCTCTTATATATGCGAGGCGACCTATTGTCGACTCGCATATATAGGAGAATGCATTGGCACAGGGTAAAACAAATCCCGACTTACGACTGGATTTGATATGGCGGGTCACATATAGCCCCTGCATCGGGATATCCTGACCCACCACTGCTATACATATCAAGAGAGGACTGGTCATTATTTAAATAGAACGTCCACCATATGGGTTATCCCACCAACAATTATTTGAAGTGGCATGGCGACTCGGTCTAAGATAGCGGCTTCTCTGCATTCCGACTTAATTGGAACTTGAACTCAGTGCGGTCAACACGTCGGCAATGATTGGGTTGTCAGTGGACACATATTACACTAGCAGGGTTACCCGGCGTTGCCCAGATTAAGTGATGTGAAACCCTCTATGGATATTTGATGGGAATAGAGAATAAATTTGCTCTCAAAGTGTTACACGTATTCTCATAAATTGTATATCCAAATGGCATCACAAAACATTATTCTTACACATGGAATATAAGTAGTGGCTCACCTTGTCAGGTCGGAGCAATTATCATTTTGTTTATCGAATTTAATCCGTCCCACCAATAAAGAAGTATTTATTTATTTACAACTGCGTATACTTCAGACGTTATAGCATGAACATCATAAACACATTAGTTCGAAAAAATAATAGACGAAAATTGTGTTTTACATCGACATGTATCAATCAATCAATCAACCTATAGCTAATTTATCATATCTCCATGAAGATACAGATGTTTTAAAGATATGTCCATGTGCTCCTCTGTTAGGCTAATCATTTTCAGTTTAAAATAATTGATGTTATGCATGTATAGCAGCTACATGTGGCCGACAAAGCGAGAGATTTTGAGTTGTTTATGTTAGGCGATGAATCTGTTTTAAAAAATGAAAGAAATCCTCTGTGTCGGGCAGATATACCCTTGACAGATGTCAATATTGGAGGATCCTGAAAAGGCATGTGCTGCATGCGGACCGCGTTTTCCTTTATCTCAGAAGTAACCATATTTGACTGCACACTATTTTTGAACATGCCTGCTCTACATTTCCATATCTCTTGGCAATTGTAACTTTTTGTGTGGAAACTATATTGAATGGGACAGACTCAATCGTGTTCTAATATATACATGAGCCATTCTAATATGCAATCCTCTGACGATTCAAGGTCCCTCACTTTGAATGAATATATGTATCTCTTAAATAGATTGATATAAATATACTTTTAATGCTTTCTGCTATTTATCTGTGCTGCTAGATCATTATAGGAATGCCCTGATCTTCATCCCCATATAAATATGACAGTTGAGAAGATATAATTGTTCCAGTGACTTAATTCGGTCACCATTTGTCGCGATTGTGAAATTTGAATGCCAAAAACTCCGTAAAAAGACATGGAGATGGCCTGGGAGATGACTATATATAACTTTGTTGGATATCGGCGACTTGAACAATCGTATACATGCTAGTGAATCTCCTCTCGCCATCCATGACCCAAACTACCCCAAATGTGATTTAATTCATCATATCATTAGATCTACAGAAGATCGTGCATGCATTTGGTAGAATCAGTGCTAAATATATCTGTATCAACTTTGGTGCAACTCCCCTCATGCATGACTTGAACCGCGCCACATTTGTCATATGTAAACCTCGTCTATTAGACTCATGCATGCATTATATAATGGAGATGATTATATATAAGTTTCAGGCAATTCTTCAAGGATTGGCCATTTATAAACGGACAATCCGTACCTAAAATGTTCGTTAATTAATGGACAATCCGACCACGCGTGGCACGCGGGCTTGGGATTGTCCACTAAATGACGACATGTATAGCTAATCCTGCATGTTAGCTTCTTATTTAATATGAAGGGCAATAACTCTATAAAGAATGTTAATTTACTAAATAACGGCGATTTGTATGAGAAGAAGTGTTTTTGACGAAATAACGGAGATATTTGAAGAAGAGTTTTTGACGAAATAACGAAAATATTCGAAGAAGTGTTTTTAAAAATCTCCGTTATTTAGTAAAGGTAAATTCTGTATAGAGTTATTACCCTTCAGATTTAATATGTAGCTAACATGCAGGGTTATCTATATATGTCCTGATTTCGTGGACAATCCCAAGATCGCGTGTCACACGGTGTCGGATTGTCCATTAATTAACGATCATTTAAGTATGGATTGTCCGTTTATAAGTGGACAATCTTATGCGCATTAGGTGATAAGTTTGGTGGTAATCGGCAACTAAACAAATTATTATCATAGTTATTACCTCCCTCCCCATCTGTCACCCAAAACGGCACCAATTTCGCGTCTTTAAATCACACGTTTATATTACTCGTATCACGGAGAAGAATAATATATCAATTTGGTCGAAATCTGTGCAAAAAATAGCCCCTCCCTGACACCAACAACGACACTTTAGAAAATTTTAACCCGCACCATTATCTTACTCGTAAAAAGTTACACCTGTTAGACCGCCTTGGTGCCATCTCGATTGTACCCTTAACGTTATATATAGAACACATACAGATATTCGAAAATATTTGATTCATTGTATCATTTGAGAAGAACGTATATGAGTTTGATGGTAATTGGCACCAAACATATTTTATAAGTTTTTGGTGACCCTCCCGTCCCTATTTCGGACTCAAGCGGCGCCACTTTTGACATCATTGAACCACACACTTAGACTCATTAAAGAGATGAATATATATGAATTTTATGAAAATTGACGAGTATGCAAATTCGCATCAAATTTAGGGCCACCATTGCATATCTCTCACCCAAAAGGCACCAATTTGGCGCATTTAAACCACACGATTAGATTATTCGTATCACGGAGAAGAATATGTATCGGGTGGAAATCGGCGCAAAACATATTGTTTATTAATGTTTGTGCCCCACTCACCCTCTAGGCACCCCTGACTCGAATGGCATCACTTTTGACATTTTTAAACCACACAATTAGACTCCTGATATCATGGAGATTATTATTTGTAAGTTTGTTGCTATTCCGCGACTAAACAATTGTTTATCAAATGTAGTGCCCACCCCACCCCCATCTCTCGCCAAAGCAGCACCAATATGACGTTTTTTAAATCACACGATTAGATTCCTCATATCATGGATAAGAATGTGTATCAATTTGGTGGAAATTGGCGCTAAAAATATTGTGTATCAATTTTGGTGCCCCTTTCCCTTTCAGTGCACCCCTGACTCGAATGACCGGACGCGTGCCGCTCAGTTGACTTGAGCACGATTTTTGACAGGGTTCGCCTGGTCCTCACAGAGTACACAGGATGTATTTTATGTGGACATGCGCTTGATGCGATGGGGCTTATTAGCAACGAGGTCTCTGTCAGTTTATTTGTAGTCGCGCTTTATCCTAAACATCACTATTCGAATACACACAACCTCGATTTCAAGTTATAGGATGATTAAAACATACCAGACTTTATCCATACGATATATTTTTTTTTTCAAATTCAAACTTATGTCTGTAGCTCATGTGCCCCCATCGTCTCAAGTCAACATTTATACATTTAAGTATATGCATGTCGATATGACAGTATTCCTGTGTGAATGACGTGAGTGTATCAAATAAATAGATAGTCTGTATATAGAAACGGGCACATCCACCCTGGCTTGGTCTTTATCTTTTTATTCAATGATTTGTTTCTATTTTTATTATTATTTCCAATGATCCCATGTCAACAACTAAACGTTGCGATATTCACAGTACTTAAAGGTTTCATAACATAAGTTTTGGGTGGATGTGCCTTCAATGAATACATGAATATTACATATATTATTATATAATGATGTATATACCTGTTAAATGTGCTTTTGTCTTGTATTTGTATTTAAATTTGTATATCTCAGATGCCATGTACATGTATTGGTTTATTGAGATCAAAGAATTGAATTGAATGACGCCATTTTTGACAGCTTTAAGCCACGCCATTAGACACCTCATACCATGGGAATTAATTTGTATAAGTTTCGTGGCAATCGGTGACTAAACCAATTATTATCAATTTAGAATCCACCCACCACCCCCCCCCCCCAATCTCTCACCCAAACGACACCAATTTGGCGTCTTTAAATTACACAATAAGATTCCTTGTATCATGGAGAAGATATCAGAAGAATATGCATCAATTTGGTGGAATTCGGGGCTAAAATTAGTTTTGATTATTTGTGGTCCCCCTCGCCCCTTCTGGGCATCCCTGGCGCGAACGGCGCAACTGTTGACATATTTAAACCACACCATTAGATTCCTCATATTATGGGGATAATTATATATAAGTTTGGTGGTAATCGGCGACCAAATTTGTTTCTTCTGCCCTTCCCCCTTTTCTGCCCCTGACAACAACGGCGTCACTTTCTAACCCTCGCCATTATCTTTCTCGTAAAAAGTTACCCCTATTAGACCCCTTTTGTGTCATCTAGGTGGTCCCCTATGAATTTCTATAGAACACAGACAGACAGACAGAGAGACAGACAGACATTCGCAAATATATATATAAATTGTCTGTATGATCCATGTAAAATGCCAAATACACGATAATTACTGAGATTACATGCATGTGTGTATCCACCCTAAGAAGGCAAACCTTGGTTTACGTAAACCTGAGTTTCAAAAAGACAAGAATACGGACCAGTGCGGACCAATAATCCCAGCTTACTCGCTCCGAAGCATGGTAACACATCGCGATCACCGTGGTTTGGGCCTGGTCTAGACTATAGTTTACGCGAAACCTGGTCCAGATCAGAGACCAGAATTCGGCCGCATGCGGGCGACATGGAGATGAAAATGACCAAGACTTCAGAAATATATATCTGATGTGTCGACAGACTGCCATTATATGTATATGGTTACATAGATTATGCTTGCTAAGAAAAACATTTGATATTTACATACCCGGCGTGACTTGAAACATCGTCTCAAGTCATTCCGTACAGTACCATGTCTTCTCCATATGTCTGCATATGCTACTTTAGTTGCTAACTACTACAGGATGTATGAGTTAAATGCACATCATTGTTTACAAGAATACGAACCTAATTGACCTCGCGAAGAGACAGTGTGTATTAAATGTAAACAAAAGTTACTCGTGATTACGCGCCATATTCGATGCGCATATAGCTTAAAATGGTAGTTAAATTAAAATACATCATTATTACCGTAAGATGTCACTCTTTCTGATAAAACAAATGTGACCCGCCATATAAAATCCAGTCGTAAGTCGGGATTTTTTTTACCCTGTGCCAATGCATTCTCTTATATATGCGAGTCGACCATAGGTCGCCTCGCATATATAAGAGAATGCATTGGCCTAACAATTTTTTACAATTTTAATACTTTTTTCTTGTATTCTTTAACAATTTTATAATTTCACCCATAGAGAGCCCCAGACAAACATGAGCAGACGACACTCTTCTATATGCTTCTATATATGTGTGGGGTTAAAAAATGGTTAAGTCAATGCATTCTCTTATATGTGCGAGGCGACCTATGGTCGACTCGCATATATAAGAGAATGCATTGGCACAGGGTAAAATAAATCCCGACTTACGACTGGATTTTATATGGCGGGTCACAAATGTGCATTGTCTCAAAAACACATGCAGCTTCTATGTGTCTAAAGTCCTGTATTTATCGACCTATCTAAATCCTCCTTCCAATTTACGCAATCATGATTTGGAGATTTCAAGAAAAAATGTCCAATTACAGACAATGAGTGGTGTGAAGGCTCAAATTATATATGGTAATGCTTCTATTATATTACGATCTGTATCGCCGAATCAAAATATGGGTATGCCGCTGATACGGACCCTGGCTCTTTTGGACCTCATTCAAATTAAATTAAAATTTATTTTATTTATATTTTTATTTAATTCTTTATATATCTTCTAAATTTTGTATATCTTTTAAAGTTTTATCTTTCACTTTTTTACTTTCGGATTATTTCCTTTTAAACTTTAAATAATATTTATGTTTGTTACTCACTTGTTGTAAGAGAACGCGAGGTATAACTGACTTATTTCCGTTGTGTTCTGGCTTGTACACATTTATTGAATGGTGTTCATACCTGAACATTAAAATGATAGGATACGATAGGATAATGTCATTCACAATACACACATAAAAAATTACAAATACAAATATGTATAGTAGACTAAATATATATGTATATTGTCAGTGGTGACATAGTCATTCCTGTCACCCCAAGTGATACTGAACTCTAATTTTGCCATTTATGGGACCATCTCATATTATACCAAACATAATGTATGCAACAAATGAATAAATGTGAGCCATGGATGAGTGCAAAATAAACTCATGTGCTCTACTTTATAGAACGATGCGAAGAACATATGAATTTTGACAAAAATGAGATGGTCCCATAAATGGCCGGATTTGGTGTTACCTACCCCTATAATCCATTTACTTTTGAATAAACACGTGCGTGTGATACTTTCGCCGCTGTATAAACAGACACGCTATGGTTAGTGGTCAGTGATTGATGATCAGCATGAATCCACTGATTTCTATTTGTTGTGAAAACAGGTTTGTAAAAGCAAAGATGGTATATAGATTTCTTAAGATTTTTAAGATCGACAATGGTTTTAAGAAAGGCAACAGAAAGCTAGTATCCAGTGACGTCTATATGCTTTGTTTACAAACGGACCCAGAAGATATGCATTTTTTCAGTATTTTAAATTTATTTTGTTTTAATTTATTTAAATAAAGGAAAATATACCTAATTTAAAAACTTTAATTTAATTTTAATTGAGGTCCGTATGAGCCGGATGTCCGTAAAAGACAGGGTCCGCACAAGCCGGGGTCCGTATAAGCCAGGGTCCGTGTGAGCCGGATGTCCGTAAAAGCCAGGGTCCGTATCAGCCAGGGTCCGTAAGAGCCAGGGTCCGTATCAGCCGGCATTCAAAATATGCATACAACGCTAAAACTGGTAGGCTCCCAATATACGAAGTTTGGTGAACTAATTAAATCAAGTATTTTGTTCGCAAATGACATGATATTTCAACATCCTGTGTCGAATTGTTTCGCTACCTGGACATTGCCTCCTTTGTTCTGAACGAGGGTTCCATAATGGCAAGCACGAATGAAATACCATTAACATCCGCCTCATAACATGGAATAATTTGTTTTATCCAGAAATTCTTCGCTAGAATAAAAACTTCGAATTCATAGACAAATTGGTTGTTCAACGTTAATTATACACATGTAATTGTTACGAGTTAGTGTAAACAATATTTTATTTCTCAAGTAGGCACATAAATACAAATATAACATACACAAACAGACATACGAGATAAAGGGATCTTGCAGTAAGCCTAGGCTTATTCGTGACTATTTCCGCGATATAAAATTGCTTCATGATATGTTTTGGTCTCGAGTGATGAATTGTCTGCTCCACAAACACCCGCGAGCATATCCGTGGCTGATCGCTGGAGGTCAGATACCCCCCCCCCCCGCTCTTATTTATCTTCACTACTCATTAGATGAGATATGTATATCAGTTAGTGATGGTACTCAGTTTAATCGTTTGGTTCTATCTATGAACTTTTGGAGTGACATGAAAATGACTGTATTTTCACTGTACGTTGAATTAACCGACCCATTAAGTAAAGTGTTTACATTTAATGTCATAATATGACCCACAAAACAGTTATCTCTCTCTTTTTTTGTAAATCGGACAGTGAAGTAAAAACTGTTCCGCGGTCTCCAGTTCCCCACAATCGCAGAATGGATTATTATTTAGGTGGTTACAAAACATCATATTTCAAGTTACTGCAGAAGGTTCTCAGACGACAGTGGTATATTTGACTTGGTCTTGTAAACGTTGTATAACAATATGATGGTATGGTATTGTGATTTTTGGAAATATATCTCTTGAATTATGATACTGAGTCACAACTGTTCGCTTCTGGTGGAAAGCTATTCCATAGTTTTACGGTGGCTGGCAGGAATGAATTATCATATCTTGTCGCAAGAAAACGGGGGCACCTGAGGCCTTTTTGTCTGAAGTCGTAATATGTTTGGCTTCCAGATACTGGAGGGACAAGCGTATATAAGTAAGGAGGCGTGTCTCGCTTAATCATTTTGAAAATTGAATAAGTTTTGCTTTTTCTCTTCTGCTCGAAAGTGTGTCCCAGCCGGTTTCTCGTAATAAAGATTCCTCACTACAGCTTCTAATTGACCAATCGCGCAGCTTCGTATTGGATGTCTTCGAGATGGCTTGAGTCCTCATCTGAACAATTATCCCACACTGAGGAAGCATATTCCATTACTGGTCGGATTTAAGATAAATATATGCGTTCGAGGGTTCTCCGGTCCAAAATGAATTTATACTTCCTCAGTGTATAAAGTCGACTTGCAGCTCGATTTTCAATATCAGTTATATGGTCATGCCAGGTACCATCCGATAGAAAGACGAATTGAAGTCTTGAAAATACAACTTAATTTAACACGATATTTGTGTCCCCCCCCCCCAAAACAGCCCTTTTAATAACAGCATGAAACAGAAAAGAGCATTCCGAGTTAAAGTGTATTCCTGATATGGTAAACATAAAGAGCGTTGATTTTACTTCGGTGCGAACAGTTCAAAGCAGCTGGAAAATGGCTTAGGCCTACCAAGGAAAATATTTCTGAGAGCACATGAAGCCCACCGGTACGGTATATAATAATTCCGTCTTAATTTGTCAACTTACACAATTTGAAAGCTCGACCGAGCCATATATATATATGCATGTCCTTTTAGAAGTGTTAGTATATACTCACTGTGAAACATAGGTTATTTGTTCGATTATTTGAAAGGTACTTTCAGTGAAGCAATCGCTAGAACAGCATTTTTCTGCATTTAGGTGACATGAATATGGTGTAAACAATATTTAATTTCGAACAGAACATGTAATACATACAAAACAAATTGACATATAAGTAATAATAATATTCAAAACGGGGATTAGACAACAACCCTAGTAAAGGCTTTTATCGGGTCTTTTCCTTGGAGTAGGAAGTTTACCCTTGGTATCAGAGTAGATACCATATATGGTAAATTTATCAGACGGGGATAACATTTTAGATCCGAAAAAATATTGTTCAAGGAGGGGGTAGATGGATAGAGTGCAAGAAGGAAGGTATATCGAGGCCAACATATTCATTATATGGGGATCTACCATAAAAATTATATCGGGCCCATATATGAGCCCATTAGGCCTATATAGTTGGAGCATTTGGTGGCCATAATTATATCGAACTGCAAAAGAGGAAGTTTTCATATCTGTCTTTTTTTCACAAATAAATCAAGAAAATATATATTCCTTAATTTCTCTCAGAATGAATTATAATTTAATCGTAAAGATATATAATTGCAGATATTAATATAGCTAACCTGCATTTATTAATATGTATATTCATAAACTTATATATACGATAAAGCCTAACATTGTGCAATTAATATCGATTTTCGAGTCACAATCACCAAGATTAAGATCATATATAATTCGAAACATATCTACACATGCAACTTTTTCTCAGTACCTTTTCTCACACATACTGAGCGCGTCTCCTTGTTTTCGGTATATTTTATCTGGTTGGTGCGAATAACAGTTCAGAGTGAGTGGTAGTTAGTGGTTTTCCCAAGAACGCTATTGGACAGAACAAGCAACGTGCTTCTCACCTTAATTATTTTTAGAGATACATAGAGATTCTTCAAATTAAAAGTGATCGGTTCTTATATTATTATAAAAAAATATATTATATTGTTCGCTTCACGTATTGGCCATCACCAACTTTGAACATCCAGACCTATACAATGTAAGTACTTTAAACTATTATCTCCTTGAATTTTTTTTTTTTATAATATATTATTTTTGAATTCTGCAAAATAAATTTTATTTTTGAATATATATATATAGGCAATTAACATCTAGCCTGAATTATGAACCCACCATAAACATTTTCCCATATTAGAAAGAAGTATATAAATCTTTTTGATATGTTTTATGGCAACAACTATAATTTATGGAATATAATATATATATTTTTTCACAAACTTTTTTTTTAATTCTAATGAAATTTAAAACCGATTAACTTATTCGATTCTTGCCAGGCGTCTTTCTTTCTATTTAATTAAATGGCTTTTTATTTTCGGAAAAATTTTAGAACATAAAAAATTCTGTGAACCAAGCAATTCTGCTATATTATGTTTTTTTCTCTGACTAAATAAAAAAAATTATGGTTAATTCTAAAGTTTAGCTCCAAAAAATTGAACTAAACACTCGTTATGACGAGACTCGATATATATACGACTATATAATTATAGAATGACCTGTCTGTCGGCATAATTTCCGAAATATATATTAATAATTATGGTCTATATAGTTAAAAAATAGAATTGTCCCATATAACCAATATTACCCTTTTACTTTTACAGTTTGTTTATCGTCATCGGGGATACGTATACCGCATTTCGACCAGCAATCACCACGGGCAAAGGTTTGTGCACATAATTATAATTCACTCTATAATAATAATATTCTCCAAATGTGGCATTTGAATTTGTTGTAAAGATGTATTCATGGATCGTGGCCAATTTGTGAAGCCTATATTAATATTAACACCAATGTATATATGAAGTAATTAACACGTTTGGAATATATAATGGTCTACACTTATTTTGATTTGATTATTAATTCCACTTGATATTGCATATACATGTATCCTGCCCAAAGAGAAAAAGCTTATAGGCCTACACATTTAGACGTCATCAGTTAATATATGCGACAGAAGTTCACCTTTAAGATAGCTGGTTATAACCTTGATATTTCCATTCCCATGGGACAAGTAGGCCTTTATAAAGATCCTTCGTTTACAAATTCATTTAGCGTTCACAAGCAGCGTAAACTTGTCTCCGTTAATATTGTGGTATTGATTTTTCTAAAACTTAATTACTTTAAAAAAAAGTAATTAATAGTCAATATGATAATAGCAATTGTGATGGTGGTGCATAATAACTTGCATAATTGTTCACGATTTTCCCAATGGGATAGATTTTACTCAAATTATAAAAATAAATTAAAGGTATTTAGTTCTTTCTAACCTCCCATAAAATGATAAGACGGTATATATATTAAATTGCTTTTGCCTAATGTCTGCAATTATCCAATATATTTCGAATCTTCATCACATAATTATGTGTCACTACTCTGAATTACATGAAATATCCCTTAAAATAGATAATGCATAATCGATCAGTTCAAGATATGTACCGGCCATACGCCCCTGTTAATCATTGGCTATTGGAACAGCCAATCAAAACCGCATTGCCAAGGAAGCGACGCCGCCATTTTGCATACAAAATTGATGTGTTTCATTCTTAATTTCGATGGACAAGTTATTGATTATAAACAGTGTTACAAGATTTCTGTTCCAACATGGGTTTGGTAAGGTTTTAGAAGCGGTTGAAGTAATACCGTTACTCAATTAATTTCCCCGATAAGTCTAGTAAAGAATAGGATAGTGTAACTAGATTCATTTGTTTTTATTTTTGGTAACACGAAATTCAGAAACGGTAAACACATTATCGGCGAGAATCACCGAATCTATTCCCGTAATGAGTCTCAAGAAAGAAGAATTAAGTCATAATGTAATCGCAAAAATACCAACTTGTGCTTTTGTTAGAAATATGATTATTTTTTTTCTTCGAAATTTGACTATTTTAGTTATTTTTCACAAAAATGGACACAACTTGTTATGATCTATCATCTAGTACTAGTAGTAGATTTACGCTGTGTGAGAAAGATAGAGCATGATATTTTTTCGACTTATGGCTCACATGTCGTGGAGGTGGTGGCTATTTCAAGGATGGTATACCCCCCTGTCACCTGTGGCTTAACAACAAACAATCTTTATAAAACGCTCTTTATTTGCTTCGATATTGATCAGGACAAGTTGGGAGTAAATGCTTTTTATTGCAACTATTTTCGGCTTTACATGAGAGTGCACGACTTCGAGCTAACAATCCGGGTTTCCCAACAATCCGTGTATTTCACCCACCAGCATCATATTCATAGCTAAATAATAAGAACCTACCCAGCTGGACAAAGCGTTCATTGCCACCGTGGTGTATATGCTGTTCGGCCGCGGTGTCAAGAGTTTGTAACTGCAGTTGAGCACATCGGTCGAATGGCAAGTACACCGCGGCTGAACGGCAAGTACACTGCGGCCGAACGGCAACTACACCACGGTCAAATGGTAACTACACCACAGTTGAAGGGCATGTACACCATGGTTAGATTTCTGGTTTGAATTTTTTTTTTTCAGTTTAATGAACGTAGTCGTACGCCGCGACAACTACAATGTACACCATGGCTGAACGGCAAGTACACCGCGGCTCAATTGGAGTTAGCCGGTGGAGCTGTGGTGTAGTTGCATTTCAGCAGTGGTGGCAACGCTAACAGCACCACCGTTAAGTGGACACTTGTTTTGTCCAGCAGGATACCTGCGTCATAACTAAATAATAAGAACCTATATACTAGCATCATAGTTAAAGAACTAGTGTTGAAACGATTAGTGAGTTTCAAAGTTGACTAGTCGAGGCCCATAAGTTGCGTTGCGTTGACTAGTCTGTACCTGATATCAAAACTTTCAAACACAACATGGTACAGAAACTTCATCGTACATGGCGTACACTGATGACTGATGCAATGAAGGTCTACCCTGCTGGACAAAACAAGTGTCCGCTTAACCACGGTGCAGTTAGCATTGCCACTGTGGCCGAAATGCAACTACACACACCATGGCTCCACCGGCTAACTGCAGTTGAGCCGCGGTGTATTTGCCATTCGACCATGGTATAGTTACCGCTGTGTACATTCATTAAACTGAAAAAACGACCATACAAACCAGAAATTTAACCACGGTGTACATGCCATTCAGCCCCGTTGTAGTTGCTTTTCGGCCATGGTGTACTTGACGACCGGCCGCGGTGTACTTGCTGCTCGGCCGCGGTGCTCAACTGCAGTTACCGGTACAAACTCTGACACTGCGGCCGAACGGCAAATATACCGCGGTGCCAATGGACACTTGGAAAATGAAAATTTCAGTATCTTAAAGATAAACATGTACATGTATGCACTTAAAGATACCGGTACTCATGTACATGTATGCAATCAATATATTTTATTGTTCCATTTATGGGCTTATAAGATTGTAAATGACTGAACAACATCCTGCATAAATTCACGAAGCGAAATTATACCAAGCATGTTGTTTGGCCACTTACAATTTTATATAAAGCCCATAAATAGAACCAAAAAATATACAGTGTATTGTTTGCGTTTCTTGTAAAAAAAAATCATAAATTCCATTAGTCGAGTATCCAGTTCGAATTATTGGACAAATTTTTATTGGCCGATTTTGCCAATGAACAAAAGGCTAAACAAAATCCCTGGATTTTTCACTGATACGGTATTTCATCTGATTTTGCGAGAATCCATATGTACTTTTTCACGAGAATCCAGGGTAATTTGTGAGAATGTTTACGATAGTCTATATTTGGATTCTCGCCGAAATATAAGCGCTGACCAGGTACATGTACATTGTGACTTACACATTTACCAGTAACTTAGCAGCATTTACCGTATAAACTAATTAATTTTGCCTAAAATCCCAACTACCGGTACAATGATTGTACCATTTTGTAGTGTTTAGGCTACATGTACTCACAAATACTAGTACATGTACTGGTATGAAACTACATGTACATGTATCTAATTTGACATTCCATTATAAACACCTCAGCAGATTGCTCCACATCAGTTTACTCAAATATACACTCAAATTACAGTATGATTTAAAAGCTAATGGAATAATCGGACCATTATTTTTATGATGAAATATTTAAAAAGAATTGTTTTGGTTTTACATTGTAAATATGTACCGGTACGTACATGTACCGTAGTTACTACGGTAGTATAATTTGCAATTGTTTCCTTGCCCGCTGGCTACCAGCCTACCGGTAGTATGTTTACCTATACAAATTTTTATCGCATAATCGCTTGAGTGCATCATTTACAATGTACCGGTATACAATATAATATAATACAATGTACATCCATGGACATTTTAATGGGGGGTGGGGGCAAATTGTGGGCAAAGTGACCTCACAAGTTTGGAATGGAATGGGATAAAAAATTGACCAGACGATCCTGTTATTACGTCGAACTCTTGTAAGGCATTTTCTCTTTTAATTTATCCTTGCACTTCAGTTATCAGCATGTCACTAAATTTCCCTACCACATTTAATATCGCGACAATGAATGACCTTCAAATAGGAGGAAAATGCGTGCATAAATGTCTTATTTGACAGCCACCAAATTATCCTGCTGGTTTGTCACTAAGTGAGAAATCAACGTACATGTATGTACATGTAGCATTAAATCACTGCTGTGATCGCCTCATGGTCAGCTATTCACTCGATTGCGGTGTGAATATCGGTATAAAAATCACGCGCTTTGAACTGCTATGGACGACAGTAAACGACTGTTACATGTATAATCGGGTGCTCGCTTCCGGTGTTGATTGGCCTTAAGACTAATTACATGTGTATACTGGTTGCGTGACTTGTTTTTATTCATTTACATGTTACCATTAGCTGTAAATTTTTCAATTGTTGGCAATTTTCACTGAACCGCCATAACCATATCCAATATGGTCGGACATTTCCAGCTACTAGTACGGTAGCTAATCGTCGTTACAGTCGGAAAATTTTACTGTAGTTAATTTTAATTTAAGTAGTTACCATACAATGTACATGTATCATAATAATTTCAAACTGCATGTATTGTTTGAAATTTTCATAATGTCCGGCATGGAATTTCCAACTGTAAATTATTTGTTTTTAACCAAAGTTGACAACCCCCCCCCCCCCAACCTCATCCCCGCCGCTGCCACCATGTCTCTCGTTACACACATACCGGTAGACAAAGTCCTCAAACTAAATCTAGAAATATCACATTTGTCACATGCCGGTGACTAAAATAGGTTGATGCATTGTATATATTTGTATTTCATATGCCTGAAAAAGAAAGTCTTATACATTAAAAAGGTCCCAATTCATATCATAACAAGATGCAAATTATTTATATATTTATATATATTGACATAAGACATTTCAGTTTACAAAAATATTATTTAAGTTTAACAGTTGGAATCATACTTTCAAAGTATGTTTGGCTTTATCTAGTTTTCATCTGTTAAAACTTCAAATAGCTGAGTTCAGGTTTGTTATCATTCAGCCTTCAGACTTCAGTATTTCAATCAAAAACAGTACAGGAACAGTGACAATTTGATCAAATAAACCTGGTTATCAGGTGGGATCTCATAACACCAAATTAAAAATTGTTTCTGTACTAGTATATTATGTATGTGTCTCTCACTTGAATTTTTGAAAATAGCCTATTAGTCTCAGTTCAAGCAGGATAAGCATAATCCATTGAACCAAAAGATATCTGGCAATAACTTATAAGCAGTTCCAATCCATACATATCTAAATATTTCCAAAGTTATAGTCCGTCCGTCCGTCAACAATCATCTTCTTCTCCAGTATCATAAGGCCAAATGAGTTCATATTTGTGTGGATGTTCCCTGCTTGACTCAGACTCAGATTTGTTAAAATAAGGTCATTGAGTCAAATAGTTGCGAAGCTAGGGCCATAACTCTTTCCCGCCATAGTAATTCTTAAAACAACTTCTTTTCAAGAACCATCAGGCCTATTTAGCTTATATTTGGTATGGAAGGTCCTTGGGTGACTGGGGGTCAGATTTGTTCAAATGGGGTCACTGGGTCAAATAGGGGCAGAATCAGGGACATAACTCTATTCTCCCTAGTAATTATTAGAATGACTTCTTCTCCAGAATCATCAGGCCGATTTAGCTAATATTTTGTATGGTGGGTCCTTGTGTGACTGGGGTTCAGATTTGTTCAAATGGGGTCAGTGTGTCAAATAGGGGCCGTGTCAGGAACCTAACTTTAATTTTTTTTTTTTAATTTTTTTTTTAAATAATGTTAAATTTAAATCCTTGCTCAATTCAAAAAACAAATCCCAATTCAAAATGAATCAATACAAAAATATTTTTTTCATTTTAACCCCTGAATTTTTGTATTTTTTAGACACAAAACACCCCATTCCACCCCTTTCCCTCCTCACCCCTCTACACACCTGTCCCCACTACCACCCCCCCCCCCCAATCTGTGCCGCCCTGCACACACTGCAGTCAAGAAAAAATTAATTAGAAAAACTGACACCTTGTAACATCCATAAAGTATGGTATTAGCCCCAGACAGAAAGAGTTAATAACATTCATCAATTCAGATGTTATCTAGCTGGCTGACAGGTAGGTCTAAACAGTCATGCTCTGTGTGTATCATTAACATATCATATCAAAACCAACCCTGATAATTAGGAAAAATGTCCTAGGCAAAAAAAATGCCTAGGAGAAATATTTCTCCTAGGCAAAAACAGCATTCTCTTAGGATTTTTTTTTAACTAACTAAATGTACTTAAAATGATTAACAAATAACATTCATTGACATATTGAATGATGATTGAATAGATTCAGTGAATATTTCTGTTAATTTTCCACATTTTGAAATACTCAGTTACCTATTTCTTGATTTTCTGCATTCAACGGCACACCCTTTCAGTAGTTTCACAGTTTAGTATAGCTATGATCTATACACAATTAACGGCCTTGACACCGACCGATTACCGAGTGTCTCTAATTTCTAAAATCACTGAATCATTGGGAATAAAATTACGATTTTTCTGTTGGATCACGCTTTATTTCCATCAAGCCAAAATACACGATTAAAAATATATTTGCACACTATAAAATGGTGCTCTCTGGTGCTCTCGGATAATTTTGTCGCCAAATATATTCAGCAACATCGGTAAATTTAAGAGAATACGCATGGACAGAATTGTTTGAGGTCTGTTCGATTTGCGGTCTCACGGTTACTGCGTATATAAAACACGGAATACCACAAAGGCGGAAACGGAACTAAAACAAACAAACTTTAAATCAGGATTATAAATTTTATATCTATCTATATACTTTAATATTTATAAATCTATACTATAGTAACTATACATGCTAGCCATAAAAACTTCAAATAATATTATATTAAACCAGCATACACATCGCCATATTTCTTTCCGGTTTGCGTTCCCGAAATTGGAAATCTCATAATTGTTTTCCGCACGGTAACACATTTGACTTAATAAACTTGGGGGTTGGGCAGCTCGTGGTGACAATATACCTGGTAGTTATCGTTGCCTAGTGTGTGTTTATCATTTCTTCAGATAATGTCCTCGGCTATTTTTTAGCCGAGGATAATAAATTTTTCCTCGGCAAAACGGTCGGCTTTGCCGATAGCCGACCGCTAATAATCTGGGTTGCAAAACAAAATGCTGTATGTCTGACATTTGCAGAATGAGGTCCCCAGAGGGTGAATTTAGTGATGCTACTCTGCACAGTAGGCTAGCATCACCAAATACACTCTCCATGGACCTCATTCTGCTTAGGCCTCATCTTCAGGGAAGTATACAGGTCTTAAATTGACATTTCTACTTACTTTTTCCCTTCTGTTCAGTTTCTATATTCCCTAATTTGCTGTCAGAAGATAAAATTGATAATTGAAGTGCCCAATGGGTGCACATCACCAATTAACTGGACAACTTCAATATGTTCCTATGTCTCCCATGGCAGTTGAGGCCTAAGCATAATGAGGTCCACAGAGGGTGAATTTGGTGATGCTAGCCCACCTTACAGGATTGCAGCACTAAATTCACCCTTTAGTGACCTCATTCTGCAAAAGTCAGACACTATATTCAGACTTGGCTGTTCCACTATTATATTCTTAACCACCACCTATCCAGTTGTACTCATTATACCCTGATTTGCAAAGAAAACTTGGGGGGGGGTATATTGGATTGAATTTGTCTGTCAGTATGTCCTCCCGTCCATCCCTCTGTTGGGATGTTTCCATCCGTCCATCAATTTTGTTCTTCTCCACATACATATTAAAGACCGAAATGGTTTATATATTTTGACTCACATTCAGATTTGTTCAAATGAGTTCATCAGGTCATATAGGTGAGAAGCCAGGGCCATAACTCTTTCCCTCCATAGTAATTCTTCAGAAACCATCAGGCCTATTTAGCTTTTGGTATGGAGGGTCCTTTGGTGAGTGGGGTTCAGATTTGTACACGTGAGGTCATTTTTAGGAAACTTTTGAGGAAAATCAGTTTTCTTCAACTCTTAAAATCTACCGTTTGAAATTTCTAAATGAATAGATCTCATAGATGGGGATTCACATTTGTTCAAATAAGGGCAGAGATAAGAGATTTAACCTGTATGTATGCTGTTTGATACTGGTATAATAATATATAGATTCCTATTGATTTCTAAGCTGCCTGGGTGGAGGCAATGAGGCTGTATATTTGATTTTTCAACCAGTAACAGTCCACATTTTCCTACATCGGGTTAAACTGTTCGACCGAAATCGCCACAAATGTTAACAGGTCTATTTTGCTGATATTTAGTATGAAGAATTCTTTGGTGTCTGGTATTGAAATTTATTCAGATGTGGTCACCAGGTTAAATAGGGTGGGACCAGGGACATAACTGTATGTCTCTATAGTCATTCTTAAATTGTCTTCTCAAGAGAGGTTGGACTATTTAGCTTACATATCGTATGGATGATCCTTTAGTGACTGATATTCAGATTTGTTAACATCAGGTCAACCTGTTAAGAAATGACGGGGGCTATGGGGAGTTAACAATTTTGTGTTTAAAAAATCATTGAAATACCAAATTCATTAAAACATCTTCATTGGAACTACCTAACTGATTAATCTGACATACATGTATGGTGTTTTGGGTCCATGGATAAATGGGCTTCAAACATGTCTAAATGGTTTTATAGAAAGGTGATTGTGACTAGTACTTGTGAGATTGGAAATTTCAAAAAATTGAGAAAGTTTGAGATGTCGGTTGTGAAATTCCAACCCAAGACTTGGGAGTCTGGAGCCCTGTCGGGAGGGGACTTGTTGAGCTGGAGGGGGGGGGGGTGTGATCAGTAGTGAACAGTGGGCAATTTCATGGTGGATATTCACCTTGAAATTACCCACTGTACACTACTGAATCCTCTCTAGCCACATATCGTGTTTAGATCTACTTTTTTCAAAGTGCTTATGAAAAGTTCTGACTATTGTGGTCTCCAGAATCCCAGTCTCACCAGTCTTTGCAGTCTGGTGAGCGACCCCACAGTCTTTGACTGTCTTGTTTTTTTGGGTTTCCAGATGATAGCGTGAGCTTTGGTGGCACGATTGCAAATCCCGTATTTTTGTGGATCGGCTATATGAAAATACATGTCAAGTGCGAATTTGGGTATGATCTGATGATTTTTGCCAGAGTTATGGCCCTTTTTTCAACTTAGAAAATTTCAATTTTGTTTGTCTGTACAAACATTTTGCATTATTGTTCAGCAACCGCTGAGCAGATTTAGCTGATATTTGTTATGGTGATAGAGCAGCATGGGGGAACAGCTACATGCATAGCGCGGGTTTCGTCCACCCATTTTCACCAGAGTTATGGCCCTTTTTTTACTTAGAAAATTAAATTTTGTCTGTCCGTACAAACATTTTGCATTATTGTTCAGCAACCGCTGGGCAGATTTAGCTGATATTTGGTATGGTGATAGAGCAGCATGGGGGAACAGCTACATGCATAGCGCGGGTTTCGTCCACCCATTTTCACCAGAGTTATGGCCCTTTTTTACTTAGAAAATTCAATGTTTCTCTTGTTTTTTGGGGTTTCCAGATGATAGCGTGAGCTTTGGTGGCACGATTGCAAATCCCGTATTTTTGTTGATCAGTTATATGAAAATACATGTCAAGTGCGAAATTGGGTATGATCTGATGATTTTTACCAGATTTATGGCCCTTTTTTCAACTTAGAAAATTTGAATTTTTGCTTGTTTTTGGGTTTCTGGATCGCTTGTTTTTGGGTTTCCGGAATTTCTAGTACGAACTTCTTTTGGAATGGTCATATAGACCTCCTCGGATATCTGCAGTTTCGTCCATGCTTAATCCGAATTGCTACGGTCGGGGGCAAATGCCACGCAACAGCGTACCTCTTGTATACAATGTACATGTACGTAGCCTGCTCTGCAGAATGCCAATTGAAAGTGCAGAATTGCAAAAAATGATGAACAACTTATTGGGTGATGTGCAATTTACATGTACCATACTGTAAAAGAGTGCCAAATAACACTATTGTACTTAGTGTATTAACAGTACAGTACGGGTACTTTTCCAAACAGTTTTTAACAGTACAGTACGGACAGTACAGGTATTTTTCCAAAACTAAATAGTAGTACAGACAGTACTGGGTGGAACTACTTTGGAATTTTCTTTTGTAACATGGCCAGAGTTACATGTACATGTACGTGTCGGTACAAACTACCGTACATGTAATCATTCTCTGTACTATTATCCCTACGGATATAAAAAGCACAGTGTTTTTGTTACATGTAGTTATGATGCATTATTTGTTTCTCCAATCTCAAAAGAATTTCACTCCCATTTACTAGTACCCTATCTACATGTACCGGTATACTGAATACTCATTGCCAAGTAATTAACCCTTAGGAAATGAATCAAAGTTAAGTTGCCTTCAACATGTACATGACATTGTATGAGCCTTGGATGAAAATTTGGGTTTACCATATTAAATTTCAGCCCTCTTAATTCAGATTGTTTGGCTTCGGCAATCCGCTACGGCAACAGTATGCCGTGCCCCAGTTTGCTTCAGCAAATTGCTTCGGCAATGCTGATTGCCGTAGCCAATTACCGGTATGAAGGCTGCATATTTTCAGTCAGATTTTAGGTTCACTTGCAAATCTTCAAAATGTTTCTTCCATTTTCAGACGATCACTATATGGTTGTGGGAAATACTAAATGAAACGGGTCAGTTACCGGTAGCTAGAATACTCAGTTTGACGTGGATCATTGATTTCTCAACTAAATCTTCAAGGGGAACAGCCTACTGTGCTCATTCAGACACAGAAGTAACAAAGAAGATGAAGAAACATTCCAAAGCCCAATTGGAAAGTGGTTGACATACTTAGCCTTTATTCTACAGGTAAATACATGTATTAACATCTATTGTACGAAACTCATTATACTGTTGCAGTGTAAATAGTAAATTGAGAGAGTGGCCATTTAACAAAAATGCCTAAATACTTTTTTTAAAGAAGAATTTAGGCATTTCTGTTAACATTTGATAAAATCAGGGTTTCCACCACGAGGAAATTAATAAGTCTGTATTGGGAAAAACATAACGCGACGGGACGACCATGGTTCGTTCGGTCGGGCGAAAATTTTGTTATTTGACACTGAAAAGTAGCCATTTCCTTGCACCTGAGTGTCCCACAAAGCAATCCAAAGCTACGTACCGTATATTACGCAAGTCGATCATTTTCCGTGGGTGCAATAATTCTGTTGATGGTATCCAGATAATTAATCATGTAATTACGCACGTAAGACTGCCGTCTTATTCAAGACTATATCAAGCTACAAGTTAGAGTATTTAAAAATGTATAACTTACAATAAGATTCCAATAGGTATAATGAAACTAAACACTAAAAAGCATCTATCCATTGTCCAATAATACCTAGCTGGGAGAATTGAATTAAGTATTTCCTAGAATTTCAAGTAGCTTCCGTGAAAATGAAACTGATATATTCCATGTATTCTGTCAATCGTAAAACTATTTGTGCGATGTGACGTCATATATACTGCAGGGTTTGTCTGCAGGAGATATTTATAGCGGCGAAATACGAATGGTAGCGAAATCTTTCAAACTCGGAACGCGTAGCTTGTCAATAGTCTGTATTAGTCCATGCAACAACTGACGACTGCTGCTATAGAGTTTTAGCCAACGTGTTATAAAATATAATTGAGTTTTGGCGGGAAATGGGAAGATGTGCGCCGTTGTTTTTGTTTGGGGACCCAGACGGGACAACGAAACTATTATTGACCTACGTTGACTTTATCTCCATATGGGGGGGGGGGGTGTTTTTTGTGTTTATCCTCCATGCATGTGATATGGGTCAAATGAATAGTGTTGTCACTATGAATTCCTGCTATAAAGACTGATTTGGGACAGCTTCCGTATTATAATAGTACGATAACACGGAATCTCGGAGGTAGATACCTCCTTTGTTAGGAGAACCGCCTGTTGGCGTATATTGATCCCTACTCTGCCTAACTCAGCAATTCGGCATTCTTTGATCAAATTATGTAATCATACGATAGCACGGGATCTCTGAGCGTGAGTAGTTTCAACCACAGAAATCCCGTGCAAAATAATATCTGTACTCAGCAGTCCGACATTCTTTGATGTTACCGCGACATTTATCACGCTGTATATAACATCGCTATTTCAATGCACACCAAACATTACGTTGTAGTTTTGGCGCTTTGATTTCAAAGGGTTACGCTGTACCGGTAACACACTGTGCTCAATTGACCCGCTTTTTTACCAGTATTCTGTTTAACCCCACGAACTCCCGTTGCAGCCAGATTTTGTATGACATATTGCTACTGACTGTTGGTACATGTATGAATCAAACAGATCATCTGCGAGGGGAATGGGTCCGTGGGACGGACCCGCAGCCGGCCTGGCGGAAACCCTGACAGTGTTTCCGCCTGGCGGAAACCCTGACAGTGTTTCCGCCAAGGGAAAATTAATGAGTCCGTATTGAGAAAACACATAACGCGAAAATTTTGTTATTTGACACTAAAAAGTAGCAATTTCCTTGCACCCGAGTGTCCCACAAAGCAATCCAAAGCTACGTATATTACGCAAGTCGATCATTTCCGTGGGTGCATTAATTCTGTTGATCCAGATAATTAATCATGTAATTACGCACGCAATTATGCAATTACGTCTGATTGAGACTATATAAATGAACAAGCTACAAGTCACAGTATTTACAAATTTATGATGGTACGGTACATGTATAATGACCAATAATACCTGGCAAGGAGAATTTAAGGAGAACCGCCTTTTGGTGTATGTTGATCCCACTCTGCCTAACTCAGCAATTCGGCATTCTTTGATCAAATTATGTAATTGTACGATAGCACGGGATCTCCAAGCGTGAGTAGTTTCAACCTCGCAAATCACGTGAACAAAAATATCCGTACTCAGTCGTCCGGCATTCTTTGATGTTACCGCGACATTAAATTTCGTATCCATGGCGGCGTAACAACAACACGATATTTGGCGGGCATAATTTTTTTCTCTAAACTATCTGTTATACTCGACCGATCGACTGAAACTAAATACCACACGTAAGCAGAGTTTGGCACCCACAAACAAGCTAAGTTCCAAAAGTGAGTTTGAACCCGACCAGGAGAAATAACGATATAAATAGCGATCTCTCCTATTTTCGTGATACCTCGTATACGGTTCACCATGCCAGCTGAGAAACTACCCCCAGCAAGCTCCACATCCAGTGCAAGCGGGGACGACAGTATGAACCCTGACCCTAGCAAATCGACTAAACCAAAACCCAATGCTGTACCTCCAAAGAAACAGAAAACATCCAAAATTGGGCAGGGAATGCAACAGAAAATATCATTTGATACGACACCAGAGACTAATTTAGCAAAGGCTTTGTCAGAAATCAATGCCAAACTTGATAACATGGTTACGAAAACTGACCTGGAGAAAAGCCTAGAACCCTTGGTGAAAACTGAAAACATGAACATCATAATCTCACAAATGAAGTCTGAATTTGACAAAAAGTTGGACAATGTGAAAGATGAGTGTGTTGGGAAAATGTTTGATGTCGAACAGCGAATGGACAGGATGGATGGTGAAATGAAAGAAATGGCTGAACAAATCGAAGAGCGCGACACTGATATTGAAGGTATGAAAGCCGAAATAGATGCACTGAAGGAAAAGAATAACCGACTTGAGCAACAAACGAGGAAAAACACAATACGGATCTTTGGAATTGAGGACGACAGTGGTGAATCAGTAGATGCATGTGAGAAAAAGGTCATTGAAATCATCCAGTATAAACTTAATCTGAAAAACATCAGACAGGAAGACATAAGTATTGCCCATCGCATTGGCAAATATAGATCGGATCAGAAATATCCAAGAAGTGTTATATGTAACTTTATTTCTAGAAGGACAAAAAACTCTGTGATTGCGGAACGCAAAACATTAAAAGGTCAGAAACTAGTCATAAAGGAAGATCTGACCGATGTGAACAGTTCACTGCTTAAGAATGCCAAAGAATTAGCTATCGTTGATGATGCCTGGTCTGTTGGTGGCAAGATCTACATCAAATATACAGACAAAACCAGGAAAATTAAGCAGATAAACAAATTATCTGACATATAAGTACATGTAGTGTTCCATATACATGTACACATGATGTTTTGATCTACCATGTGAATGTTAAATACTTCTGAATATATGTACCACTTAATATGCTTGAAATATGCTGAATATATGTTCTATTGTATATAATAATGCATAAACCTATATGAAATGCAAGTTTGACTCAATGCAAACTTCAATTTCAGATATGTGTGCACTCTTCGCTGAACATATACAAGTGCCCCATGCGTTACAACTAAATACCATTATAACCAGTAATGACTACTAAAGTTTTCATGAACGACACCTGAATAAAAATACCTACTGTTTGGTACACCTGCACCAACTGTGCCATTGATCGAAAACAGTCATTTCAATGATACAAGTATATTAGCTGTATAGCACTAAATAATGCTACCTTAATACGAGAATTAAATACCCGGTATACATAATCTGATTTATAATAACACACCTCAATTATTATTGTTTGACATCAAGAGAACAAAAAATATGATTTGAGTCGATGAACCCATCCATCAAAGCCCATTCATGGTTTATCATTTACTATTTCGCCACCTCAAATATATGGTAGCTTAGCTGGTAAATAGTCGACAAATGTTGACCGTCGGTCTCGATACCAAATTACGATGAATAAAATATTAATATATAACAGTCCTTGGGCAACTAAAGTTACACTATATTTGACAGCAGTAGTAATTATAATTGCTTTTGGCAATTAATCGATTCTGATAACTTTATACTATAGTTGAGTCGGAAGTTGACAGCATTAATTATAATTATTTATGGCAAATTTCAAAATTGTGAATAAGATACTCTACTTCAGTATTTGAAATAATTTTAGTAATATGAAGACCCATGCTGTATGCATTAGATACATAATTACATAAAACATAGATGGGATGTGCCACTTTAACCCGGATGCACCATTTGAAAATTTGCGCTGAAACACAAAAAATTTCATGAATGGAACATGTCGCTTTAAACCTGGGTGCACAAATTAACCAACACATATGTATTATTGGAATCCTACAAAGCGAATCATGTCAGACATTGCTTGAGACAGCGCGTTATTATATAAAATTCTCTCCTGAATGGCATGTGCCACTTTAATCCTGCCTATAAGACTGAATGATAAAAAATAACTGATTGTATACAAATAATACTTGATCAAATATAGCATCATGCCAGACATTTTAAGAATTTGCGGTGAAATACAAAAAATTTACATGAATGACATGCGTCGCTTTAATTCTGGATGGACAAATCAATCAACAAATATGTGTTATTTGAAACCAACAAAGCGAATCAAGCCAGACTTTCTTAAGATAGTGCGCCATTGCTTAGAACTGTCTCATAGATTTCATGTACCACTTTAAACCTGGCCGGAAGAAAGAATGATGAGCACCATTCCAGATGCTTAAGGTTGTTGTTTTTGTTTTTTTTGGGTTTAAAATCTTATTAAAATAGGAAAAAAGTTTCATGAAAATAAAACGTCGCTTTACTAAATCATAGATGCTCGAATGAATCATGCAAAGTGCATCATGCCAGATGCTTTTTTTGTTTGTTTTAAAAAACAAAAACAAAAAAACGACACATTTTTGTATTATATAAAATTGTCTCATGGATATCATATTCGAATCTTACAAAGTGCAACATGCAAGATGTTTCTTAAGTAAAGAAGGCGCGTTATTATCATATTATATAAAATTGTCACGTTCCACCTTAATTTTTGATGCTTAAATGAATCAATACATATGCATTATTGGAATTCTACAAAGCGCATCATGCCAGACGTTTCACAATAAATTGTGTTACTTTTTTTTTTTTTTTATTATATAAAATTATCTTATGGATGTCATATACCACTTTAGCCCTGTCACATATAGCTATAATTCAAAACATGTTTCAATTATTGAAATCTCACAAAGCGCACCATGCCACACATTTCTTAAGATTGTGCGTGTTAATATAAAATTGTCTCCAGAATGTCATGTGCTGCTTTAAAGCCGGCTGCAAGAACAAATGATGAAAAAAGTTGCATGTATTCAATACTGTAATCACACACAGAGCATAATTCCAAACATTTCATATTTCACATTAAAATGGAAAAAAAAGTTTTATCGATGCCATGTGTCAATTAAAACCTGGATTAGATCCAGAATACTTAAAGGTACTCAATCCGATAAAACTCCTTTCAATTACTATTTCGATGGCTTCGGGGGTCAGAAGTGTTTGATTCGGGTCGAGGAGGTCACCCATCAGGGCTCGGATTTGTTGGATGTCGATTTTGGAAATCTATTATTTTTCATTATCGGGAATACTTTCTGGCCCAGAACACAGTCAAAATTGCTTTATTATTACCACTTGATTT
Organism: Siphonodentalium dalli; assembly: GCA_032622095.1. Classification (NCBI taxonomy): domain Eukaryota; kingdom Metazoa; phylum Mollusca; class Scaphopoda; order Gadilida; family Siphonodentaliidae; genus Siphonodentalium; species Siphonodentalium dalli. Next base: position 20,008,771 of record CP136069.1, on the reverse strand, counting down.
TAGAGTTATCCATCCTTGTCCGTTTGAATTGTGTTTTGTTGTACACATCTCGAGCAGGTTACGAAATTGACGGCAATTATTAGTACTCATCTCGAGCAAATGAAAAATTTCAGAAATCAATATCTAATAGCTCTGAGCTTTGTTTGATGGGTTCCTCGACTCGGGTCGGATGCTTTTTGCCCCCGGAGCCAAAGAGATAGTAATATAGGACCCTCTGATCGGGTTGTTGTTGTTGGAATCTGTTGGGATGGGGACCCTCTGTTCGGATTGAGTACCTTTAAAACTTATGCAGAACTATGGGATGCTTTAAAATACATGTGTTCTTTAATTAACATGCACGAAATATCTAAAATATTTCATATTGGCCTACCATCGTACACTCATGAATCACGATGAATAGCATACACTGCCTTATTACCCATGTATATACATATATGCACAAATGAATCGACAAATATGTCAAATACATGTATACAAATCCCATGATGGGTCACAAAATCTTACACATTACTCGAATAGTACACAGACTGTATAGTATACCAGACTTAGCCTGGATGGTGCTTTACTATAGAAAAATGCCCTACAATATGAGATGTGCCACTTAACTTGGAATGTACGAATGAATTGATACTGATACATGTACCAAAGTTTTATATTTAATAATGACTTGTGTTTAGACATAATGCCGCATGACCTGTGTTAAACCTAGAACATGTCTCATGAATTGTGTTATTCCTAGAACATGAATGTAACAATTATTTGACATGAACAAATGTACATACACATACCCCATGGTGTGTCACCAAAAAACAAAAACAAAAAACAAAAAAACAAAATATTTTTTTTTTTTTTTTTTTTTTTGGTGACACATATAATGAGATGTGTCACATTAGTAACAATAAATATAGGAATCAATTGGCATATACATGTAAGTCTACAAATCCCATGATTTATATAATAGATGAAATGTCTCATGAATTGTCAAAAAATCCAAAATGGCATAATGATGCCGCCTTTAATACTAGAACTAGATGTATATACAAATTATTATATCTAATTAGGGATACACAAATGTACATGTATACATATCATATGATGTTTCACCAAATGTTTTTTATTTACAGATTCTTTATTAGGATGGTGCTTTATTTATGCAAATATCTCATAAATGGCATGTGCCGATTTAACCTTGGATGTATGATTCAACTTTGGGTGTATGATTTAACTTTGGATGTATGAATAAATTAACATATGCATACATGTATAAAAATCCCATGATGGGTCACCGATTACTTTTAGTAATACCAGAACTGAACACATTGCTTAGATTATAGAAAACTGTTGCATGAAGGGTACAATTTTGTCACCTTTCTAGTAATTACCCTTAAACATGTGATTTGATCAACACATACATGCATACAATTACAAATCCCATGATGGGTTACCAAAATTGGTGCATCACTTTACTGGAATAACAATTAACCCACTATGCCAAACTTACTTATTTTTTTTTTTAATGCTCCTTTAACATGGACACAATTTTCATAAATGGCATGCCCATGTTTAACCCTAATGTACAAAATGATCAACATATATCCATGATTACATACAGGCGTACAATACATGTACATGCATACACCCTTGTATTTACTGGAATTATGATACCAGTATTAGTATAGGCCTACTTATCTTTACTCATGACTCTGTTGTATTTTTGTATACAGTATTTGATTTTAATATGACAAAATGTCAAAGCAGAAGATATGCATTCATGTACACAGGTGTGTAAACATACACAACTTCTGACAGGCTATACAGATATATTTAGTATTAAATATTTAGTATTAATTATTAATACTTACATTCACATAATGGTCGCCTACATACTCATTGCATTTGATCCTAAAGAGACATGACCAAATCCATTCACCGCCTTCGGGAATGATGTTTGCTAGCCTACAGCATACTGTGTCTATGGGTTAATCGTCTGCACTGGAGCCACCACGTGTTTAGTCGAATCCATTCAAATAGAATCGAAGACACCATAAAACTGTTGTGCAACAATTGCCTGACATTTCCACAAACCGTTTGAATGTATGTAAAATCCGAATAACTTTTATAAGAAACAGGAATAGCTTAATTGTGATGTTTTCAAGTTTCTTGCACACGAGACGACTCCGATATTTCACGAATCCATGTCATCAAACTGACCTTGACATTTATTATTATTAAATTAGGTCATGTTGTGACAGTACAGTCAGGTCCGAAACATTCCGATCGCAATAAAGTCAACTTCATCAAGACGAATTAATTCATGAATTTAGACACAGTTACTGGACATAGGTCCCGGAGGTAGGGTTTTGTCGGGATTATAGATCGGTATCCATATAAAGCCTTCTTTATAGGGATACCGATTTGTAGGCTCGATGAGGCCTTGTGTTTGGGACTTTGTGTCCAGTAGATTTCTTTTAAAAACAAATTATACTTTGTCAAATACAACCAGAAGTCGGTGTACCATTTATACACGTATATGCAATCATTTATGAATCTTCAAAGTTTTATTAATTATAGGTTCTTGTTCATGTATTTTCAACATACTATTGGCATACACTCATACATTTAGCCACATAGGTCTATATACCTACATATATATTATGGAGTTATCTATTTAAACTATGACGTAAGTCCTCGTTGTGGGTCAATTAGATAGCCTACACGTCAAATCACAGATATGCGATTTTTGGCAATACTTTCATGAGAAAATAACAAGCGGAATTTGAAATGTTCATTGACCGTCGATTGACACGCATTCGAGGACTTACCAGAAACACATACCCGCCGAATACAAAACATTATTAAAATAATATGTATTTCATATTACGGTTAGCTCTAGTAACAATGCACGGACTATACATATTCATGCTTACATCTTTAATTCATTCTGAAGCGGAGGGCATACATTTCATTCATTCCATTATAGGAACTCATGGCTACACCTAACGTAAATTTGAGTGAGGTTCGGGATTCTGATGAATATAACTTTACAATGAAATGGAACGAAGCGGAACAGGAAAATGACGATAATTTAAATTCTGCTATTAATACCTGCAATGAATGTGGATACATTTCACCATCAGACACTATAGATCAATCAAATAAAAAAACCAAATTTTCAATATTCAGCCTCAACTGTCGAAGCATCAATGCAAATTTCGATTCTTTGTGTAATCTCCTATGCGATTTAAAGTCGAATAATAATTCATTCGACGTTATTGCTTTAACTGAAACATTTAAAATAAGACAACCATCGCACTTTCAGATACCGGGATATCACCCTATGGAATTCAAGTGCAGAGCTGACGACGATGATGGCAGAGGTGGTGTATGCCTTTACATAAAAGATTCCATTGACTATAAAAATCGACCCGACCTTAGTGAATTTATTCCACACGTAATAGAAACAATATTCGTGGAAATTAACCCAGGAAAAAATGACTCTCGGATAATCGGCTGCGTTTACAGACCAAATACCGCACCAAAGGCCAACATTGATCAATTTTTGAAAAAATTCGACGATATTTTAGAAAAAATTTGTAACCACAAATCATATATATCAGGAGACTTTAATATTGACCTACTCAATTTCAACTCGCATACAAAAACGAATGATTTCATAAATAACATTTTCACAAGAGGATTCGTGCCAAGGATTACTAAACCTACCCGAATGACTGATCATTCAGCAACTCTCATCGATAATATATATACCAATAACCTACAAGGCGACTGTAAATCTGGCATAATCACATGCGATGTTTCCGATCACTTCGGCATATTTTATTCAGAATCTAACCAAAAGAGACAAAACAGCACCAATAATAACGAAGCAACCACTAATCAAAGAAGTTTTAGTCCTGATAACATAATTATATTCAAAAATCTTTTAAAATCGTGTACCTTTGACTCCGTCACATCTTGTAGAAGTGTCGACCAAGCATATGAAATCTTCTTAGATATCTATATGAATGCATATGAACTAGCTTTCCCTATCAAAAGCCGACATATACCCAAAAAATTCATAAAACGCAATCCTTGGATGACATCCGGATTGATTAAGTCAAGTATTGTTAAGAACCAGCTATATCTACGCAAATTAAATAAACCCACGGAAACGAACGTAAATAAATATTTGAGTTATCGTACCTTATATAATAAACTAATCAGAAAGAGTAAAAATATATACTATACAAATATTCTAGAAGTAAATAAAAATAACTTAAAGAAAACATGGGAAATACTTAAGGGTGCATTGAAGATGAATGGAAACACAAATAATAACCCCAAGACATTTACCGAAAACGGAATAGAACTTGAAAATTCCAAACTCATATCGGAAAAGTTCAATGACTTTTTCTCAAAAATTGGGCGGGAAACTAGCCAACTCAATGAACATGAAAATGACTCTCATTTTACAGATTTTCTCCATAACCGCAGACCAGACGACATCAATTTCAAAATAATTCCGACCTCTATGCAGGAAATCATCCTCACATGTTTCTCTATGACAGGGAAAGTATCAAGGGATTTCAATGGTATATCAACTAAACTTATCAAGGAAACAATTGAGGAAATAGCCCCAGCATTATTGCATATTTTTAACTTGTCCTTAGAGCATGGAATAGTCCCTGACAAAATGAAAATTTCTAAAGTAGTTCCGATCCCAAAAAATAATACCACTCATGAAATTTCCAACTACAGACCTATCAGCATTCTTCCAGCTATCTCTAAACTTCTCGAAAAAATAATGCATAAACGATTACTAGACTTCTTAAATGAACAAAACATACTTTATAAACACCAATACGGCTTCCGCCCTAATCATTCAACCTTCCATCCTGTATTACACCTCCTCGATCAAGTTGTCTCAAATAATGACAAAATGACAAGAGATTCCACTTTAGCTCTATTTCTCGACCTCTCAAAAGCATTTGACACGATAAATCACGATATTTTACTTCATAAACTAGATCACTATGGTATACGAGGCACAGCATACTCATGGTTTCAGAGCTACCTGAAAAATAGAAGGCAATATGTTGAACTCAATGGTATCAAATCTGAATTGACGGAAGTGACGTGTGGAGTGCCCCAGGGATCAATTCTGGGACCGATAATTTTCTTAATTTACGTTAACGATATGTCAAATTCGACAACAATGGATATCTTATCATACGCGGACGATACGACTCTAGTAACTGGTGGAAAAAATGGCATCCTTGTAGAAAGTTATGTGAATAATGAGTTACGCAACATATTTGCTTGGTGCTGTAGCAATAAGTTAGTGATCAATACTAAAAAAAGCAATTATATGCTGATACACCCAGAGAACAATGATGACAAATGGAACTTTATAAAGGTTTACTTAAATAATACGGAACTAAACAAGATAGGAAATCTAGAGCACGAATCCTCCACAAAATTCCTAGGAATCCATATAGATGAAAACCTGACTTTCAAAAAACACGTGTCCTCTGTTTGTTCAAAAATGGTGAATGCCGCATATACCACATCAATAAAGTTAAACACTTCTTTCCTGGTAGCGCACTTAAAACATTATATTATGCTCTAATACAAAGCCATTTAGTCTACGCTGTTCAAATATGGGGACACGTCCCTGCGGTCAAAAAAATTTTCATGCTTCAAAAACGCGCAATACGAGTTATATGTAATAAGAAATATAGAAGCCACACAGAACCTCTCTTTAAAAAAGAAAATATACTCAAAATCTACGACATCCACAAAGTACAAGCGGCTGTTTTCATGCATGATTGGTATCATATGCGTTTAATAGAATCATTTACCGACATATTTTCCAAACGGAAAACATGACCAGCCACCCGACAAAAGCACCCACTATTTTTAAAAAAACCAAGAACATCTTGGTCCCAACAACTACCATTTCATTCCTTTCCAACCATATGGAACAACTTAGATAACGAATTTACATCATACCAATCCAGACACACATTTAAACGACGTTTACATGCCGATTGCATTAAAAAATATGCTGCAACAATTAAATGCAACAATCAAAGATGTCCCGACTGTGTAGTAGCTCCTCAATAAGTGACTTCCCCTATATACCGCAATCCTCAACCTCACTCAGTACATTCCTACTCGACTTTCAAGGAACAACCCACTGACAAGAAAGAGACAGACCATCGAGTAACCAATAAACAATTTATCTAGACGTATACCCTCCATGTATATAATACAACCATTTTGTGATACATAATTATATAGCCGTGCATTGTACAAGAAATCATGACCGCCTATCATAACATCTTTTCATTTTTAAGGGGGTGGCAGTAAGACAGTCTAGCCTGACTATGCCACCCCTCGAATATACAACATAATATTTGTCAAATGTATTATGCATTAATATGTGTATATTTAAATAAAATATCCTATCCTATCCTATCCTACGCTGTATATACGGTAACGTCGCTATTCCAATGTACATCAAACATTACGTTGCAGTTTTGGCGCTTTGATTTCAAAGGGTTATGATGTACCGTAACACACTGTGCTCAATGGACCGCTTTTTCACCAGTATTCTGTTTAACCCCCGAACTCGCGTTGCAGCCCAAATTTGTTATGACATATTGCTGTATTGCTGCTGACTTTTGGTACATGTATGAATCAAACAGATCATCTGCGAGGGGAATGAGGCCGTCTACGGACGCTGTGCCGTACTAACGGAAACCCTGATGTACCATATCAGGAAAACAGTAACAAATAACGCTCTTTATGTTTACCATATCCGGATCTAAACAAAATTCAGGAAACGTAGTGTTTTTTGCTTTTGTTTACATAACGGGGGGGGGGGGGTTGAAAAATAACATACTGTTTATGCCATATTTCTGATCGGCATAAGAACAAAGTCTGTCGATATCTTACTATTCCTTCTGTTTATGGCAGTTTTTGATTGAGGTGAATATGTTAACAGCATACCACCGCCAATGCCACCCGTATCTTTAAGCCTACTGCCTACTGGTAGATGCAGAAGTTCCAATGCTTACATACTGCTTGGCCAACTGTCACAAATGTCATATTCTCTTTTGAAATATTCATATTGGGTAGGCCATCACTAATTTAGACTCATTCTTAACTTCTGATCGGCAGTCTGATCCTGAATTCTTTATTTGTCATATACCGTACTGCATTCCAGAAGAAGTTAAAAAACAATGTGGTAATTGGTCATACATGTAACTGTACTTAGAATGTTATCGTATCTCTATTTCGCGACTCATTTAATATCTAAATAAAATAGAACAAAATAATAGCACCCATACCAGTACGTGGCCCCAAAATACGGAATGTTGACCCGTTTATGTGTTCTGTTCCAGTCTGCAGCCAATGAGGTGTTGTTGGCATTACCCCTTGGTACTGATGATGCGGTTGCAGAATCGGAGGCTACATTACAGACAACAGCCATGTTCAAAAATCTTGTAAGTAATTTATTAAAATCTTTGCTGCTAAATTAGATTCTTGTTGGCTCCATTTTATCTGGAGGGGGTGTATCGAAGCAGGGACGTGCTAATGGTCTCGGTTTTAGGAGTGGTGCGGTAGAGTGCCAGTCGGTAGAATGCCAGGTGCATTACATCGTTACAGGCCGTCCAGCGCTGACGAAGCTGGTTCTAACCCCGTCATATGGAGGGTGACCGGAATCGTGTATCTGGGCAAGTTTGTCAGTTGCTTTCCGGGGGTCGGTGGTTTCTACACGCAGTGGGACGATTACTCGGTGAAATCAAGCCTCTGCGTGGTCTTTCCTCCACCCGTAAAATTGACAACGTCGTGTGTGGCCTAGCGGCTAGAACGACGATAAACCCTATTAAACCTAACCAATATATAGGAGTGTCATTTTATAATTTCAAACTGCTCCGATATCTTATAATATATCTAGATAGGGACGTGGCTATATGGGCTCAGTTTGGCGACGCATAATTTCCATATGCACCCTTTGAACAAAAAAATGCCTATAAATTCCACATAACGATGGAATCGTATATCAAGAGGAAAGTATTTTAATTTTTCTACGCTGATAACACAACTTAGTCAATATGACTAACATATGTTAGTCAAACGTTTTTCCTCAGGATGACTGACTTAGTTCAGCCAACATGACAGAGGCATAACATTAATCAAAATTACTAGGGTGATGTTAGTCATAACGACTAAGAAATGGGGACTTTTCTTAGTCAATTGGAAGGCGTAAATTAAAGTTGCTGAATTATGTGCAAATAATTCCAATAATTGACCAAAGTTACTCAAAATGTTTGTGACTAACACTAAGTTAGTCATATTTAGTAAATATGTCAAATCCAAGGGGCGGGGTGCACAACTTACTGTTACAGCTTGAAAATCAGAAGCCAACCGGGTTAAACAATTACATTTCACAGAAATAGAAGTTTATAATTGAGGGGTGGGGGTACAGTTGGATATCGACGTTGGCGCATCGAAGAGTGCATCTTGCCACGTCACTGCATTTATGCTCTAGTCATTTATGAAAACTGTGCTTGCATCTTCGTATTCGTGTCCTTTACCGTGACCAAATGCATTCGCGTCGACAATTGAAACTCAAAGGATAATCCGCCCATGAACATGGGTATCATTTACCTCGCAATGCATTCTTGAGCGAAAAATAATACTCACATTGGGAACACGCGTCATTTGTATCCATTCTTGGATATATCATTGATTATGGTAAGTACATGTTACATGTTACATGCTAATGTTGGCTATAATCCGCAAGTATCAGTCACTATTTGTATTAATCACTAACTTTTGTCAGAGATGTTGTGACTCATACGATTTGGCGGCTACCCGCCCCTTCCTATTCTGAACAGCTGTAATGTGCCAGGCATCGTTTTACCAAGACCACTATCGCCATGTCCCTGTTTATGAGATTTGCATTGATGACACATTTTCATAAGGGGGGGGGGGGCTACATCCCTGCGAATCAGATGGTTATTTGCTCTGGTTTAAGGATGTGAAAATCGACAATTTATGTTTGACACCCTATATAGACCATCTAGACAAGTTCTTAACGTTGTAACTTTCAATAAATTGGGTAATTTCAGTAGTTACAAGGAACACATACTGCTACATCACATCCAAGCTGACACCCCATAAGGTTAGACAATTTCTAAATATAGGCCATATCAATCCAAACTTTTGACCAAAGGAGGTAAATATGCAAATGTTGGTCTAAAACAAAATAAATTGTTGGAAAAAACAAAATAACAGAACAAGTTCAACCTATTGTTGTTGTAAAATTTCCAATTCATGTTGTTTCAGGTATCAAATTTCCAGCTGTTGAACGTGTTGATAAAATGTTTGGAGCGAGAAACATAACCAAATCCCCTTGTCGCGACGTCCATGTGGGTTGTACTTGAAATTTCCAGCTGACAAAATATTTTCACGATGGGGTGAATCGACCCCTTGTCGCTACGTCCCTGCGTATCATATATTTATATTATCCGGGTTAAGGGTGCGAAAACTGAAAAATTATGTTTCATAGTACTCGAACATTCTTTGTGATTGGAGATATTTGTAAATACAAAGAACACGTACTATTTGTGATTTATGTTTGTAATCGTAGGTTCATAGTATTGGCGGAATTATAAATTGTTATTTCTTACAAACAATTGTAGATTCTTACAAAGAAAAAGTTTCATAGTATTGACCCCTGCACGCTTTAATCTTTGTCGTCACAGTTATATATTGACGAGTCTGTTAATAGTTACCGAGTGTTGACATTACAATAATAATATGTCGTACGGGTACTTAATTTATTCACAAGATAAAATCCCCACCTGCTCAGTGCTGATTTTGGGACCCCATGTACATGTATGTTACTTTACAGATAAAAAATCGAATTCGCTTGCAAAAACATAAAATATCAGAACACAAAATGCGTAGATTTGAAACCAAAGTCGCGGACTAATAAATAGACTACCCATGTCCAATATAAAATAATTCTTTGTTGTATAGTTATCTTATAGCTGTGTAGATGGGCATTAATTAAATAACCGTTGATTTTACTATAATAATGTCCACTGACATTTCTGATTGTGCACTCTATCCTGAGTCTACGACAACAAGGTCGGTGTTTTGATTTGAGGTTCGGTTCGATTCGAAACCGAGACGATGATTCGGTTTCAATGTTCGGTTCGACCTAAAATTTAAGGTTCGCAGGGCCCTATTTGGATTTATTAGTAAATTAATTAAGAACAAACAGCTGATTCATTTAAATGATGCTCACCTTATATCATCTCCATATTATTAATGTTTGAACAATTTTAATCTAAGGAGGAGCAAGAAGGATCCAACAAAATCTTATCTGACAGATGCGATATTCAGGAACTTGAAGATTGTCGGAAAATGACTCTTGAGATTCGTGTGACACCAGGAAAAAAAACTCAGTGAATCCAAATCATTTGGTATGTAGAACACAGGTTCAAACATTTTACCTCATTCCATTCGTTGTGAATTCATAATTCATTTTTTTTTAGTTTTTCGACTCAATGCATCTATTTAGGTTCCTAAGAAACAAAAATGCAAAAATTATGTCGCAATATACTAAGCCAGTATCTTTAATTTGACTGAAATATCTAAAAAATCATAGACAAAATGGTCGATGGTGGGCCATATGTGACATCATCGCAGTAAGGAGTTTCTTACAAGACAGCTCATTTTAATATCAATGTCATGTAAACTGAGGGCATTTATATACATCCGTCAGAATTATCTGATTTTATACTCATTATTCCAAAATCTATACTCATTGATTCAATGGAGATACAGTAATGCCCAAAGTAATCGAACTCTTAACCAAAGCAGTATTATGGGTAGCTTTTCAGGATGTAGTTGGAAATATAGCTTATTGCCATTCATCGGAAAGCTCTCGCTGAGAGCTTGCCGGTGAATGGCAACAAGCCATATTTCCAACTAAATGCTGAATAGTTACCCATAATTCTGCTTTGGTTAAGAGGTCAATTACTTTGGGCATTACTGTACTTTGAGAAGTAACTGGAAACAAACGTAAACATTAAAATCGCTATATCATAACATCATAAATGTTTAATGTTAAATAAACATGGATGCACATTTAGAAGCATAGTTCGCAACTAATAAATAACATTGAAACAAATAATAAGTTAGTTCATCTTTAAGACCATATATTGTCATTTTCCAGTTTCTCAGGAACCTCTTCATTTGTGTTCTATTTGTCAGGAAAGTTTTAATTAGTACAAAATAATTGTGGTATATTTTTATACAAACATCTATCCAATTGAAATCGAACAGACCTATTTACCAGTTCAGATTCATTATGGTGATTGGTAACTTGTGTTCAAACAATTATTATACACTCATGCATTTCAACTGCAATGTCTAAAAATGTGTCGGTCATACTTGATTTAATGAAATCAGGGAATTTGGGGAAATAATGGCCGCGGGCAACTGATGCAATTATTTATGGTGTATTGTCCCAACCGGACATTATCCACATTTTAGTCTACATTTGAGAAAGTTCAAATTTGGTTTCAGATTGACCATTGATATTGTATGTCTTTGCTGATCCTTATTATCACTTCATTCCCTGTTCCAATCTCTCACGTACCAAACTAAAGTTCTTTCTCACTGGCATTTCATTAGTTGTTTTTTATACGCCCTTTTGAAAAAAAGGTCGTATTATGGAAATGGGTTGTCCGTCCATCCGTTCGTCCGTCCATCCGTCCGTCCGTCCATCCATCCGTCCGTATTTGGTTTTCGGATGATAGATTTAGATGAACCGAGTGAACTGAACCAAATTTGGTATGTTAGTTTACCTCACCAAAATACAGATCAAGTTGGAAAATGGGTATTGTCCGCCACATGATTTTGACTGAGTTACCGGGTATGCCCTTTTTCGACCTAGATTTCACCTGATTTGCAGTTTCCGGGTGATAACTTTAGATTGAATTGAGTGAACTGAACCAAATTTGGTTTGTTAGTTTATCACACCAAAACATAGATCAGTGCGAAGATGGGTTTTGTCCGCATGATTTTGACTTAGTTATGCCCCTTTTTCGACTTAGATTTTATCTGATTTGCAGTTTCCGGGTGATAACTTTAGATTGAATTGAGTGAACTGAACGAAATTTGGTTTGTTAGTTTATCACACCAAAACATAGATCAGTGCGAAGATGGGTTTTGTCCGCATGATTTTGACTTAGTTATGCCCCTTTTTCGACTTAGATTTTATCTGATTTGCAGTTTCCGGATGATAACTTTAGATTGAATTGAGTGAACTGAACCAAATTTGGTATGTTAGTTTAACATCCAAAAATACAGATCAAGTTCTAATATGGGTTTCGTCCTCATGATTTTGACAGAGTTATGCCCCTTTTTCGACTTAGATTTCGGATGATAACTTTAGATTGAATCGAGTGAACTGAACCAAGTTTCAAACGAATGAATTAAACCTTGCCCCACTTTACTCCAGACAGGGAGTATTGTGCCCACGTCCCAAACGGCGTGCTCTTGTTATAAAGTGTTCTCCAGTCCCTGCCGTTAACTGTGATAATCTTCATAAACAGATCATTACAATGGTTTCATTCGACATATTTTCTTTCTATTTCAGAACAGCAGCAGTGAGAGTGCTTGAAGTAAAACAAAACAGGAACATCAACAATATGAATTGGCTGACAGTACATGTAACTTATATTATGTGATTTCATAATAATTATGTGAAGTAAATTTTGATCTGATAATTAGTGTAAATAGTGTGTCTGTCATTTGCAAAATGAGGTTCCCCCAAAGGGTGTATTTAATGATGCTATCGCACATAGTGGACTAGCATCACCAAATTCACCCTCCGTTAACCTCATTCTACTTAGGTCTCAACTGCTATCAGATCGACGTTCCCCAGTTGAAGTTGTTGATTTTCACCCTTTAGTCACCACAGTTATGCATTTTATCTTCTGCAAATTAGGGAAAAAGTACCCGGTAACTAAAAACAATAATTTGAGACAATAGATACTTCCCAGGCCTAAGCAGAATGAGGTCCCCAATGAGTGAATTTTGTGATGATTGACCGCTGTGCGGGATAGCATTACTGAATTCACCCTCTGGGCACCCCATTTTCCAAAAGACAGACACTATTTGCAGGCTTGTTGGATATACCTTTTATAGATCCATTTGAAAAAGTGGTTGTATTATGTAAATGTATGTCCACTATCCATCCGTCCATCTGCTTTTGTTTTCCGGATGAAAACTTCAGATTGAATCAAGTGAACTGAACCAAATTTGGCATATTAGTTTACCACCCCAAAATACAGATCAAGTTCGAACATGGGTTTCGTCCGCATGATTTTGACTGAGATTATGATAACTTTTTCGACTTAGATTTTATTTCGTCTTAAGTCAAAGGCTTCAAACAAATGAATTAAACCTTGCCCCACTCTACTCCAGAAACGGGCTTATTGTGCCAAGCCCCGACGGCGTGCTCTTGTTAACGTAGAAATTTTTGGGGTCCAATTAATAACTTTGGTTATCTTTAATACTTTCAAACGGTTTATCATATTTAAAGACGTGCTGTCTGATTTAACACCCCAAATTTCTATTTCTTATGCTTTAGAGGTGAACAAATATAAGATTTGAGTCAAGGAACCCACACTTCAAAGCTTTTAGATTGAAATTTTTGAAATTTATTCATTTCATACATGGTCGTAGCTGGTTCGAACTGGAATTCCCAAACATGTGTCGTCACAAATGTAATAGAGCATCTTCTATGTGAAATATGATCGTCATGGTTATTATAACTTGTCTATGTGGATGCATAAAACATGATTACTGAATGTGGAATTAATATACCTATCATGCCAATTGTCACAAGATACTGTCAATTTTTTTTGTGGTGATAAATTTGGTCATCTTTTATTATCCTGAGTATAATTTTAAATCATGCTAATTGCATCTTCCTAACTCATCTTACAGTTTTCACACATGCCCATATACATGTAAATTTTAGTTGATATTGTTTGCGCATTAAAGGGTAGGTTCCTCGACTCAATATCATCTATTTTTAACCCTCGAGGCAGAATAAATAGTAATTTAGGGGTGTTAAAACCAAACATGGTGACTTTATAAAGTACAATTTAAAAAAGTTTTGTTCAATAATTTCATTTTAAGCCTTAATTCATTTTTACTTGCAATTCACTTTCAATATTTGTCTCCGAAAAACATATTCTGATTGGTCGAGAGTCACTAACTTAAGTTTTCGATTCATCGAGGGCTGATTGGCGTGTTATAAATATATGAAATTCTGGATGTCTGGAATGCTTTTCTTTTTGTTAATTGTTATATGGTAGCTGTATTATTTTATTTATTACATTATAATAAACAAGTTTATTCTCATTTAGTATCTATTCCAAAGAATCCCCATGAATCTGGAGCCAATTTCACATCAGCTACAGTAGCACTAATGTGTGTGGATCAATGGGCTTCCCACATTGTAGTTGAAATGCTCTGCAGGTATTGTAATCGTGATATCCATGTAGAATACTGTGCTGTTTTGAGAATTACAACACTGTCGTAATGTGCATATCTATATAGCATCAGCTACCCGATGATGAACTATGTCGGATATATAGAACTTAAGTGTGACAACTGACAACTGGATATTCCCCCAACTTAATTATGAATAAAAATAATTTCACCTTATTGATATCATTTGATCCTCAAATGGTCAGAAAATATTTTTTTAAATAATTTTTTACAATTTTTTTTTGTTTTGTTATAGTTTCATCCTGAAATGGCTATAAACATGTTTTTTGAGATTTATTTTTATGTTCAAATTTAATTTGGTGTCGGCCCGGTGCCGTCTTCTCGGTGACTAAACATGTCAGATCGATGCCGGGCTCTCTATATATTGCATGAGTATATGTTGCTAATTAATCAATTCCTGGGATATGACAATTTCATAGGTCATTTTAAAGTACTGCAAATATGGTGTCGACTCGGTACCGTATTCTCGGTGCCGAAACGGTGCCGTATTCTCGGTACCGAAACATGTCGAATCGATACTGGCTACATATATATATATATTTGGTTGCTAATATTATCAATTCCTGGGGTATGACAATTATTTTGGGCATTTTAAAGTACTGAAAAATATGGTGTCGACTCGGTACCGTATTCTCGGTGCCGAAACGGTGCCGTATTCTCGGTACCGAAACATGTCGAATCGATACCGGCTACATATATATATATATTTGGTTGCTAATATTATCAATTCCTGGGGTATGACAATTATATAGGGCATTTTAAAGTACTGACAAATATGGTGTCGACTCGGTGCCGTATTCCCGGTGACGAAACGGTGCCGTATTCTCGGTGGCGAAACATGCCGAATCGATACCGGCTCTTCCTATATACATGGTGTGAGAATACTGGAGGCATATTTTGGTTGCTAATTAATCAATTCCTTGGATATGACCAGGGCATTATAAAGTACTGCAATATTTGGTGTCGGTTTGGTACCGTATTCTCGGTGCCGAAAAAGTGTGCCGATTCGGTACCGACCCGGTGTGCAAAAGCGGTACCTGCACGGCACCGAAATGTGCCGTAAACCCGGTACCGTGGCAGTCACCGAACTGGTACCGTTACGGCGCCGGAATGTTTGCTGGGATGCTCCTGATATTATAGTGAAATATAGCTAACGAATTTTCGTAGTTTCGATCAATTGTACCCGTATTTGGATGCACATCGGACGACATAATAAGTGATAGGGCGGCCAAAAAAAGAATGGTGTTGTAGTTCATAACGAAGCCATGTGTGTATCGAGTTATGTGTACCTCACGCTTGCATTTGCGAAGATCGTGGATTCCAATAGCACTGCGGTATGCCATTATACTAATTGCCATTGGGACTGATCAACTTGATGAGAATAGTGCCATTGGAATCCCTCTTGCATACACGTAAAACGACAACGCCCGGAAACCACATACCCCGAGGTGAACCACTCACTTTGGTTTTGACAGAAAAGTTATATATATTTGATGTTGTACATATGAATTTGAATAATACATTTAATTTAATTTAACTACAAGCTCAGATACATGTATGCACACATACATATATAGTCCACACAACTTTATCCAGCTTTCCCGTCGTTAGATAATTATCGTGAAACTGTCGCGTATCGATAGCTCCCAATATCTGAAACTCGTTAAATTATTTGAACACACTTTGGTACGACATTGTATGTTTACGTTAATAGTATCCCTTGAGTTGCGCCGAGTGGGTTGAACCGAGCGCATCCGAATGCTCTAATTTAGCCATACAATTTATGTGAGGACCTTATTAATTACCAGTAACTCATTAAAACAACAAAATCTAAGAATTTTACTCCCATTTATCGTTTACCCAAAGCAAACAAAATAAAAACAACACAAAACAACCCCTCCGCCTAGTATAGTACTAATAGTATGCGAGCAATACATTTTATGTGAGGACTCCCGTCTCGAGTCATAGTCATAGTCATATTACAGGCCCCTGTGATTAAAACGCATTAAACTAATTCAAAGCAAAAGTACACACGCAATATTGTATAGAATTGCGTTTATATATGTGTCGTGCCGAATTGGCATGCATTTTATCACTGGGTTATTTTAGGGGAATGCCCGACACGCGATCCGATAGCGGGTTGGCTAACCGCAAGTGATTGAATGGATCCGTTAACAAACGAAGAGTCAATAGTAAATATTATCGAACACCATATGTATAGAGACGATACCGCGCCCTCCAAAATTCATATAAATTCAACTGATATAAACCAGAGCGGCATTTCCATCCCGACTATTCGAAGAATATTTACATTTTCTATCACACGGTAAGACTTTTCTTTCTCTTGCGTTAGTTAGTCCAGTCAACATAGGGTTTGACCTAGACACAATTTGTACATAAATCATTTGATCATTTTTAGAATCAGTACACACCCATGACAAAGTGGTCCTGCAAATGTGCTATGATGCGGTTGGATCCTGCTGAATTGCTATGATGCTGTTAGGACAAACTGATGTTGTTAAGAAAAAGTACCGTTATTTTTTCTAAAGTTGTCAATTTTGTGGTTTTCGAATAATCTGCGCATATCAAGGAAAAGCCATTATTTGTATCAAATATTCGAGAAACATATTTTGTGAAATAGTTGTCGTCCGTCGTCCGTCCGTCCGCTTTTGGTTTCCGGACGATAACTTTAGATTGCATCGAGTGAACTGAACAAAATTTAGTATGTTAGTTTACCACAACAAAATGCAGATCAAGTTCGAATATGGGTTTCGTCCGCATGATTTTGACTAAGTCGTGCCCCATTTTCGACTTAGAGTTTACCTGATTTGCGGTTTCCGGATGATAACTTTAGATTGAATAAAGTGAACTGAACTAAATTTGGTATATTAGTTTACCACTCCAAAATACAGATCAAGTTCGAATATGGGTTTCGTCCGCATAATTTTGACTGAGTTATGTTCCTTTTTCGACTTAGATTTTACTTGATTTGCGGTTTCCGGATAATAACTTTAGATTGAATCAAGTGAACTGAACCAAATTTGGTATATTAGTTTACCATCGCAAAAGACAGATCAAGTTCGAATATGGGTTTCGTCCGCATGATTTTGACTGAGTTATGCCCCAAGTTCAAGCATGAGTTGTGTCTACATGATTTAATACACATGTACGTACTAGTATACCCTATTCATGACTGGGGCGAAGACGTTGTGTAAATGCATTCTCTTATATATGCGAATTCCCCATAGGGAGCCTTGCATATATTAGATAACTAAAAATATTTACCTTTACCTTGTATGCCTAATCCAGTTGACGACGTCACCGTTTCGTAGCAGCCATAGTCTATTTGCCCAAATGAAAAGTACATGTAACTTAAGGCGACGCGGATCTATCAGTGCATGTATCAATGCAGTTTTTGCCATACACTAATCAGCAGAATTGGCAATGTCATAATTCCTGCTCGGTTCCCTTAGTTTGGTATGAAACATTATAGAACATAGTAAGCATATTCTTGGCATGACGCGATGGAGATCGTCAACATTATGGCTACCAAAAATAATCTATAGAAAATAGACGAAATCATTTTGAAAAGCCATGCATATTTTCCATGAGAATGTCGTCAAATGACTTAATTCTTTCTGCATAAATTAGCTGACATAACCAAGTTTTCGATTACCAATGCAATTGATAATTTCGTTGTCTCCTTGATTGACTCCAGGTTGAAGATTGTTTTCAATTCTGGAATATATCTGTGATTAGAGCTGCATGGGTACGAATCTACGGGAAGATCATCTGCATTATTAATATTTTCACACAACACTCAAATCACCAAATAGCCTAGAGTCTTGGCTCGATGAGAGATGGCTTCATTTGTATCATGTTTATTTAGATTGTACCCCATCTATACAAATAAAACTCAATAATGTTTGATTGTTCGTTTGTTTGTCCGCTTATAGTCGACCAAACGGCTGGACATTCGGACAATTTGTATACAGGTGTAATTTGAATCCCGTTTACCCCAGATATGTTAAAAAGGCCAGAAAACATTCTGCTGAACAAAAGGGTCTATACAGATAGCATTTGAAAAACCATGAAAAGAACATTTTTCCCATGATAATGTATTCGTCACCAATATCTTCATAAAGATCTTTGATGGGATTATGTCCAGAAGTCCGTTAAAAGATAGCCGCCAGCAGCCTTCATCAAATTTTAATACATCGGCACACCATGCATCCAGAATTTATTGTTTTGTTTTTAAAATTTACAGGCATGTTTTGTATCACATCTAGAAGGGAGCTACCGGACTTTTCGATAAAAAATACATGGCAGCCGGCCCATTCTCAGATAATTAGGACCAACACACACAATTTACAACAACAAATTAAAATCTGATTTGAATGGAACCAAGAACATGTTCTTTAAGCACAATATTAATAGTAAATGGAAATGAAAGGTTCCCCCTCTAACCTCCCAGTTTCCATACCAAAATCATTGGAAATACATGGCAGAAATATGTGTGCTACATAATACGTTCGTTATCTTGCCAGCATGTGTGTTAGTGAGTGTAATTAGCCCCAAAGTGGTTTGTGTCTGGTCGACGCGCACAATTTTGCCACTACCCCTCTTAATGTTATATAAACTTTGATATTTAGATCTTACAAACTTTCTTGAAATTCTCTTTCCAGTCTTGTCATAAATACTGATAAAAAGCGCTAGTATGTGGAATCATTAGGATTGTAAACTGAAAATACTAAGTTTTATTATAACACTGAAGAATATTAATTAGGGAAATTGCGAAATCGGTAATATCGATTGCATATTGTTCCAGTAACAACACCAGCTAAATTGCATCTTGCATGGCAACGAATTCTGTCGTTCGAAGCAATCTATAGGAAAACATAGTTTTATCAGCTATATTTCCTTGAAGAGGGGATATGCTATATGTATGTGTTACATTCGAAACACAACCTCATTGTGATGTGACACGGGTGATCGATGTAGCGAGTTTTGCTTTGAAGTTACATGCATGGGGGAGTTTAGATATCGGTAACCAGATGTGTTCAAGTTGATAAAACACGCGAGGAAAGAGAAAATCTCGGTACTGGTATTAGGATTTTCTCCAGACATTCTGAGGTCCGAATCGACATCTCTGGTTTAGACTAGGTTTTATTCTGGACCAGGTTTTACTCCAGTTTAAATTATGTTTAAGTAGGAGTAAAACTTACGGGAGTAAAACTGGGTTTTACGGGAGTAAAACTGGGTTTTAGTGTAGTTGAACCCAGTTTTGTTGTTTCTTCGCGTATATGGGAGTGTTTTTTTTTAATTGGGGGAGGCGTTTATGAGATAACTTGTAACAAAACATATGCCAGTGTGATGGATGATTTCTTGCTCTATAGTTTTTTTTTTGCAATTCGCTCGTTTGGAGGTCGCTTTGGCGACTGAGAGCATGGAGAGATCGGACTGAACAGCTTGACACGTTCGACACGAACATGACTTTTGGAACTGATTCCTCATTCACAAAAATGTTTCTTTCGGTCAATTTAACGGCATGGATTGGTGGCCCGCCCGTATACCCACTAGAAAAACCCCAGCCCTCACCGGGGGGGGGGGGTGGTACCACACTGAGAGGGGGATGGAGTATGGACTATTTTCGATAACTAACGATTTCGGCCAATTTGATGGTATGGGTGGGTGGCCCGTTTCAAATAACCCATAGAGACACCCACCCTCACATCCGGGGGTACCACCGAGGGGGTGCACATGGGATATGGACCATTTTCGAGACCGGTAAGGATTTCAGCCAATTTGAAGGCATGGGTGGGTGGCCCGGGGAAATAGTCCATACTCCAATCGCCCCATAGAAACAGCCCAACCCTCAACCCGGGAAACCACCTAGGGGGTAAAAATGGGGTATGGACTAATTTCGAGAACGGTCACGATTTCGGTCAATTTGACGGCAAGAGTGGGTAGCACGCCCAAATACCCCATCGAAACACACACCATCATCCCTAGGAGTACCACCCCGATCAGGGTGAAAATGGGGTATGGACCATTTTATTCCTTATTTGCAAAAATGTGTGGGTGGCCCGCCGAAATATCAAATAGAAACACCCTCACCCAGGGGTACCACCCGAGAGGAGGTGGGTCAAAATTCGTTATGGAACATTTTCGAGATTTTCACAATAGAAACCCCCCCCAACCCGCACCCCGGAATCCATACCCCATTTCAACCGCTCGCTGGCACCATCCAGACGTAAGAATCAGACTACACGCATACGCTCTCTATCAACGACACTGCGGATACGAGAGCTCTTTGACTACCAACGCGATTAGCCCCACAGTGCCAAGGACGGTCATTTTTGTGACTGATGTGGAGAACGGGTGCTCGGAACTTCTCCAAAACGCCGCGACGACGCGTCCCGTGTGATTTTACCCTTAGATAGGAAGTTTGAGGTCAATCGGTCCAGCCGTTTTCGATTCTATAAAGTACATATATATATATACGGAGATCTCAAAATATATAGTAGACTAGCAGGTTAGCCCGCCACTGACGTGCTTGGTCAGAAACATGACAATGTTTTATGTTTTGTTTGTGTTTTTCAATGAGCTAATATTGGATTTTTCAATATTTTCAAGGTCAAGGTCATGTCGGGGTCACAATATATAATTTGTGGGTACCCGTTTGAAGGTTAAGACTGACCCGATGAAAAATTCCCCCGTTCCTAGGAACGACAGACATAATAATGTTTCACACAATGCGACGTCGACGATCCCCGTGTGTTTTTACACTTATATACGAAGTTTGAGATCACCTAGGGCGGAAAAACTTACCCGATCCGCGTTCTTAGGAACACAACATGCTCCGCGTTCTTATGAACACAACACGCTCATGTCTATACACGCCCAGACCCAGAAGAGGTATGATTTTTTTTAACCTGCTCGTGACCATTGAGCAGTCCCTGACAGAGGTTGTCCACCCCTACGAGATGGTCAATAGTCCCCTCAAAGTTAATCCCGTCGTGAACCCCATCCTCGCAAAGAGCGGACAGTCAATTAATCCCGTCGTGAACGCCATCACCAACGCGACGTAATTTTGTTTTGGATCATGTGTTGCGTTCTAAAAATAGGAAAGCACTTGTTCCCGTATACGTTTGCGTAAATACGAAATTGTGAGTGTTGGTTTGTAACCGGGATTTCCGAGAAGCATTATGCCTATAACTACCCCCCTAAGCCCTGACCTAAGTGTCATACATACTATAACAATGATGTTGTAAGAGTACTATGGCATCCAATAAATCTCCCCGCATAGGAAACCACTCAATGTTCCCGTATATCTCTCTGCAGATGCTAATAACGTTGAATGGTAAACAGACGCTCTTTATAGCGATGCGTCAAAAACAAACGCTCATTAAATAATCACTTGATTAACCCACGCCGTGCCTTTGCGGTGATTTGGGAGTGGATAAAGGGTGCTCAGAGCTTCTCCAAAACGCGACAACTACGGTGTTCGTGGTTTTTTACCCTTAGATTGGAAGTTTGAACTCATTCGAGCCAGCCGTTTCCGATTCTATAAAGTACACACACATACGGAAGTCTCAAAATATATAGTATAGACTAGCAGGTTAGCCCGCCACTGGCGTGGTTGGTCAGAAACATGACATTTTTTTATTATTTCTTTTTAATTTAAATTTTTTTTAATAATGAATTATTTTATTTTATTTGTTGTTATTCAATGAGTTAATTCTGCCTTTTTAATTTTTTAATTTAAATTTTTTTTTTTCAATGAGTTAATTCTGCCTTTTTAATCAAGAGAAATTATGGTATCCGTCCCTAGGGCGAAAAAACTGACCCGATGAAATTCTCCCCCTTTCTAAGAACGACAGACATAAGAATCACACAACACGCATTTTTTTTTCTTCAATGAGTTAATTCGGCCTTTTTAATGAAGATAAATTATGGTACCCGTCCCTAAAAGAGGCATGATTCGATGAAAATCTCCCCCGTTCCTAGAAACGACATACATAATAATCACACGACACGCATTTGTTGTTTTCCAATGAGTTAATTCTGCCTTTTTAATCAAGATAAATGCATTCCGCCGTTCCGGTGCGTTTTGCATCCGTAGTTTCGTACGCATATGTAACCGTTTAGCAACGCCGACAGCAATAAAGAGCGTTTCTCGGTTAACAACGCCAAATTTGGTCAATATAAAGAGCGTGGCTGCCTTAACCCCCGCAGTGCCGAGGACGGTTATTTTGATGATTGTGAGTGTAGAATGAGTGCTCAGAGCTTCTCCAAAACGCCGCGACGACCATTCCCATGGGTTTTCACCCTTAGATGTGAAGTTTGAGCTCAATCGTGCCAGCCGTTTTGGAGTCTTTAGCGACTATATATATACATATATACGTAGTTCTCAAAATATATAGTAGACTAGCAGGTTAGCTCGTCACTGGCGGCAATCGTCAGAATTAATTTTTTAATTAAAATTTTTTTTTCAATGAATTAATTGTGCCTTTTAATTTAATGGTTTTTAAAATAATTTTTTTTAATTCAGGTCAGGTCGGGGTCGCAATTTAACCCGTCCATGACACTTCCCGTAGGTAGCAAGTTTGAGCTCAATCGGTTCGAGTCTATAAAGGACACACACCTTTATATCATTTGTGGGTACCCGTTTCAAGGTGAAGATCACGTCGGGTGGAAAAACTGACCCGATGAAAATTTCCCGCGTTCCTTGGAAGCCCTAAGTACGAAATTAAGTACGAAATTTCGCATCGAGACTGTCAATGGAGCCGTATTTATACTCATCGTGTATATAGATGCTCTTTATCAACGACACTGTGGATACGAATGCTCTTTAAATATCAACGCGATTAACCCCACATTGCCGTTGTTGTGACTGGGAGTGAAGAACACCTCGTCGACCTTTCCCGTGGGTTTTTACCCTTAGATGGGAAGTTTTGTCTC
Organism: Siphonodentalium dalli; assembly: GCA_032622095.1. NCBI lineage: Eukaryota > Metazoa > Mollusca > Scaphopoda > Gadilida > Siphonodentaliidae > Siphonodentalium > Siphonodentalium dalli. The sequence continues at coordinate 19,985,194 of CP136069.1, read as the reverse complement.
GATCGGTGCAGCCGTTTTCGATTCTATAAAGTACAAATATACGGAAGTCTCAAAATATATAGTAGACTAGCAGGTTAGCCTGCCACTGGCGGCAATCGTCAGAAACATGACAATTTTAAATATTTTTAATTAATTTTTTGTTTTTCAATGAGTTAATTGTGCCTTTTTAATTCACTGGCTTTTTAAATAAATTTTTGTATTGAATTTTTTGTTTTTATGAGTTAATTTTTTAATTAAATTTTTTTTTTCAATTTGACCAGATTTGACCTTGAATTGATAATTTTCAAGGTCAAGGTCAGGTCGGGTTCACAATTTAACCCGTCCATGACACTTCCCGTAGGTAGCAAGTTTGAGCTCAATCGGTTCGAGTCTATAAAGGACACACACATTTCTGGGTACCCGTTACAAGGTGAAGATCACATCGGGCGGAACAATTAAGAACGAAATTTCGCATCGAGACGGTCAATGGAGCCGTATTTATACTCGTCGTGTATATAGACGCTCTTTATCAACGACACTGTGGACACGAACGCTCTTTAACTATCAACGCGATTAACCCCACAGTGCCGTTTTTGTGACTGAGTGTGGAGAATGTGTGCTGGGAGCTTCTCCAAAACGCCGCGACGACCATTCCCATGGGTTTTCACCCTTAGATGTGAAGTTTGAGCTTAATCGTGCCAGCCGTTTTGGAGTCTTTAGCGACTATATATATATATATATATATATACATATATACGTAGTTCTCAAAATATATAGTAGACTAGCAGGTTAGCCCGTCACTGGCGGCAATCGTCAGAAACATGACAATTTTTAATTGTTTTAATTATTTTTTTTATTGAATTTTTAGTTTTTCAATGAGTTAATTGTGCCTTTTTAATTCAATGGCTTTTTAAATAAATTTTGTTATTGAATTTTTTGTTTTTATGAGTTAATTTTTTAATAATTTTTTTTTTTCAATTTGACCAGATTCAATTTTTACATTGAATTGATAATTTTCAAGGTCAAGGTCAGGTCGGGTTCACAATTTAACCCGTCCATGACACTTCCCGTAGGTAGCAAGTTTGATCTCAATCTGTTCGAGTCTATAAAGGACACACACATTTCTGGGTACCCGTTACAAGGAGAAGATCACATCGGGCGGAAAAACTGGCCCGATGAAAATCTACACTATTCCTAGGAAGCCCTAAGTACGAAATTAAGTACGAAATTTCGCATCGAGACGGTCAATGGAGCCGTATTTATACTCGTCGTGTATATAGACGCTCTTTATCAACGACACTGTGGACACGAACGCTCTTTAACTATCAACGCGATTAACTCCACAGTGCCGTTTTTGTGACTGAGTGTGGAGAATGTGTGCTGGGAGCTTCTCCAAAACGCGCGACGACCATTCCCGTGGCTTTTTACCCTTAGATGGGAAGTTTGGTCTCGATCGGTGCAGCCGTTTTCGATTCTATAAAGTACACATAAATATATTTATATACATAGTTCTCAAAATATATAGCAGACTAGCAGGTTAGCTCGCCACTGGCGGCGTTCGTCAGAAACATGACAAATTTTAATTTTTTTAATTAATTTGTTAATTAATTTTATAATTAATTTTTTTTTTCTCAGTGAGTTAATATTAATGTTTTGTTTATAACATGAGTTAAATGTGCATTTTTAATTTACTGGATTGAAATTTTTTATCCGAGTAGACATTATTTTACCCGATTAAGATGAAGAAGACATAAGAATCACTAAACACGCAGTACCCGTCCCTAAAATAGGTATGATTGAAGGTACATCGGGCGGAAAAACTGACCCGATGAAATTTCCCCCAGACATAAGAATCACACAACACGCATTTTTTTTTCACACAACACGCAGTACCCGTCCCTAAAAGAGGTATGATTGAAAATTTCCCCCGTTCCTAGGAACGACAGACATAAGAATCACACAACACGTTAATTCTGCCTTTTTAATCGAGATAAATGCATTTCGCGTCCGTAGTTTCGTACGCATGGTTAACCGTTTAGCAACGACTCCAAATACGGTCAATATAAAGATCGTTGATGCCTTAACCCCCGAAGTGTCGTTTGCGGTGATTTTGATGATTGGGAAGGGAGAAGCGGCGCTCTGAGTTTGTCCAAAATGCGACGTGGACGATCCCCGTGGGTTTTTACGCTTATATACGAAGTTTGAGCTCGATCCGACAATTCGTTTTCGATTCTATAAAGTACACACATATATATAAACGGAAGTCTCAAAATATATAGTATATACTAGCAGAATAGCCCGCAATTGGCATCCGAAATTGGACCCGATTTGACCTTGAAATGACTATTTTGAAGATAAAGGTCAGGTCAGGGTCACGATTTGACCCGTCCAATACACTCACCGGACAAAAGTACACGTGAATTGACCATTTTGAAGGTCAAGTTCAGGTCATGGTAACGATTTGACCCGTCCAAAACACTCTCCGGATAAAAGTACCCCTAGGTATCAAATATCGCCGAAATCCGCCAGTTTTACCCGATTTGTCCTTGAATTTACCATTCTGAAAGTCAAGGTAAAGTCGTGGTCACGATTTGACCCATCCAAAACACTCCTCGGACATAAGTATCCTAGGTAAAACAAATCGTCGAAATCCGCCAGATTTGACCATGAATTGAACATTTTTAAGGTCAATATCAGGTCGGGGTCACGACCTGATCCGTCCATGGCCCTTCCCGGACAAAAGTACCCCTAGGTAGCAAGTTTGGGCTCAATCGGTCGAGCTGTTTTCGAGTCTATAAAGGATACACACACATTTATATACGTATGTCTCAAAATATATAGTAGACTAGCAGGTTAGCCCGCCACTGGCGGCGTTCGTCAGAAACATGACAATTTATTTTTTTAATTAATTTAATTTTTTAATTTTGGTTTTTCAATATTTTACCCTATTTGACCTTGAATTGATCATTTTCAAGGTCAATGTCAGGTCGGGGTCACAATTTAACCCGTCCATGACACTTCCCGTAGGTAGCAAGTGTAAGCGCAATCGGTTCGAGTCTATAAAGGACACATGCACACATATATATAATTTGTGGGTACCCGTTTCGAGGTGAAAATCGCCTAGGGCGGAAAAAACTGACCCGATCCGCGTTCTTAGGAAGCCCTAAGTACGTAAGAATCACAAAACACGCATATATATAATTTGTGGGTACCCGTTTCGAGGTGAAAATCACCTAGGGCGGAAAAACTGATCCGATCCGCGTTCCCAGGAAGCCCTGGGTACGTAAGAATCACATAACACGCTCATGTCTGTATAATGACGCACACGCCGAGACCCAGACGTAAGAATCACATTGCGAAAACTAATAAAAATGTAGAGTTACGCTTCTTAGATCGATACGTCGATGACTATAAAGAGCGTTAACCGGTTAAATCTCCCAATATGGAATATATAAGGAGCATTGGTGTGTTAACTTCCACGGTGCCATTTTTTTTGACTGGGAAGGAAGACGCAGTGCTCTGATCTTGTCCAAAATGCGACGTGGACGATCCCCGTGGGTTTTTACCCTTATATAGGAAATTTGAGCTCGATCCGCGCAGCCGTTTTCGATTCTATGAAGTACCCACACACACACACACATATATATACGGAAGTCTCAAAATATATAGTAGACTAGCAGGTTAGCCCGCCACTGGCGTGGTTGGTCAGAAACATGACATTTTTTAAATTATTTTTATTTTTATTTTTTTAATATTAATTTAATGTTTTTTAAATTTAATTTATGTTTTTTTGAATTTTTGAATTTAATTCTTTGTTTTTCCATGTGTTAATTGTGCTTTTTTCTGGCGGAAAAATTGACCCGATGAAATCCCCCCTTCCTAGGAACGACAGACAACGCAATCTTTGTTTTTCAATGAGTTAATTCATGGTACCCGTCCTAAACTTCCCCGTTCCTAGGAACAACAGACTTTTTAATCAAGAGAAATTATGATAGCCCCGCAAAGAGCGGACAGTCAATTAACCAGAATGTAGAGTTACGCCTCTTAGATCAATTCTGCCTTTTTAATCGAGATAAATGCATTTCGTGCCGCATCCGTATTTTACGCATGGAGGTAGTCGTTTAGCTATGTCGATTCAATGAGTTAATTCAGGGTACCGGTCCTAAACTTCCCCGTTCCTAGGAACAAGACTTTTTAATCAAGAGAAATTATGATACCCCCGCAATTAAATTTTTGTTCTCAATGAGTTAATATTAATTTTTTGTTTATAACATGAGTTAGATGTGCATTTTTAATTTACTGGATTGAAATTTTTTATCCGAGTAGACGTTTTTTACCCGATTAAGATGAAGAAGACATAAGAATCACTAAACACGCAGTACCCGTCCCTAAAATAGGTATGATTTAAGGTACATCTGGCGGAAAAACTGACCCGATGAAATTTCCCCCAGACATAAGAATCACACAACACGCATTTTTGTTTTCACACAACACGCAGTACCCGTCCCTAAAAGAGGTATGATTGAAAATTTCCCCCGTTCCTAGGAACGACATACATAAGAATCACACAAGTTAATTCTGCCTTTTTAATCGAGATAAATGCATTTCGCGTTTCGCGTCCGTAGTTTCGTACGCATGGTTAACGGTTTAGCAACGTCGATGGCAATAAAGAGCGTTTGTCGGCTAACGACTCCAAATACGGTCAATATAAAGATCGTTGATGCGTTAACCCCCGAAGTGTCTTTTGCGGTGATTTTGATGATTGGGAAGGGAGTAGCGGTGCTCTGAGCTTGTCCAAAATGCGACGGGGACGATCCCCGTGGGTTTTTACCCTTATAGACGATGTTTGAGCTCGATCCGACCATTCGTTTTCGATTCTATAAAGTACACACATATATATAAACGGAAGTCACAAAATATATAGTACTAGCCGATGAGCCCGACGTTGACCGGGCTATTCAAAAACCAAATTTCAAGTCGATAGATCCACCCGTTTCCGAGATCTGGTCTGCGCTTGCGCGAAGCTGGCGTCGCACCGGCTCGGCGATCCGATAAAATTCGTATCCGGGGCAAGATACATTCACATAGCAAATTTAAAGTCGATAGCTCCACCCGTTTCCGAGATCTGGTCTGCGCATGCGCGAAGCTCTCGTCGCACGGGCTCGGCGACCCGATAAAATTCGTATTCGGGGCAAGATACATTCACATACCAAATTTCAATTCGATAGCTCCACCCATTTCCGAGATCTTGTCTGCACATGCGCTGCACGGGCGTCGCATGGGCTCGCCAATACGACAACGACCACCGCCTGGTCAAACTACACACACGTACCAAGTTTCGTCCCGATCGGTCGAGAATCGTAGATTTGTATAAATGACAGACAGACAAACAAACAGACAGACAGACAGACAGAGGTCTTCAAAATATATATGAGATATACTAGCAGAATAGCCCGCAATTGGCATCCGAAATTGGACCCGATTTGACCTTGAAATGACTATTTTGAAGATAAAGGTCAGGTCAGGGTCACGATTTGACCCGTCCAATACACTCATCGGACAAAAGTACACGTGAATTGACCATTTTGAAGGTCAAGTTCAGATTATGGTAACGATTTGACCCGTCCAAAACACTCCCCGGATAAAAGCACCCCTAGGTATCAAATATCGCCGAAATCCGCTAGTTTTACCCGATTTGGCATTGCATTTACCATTTTGAAAGTCAAGGTAAGGTCGTTTTCACGATTTGACCCATCCAAAACACTCCTCGGACATAAGTATCCTAGGTAAAACAATTCGTCGAAATCCGCCAGATTTGACCTTGAATTGACCATTTTGAAGGTCAATATCAGGTCGGGGTCACGACCTGATCCGTCCATGACCCTTCCAGGACAAAAGTACCCCTAGCTAGGTAGCAAGTTTGGGCTCAATCGGTCGAGCTGTTTTCGAGTCTATAAAGGATACACACACATTTATATACGTATGTCTCAAAATATATAGTAGACTAGCAGGTTAGCCCGCCACTGGCGGCGTTCGTCAGAAACATGACAATTTTTTTTTTTTTATTAATTTAATTTTTTAATTTTTGGTTTTTCAATATTTTACCCGATTTGACCTTGAATTGATCATTTTCAAGGTCAATGTCAGGTCGGGGTCACAATTTAACCCATCCATGACACTTCCCGTAGGTTGCAAGTGTAAGCGCAATCGGTTCGAGTCTATAAAGGACACATGCACACATATATATAATTTGTGGGTACCCGTTTCGAGATGAAAATCGCCTAGGGCGGAAAAACTGACCCGATCCGCGTTCTTAGGAAGCCCTAAGTACGTAAGAATCACAAAACACGCATATATATAATTTGTGGGTACCCGTTTCGAGGTGAAAATCACCTAGGGCGGAAAAACTGATCCGATCCGCGTTCCCAGGAAGCCCTGGGTACGTAAGAATCACATAACACGCTCATGTCTGTATAATGACGCACACGCAGAGACCCAGACGTAAGAATCACATTGCGAAAACTAATAAAAATGTAGAGTTACGCCTCTTAGATCGATACGTCGATGACTATAAAGAGCGTTAACCGGTTAAATCTCCCAATATGGAATATATAAGGAGCATTGGTGTGTTAACTTCCACGGTGCCATTTTGTGTGACTGGGAAGGGAGAAGCGGTGCTCTGAGCTTGTCCAAAATGCGACGTGGACGATACCCGTGGGTTTTTACCCTTATATACGAAATTTGAGCTCGATCCGCGCAGCCGTTTTCGATTCTATGAAGTACCCACACACACACACACACATATATATATACGGAATATATAGTCGACTAGCAGGTTAGCCCGCCACTGGCGTGGTTGTTCAGAAACATGACATTTTTAAAATTATTATTATTTTTTTTAATATTTTTTAATTTAATGTTTTTTAAATATAATTTATGTTTTTTTGAATTTTTGAATTTAATTCTTTGTTTTTCCATGAGTTAATTGTGCTTTTTTCTGGCGGAAAAATTGACCCGATGAAATCCCCCCTTCCTAGGAACGACAGACAACGCAATCTTTGTTTTTCAATGAGTTAATTCATGGTACCCGTCCTAAACTTCCCCGTTCCTAGGAACAACAGACTTTTTAATCAAGAGAAATTATGATACCCCCGCAAAGAGCGGACAGTCAATTAACCAGAATGTAGAGTTACGCCTCTTAGATCAATTCTGCCTTTTTAATCGAGATAAATGCATTTCGTGCCGCATCCGTATTTTACGCATGGAGGTAGTCGTTTAGCTATGTCGATTCAATGAGTTAATTCAGGGTACCGGTCCTAAACTTCCCCGTTCCTAGGAACAAGACTTTTTAATCAAGAGAAATTATGATACCCCCGCATTTAAATTTTTGTTCTCAATGAGTTAATATTAATTTTTTGTTTATAACATGAGTTAGATGTGCATTTTTAATTTACTGGATTGAAATTTTTTATCCGAGTAGAAGTTTTTTACCCGATTAAGATGAAGAAGACATAAGAATCACTAAACACGCAGTACCCGTCCCTAAAATAGGTATGATTTAAGGTACATCTGGCGGAAAAACTGACCCGATGAAATTTCCCCCAGACATAAGAATCACACAACACGCATTTTTGTTTTCACACAACACGCAGTACCCGTCCCTAAAAGAGGTATGATTGAAAATTTCCCCCGTTCCTAGGAACGACATACATAAGAATCACACAAGTTAATTCTGCCTTTTTAATCGAGATAAATGCATTTCGCGTTTCGCGTCCGTAGTTTCGTACGCATGGTTAACGGTTTAGCAACGTCGATGGCAATAACGAGCGTTTGTCGGCTAACGACTCCAAATACGGTCAATATAAAGATCGTTGATGCGTTAACCCCCGAAGTGTCTTTTGCGGTGATTTTGATGATTGGGAAGGGAGTGGCGGTGCTCTGAGCTTGTCCAAAATCCGACGGGGACGATCCCCGTGGGTTTTTACCCTTATATACGATGTTTGAGCTCGATCCGACCATTCGTTTTCGATTCTATAAAGTACACACATATATATAAACGGAAGTCACAAAATATATAGTACTAGCCGATGAGCCCGACATTGACCGGGCTATTCAAAAACCAAATTTCAAGTCGATATATCCACCCGTTTCCGAGATCTGGTCTGCGCTTGCGCGAAGCTGGCGTCGCACCGGCTCGGCGATCCGATAAAATTCGTATCCGGGGCAAGATACATTCACATAGCAAATTTAAAGTCGATAGCTCCACCCGTTTCCGAGATCTGGTCTGCGCATGCGCGAAGCTGGCGTCGCACGGACTCGGCGACCCGATAAAATTCGTATCCGGGGCAAGATACATTCTCATACCAAATTTCAAGTCGATAGCTCCACCCGTTTCCGAGATCTCGTGTGCGCATGCGCGAAGCTCTCGTCGCACGGGCTCGGCGACCCGATAAAATTCGTATTCGGGGCAAGATACATTCACATACCAAATTTCAATTCGATAGCTCCACCCATTTCCGAGATCTCGTCTGCGCATGCGCTGCACGGGCGTCGCATGGGCTCGCCAATACGACAACGACCACCGCCTGGTCAAACTACACACACGTACCAAGTTTCGTCCCGATCGGTCGAGAATCGTAGATTTGTATAAATGACAGACAGACAAACAAACAGACAGACAGACAGACAGAGGTCTTCAAAATATATATGAGATATACTAGCAGAATAGCCCGCAATTGGCATCAGAAATTGGACCCGATTTGACCTTGAAATGACTATTTTGAAGATAAAGGTCAGGTCAGGGTCACGATTTGACCCGTCCAATACACTCACCGGACAAAAGTACACGTGAATTGACCATTTTGAAGGTCAAGTTCAGATCATGGTAACGATTTGACCCGTCCAAAACACTCCCCGGATAAAAGCACCCCTAGATATCAAATATCGCCGAAATCCGCTAGTTTTACCCGATTTGGCATTGCATTTACCATTTTGAAAGTCAAGGTCAGGTCGTGTTCACGATTTGACCCATCCAAAACACTCCTCGGACATAAGTATCCTAGGTAAAACAATTCGTCGAAATCCGCCAGATTTGACCTTGAATTGACCATTTTGAAGGTCAATATCAGGTCGGGGTCACGACCTGATCCGTCCATGACCCTTCCAGGACAAAAGTACCCCTAGCTAGGTAGCAAGTTTGGGCTCAATCGGTCGAGCTGTTTTGGAGTCTATAAAGGATACACACACATTTATATACGTATGTCTCAAAATATATAGTAGACTAGCAGGTTAGCCCGCCACTGGCGGCGTTCGTCAGAAACATGACAATTTTTTTTTTTATTAATTTAATTTTTTAATTTTTGGTTTTTCAATATTTTACCCGATTTGACCTTGAATTGATCATTTTCAAGGTCAATGTCAGGTCGGGGTCACAATTTAACCCGTCCATGACACTTCCCGTAGGTTGCAAGTGTAAGCGCAATCGGTTCGAGTCTATAAAGGACACATGCACACATATATATAATTTGTGGGTACCCGTTTCGAGGTGAAAATCGCCTAGGGCGGAAAAACTGACCCGATCCGCGTTCTTAGGAAGCCCTAAGTACGTAAGAATCACAAAACACGCATATATATAATTTGTGGGTACCCGTTTCGAGGTGAAAATCACCTAGGGCGGAAAAACTGATCCGATCCGCGTTCCCAGGAAGACCTGGGTACGTAAGAATCACATAACACGCTCATGTCTGTATAATGACGCACACGCCGAGACCCAGACGTAAGAATCACATTGCGAAAACTAATAAAAATGTAGAGTTACGCCTCTTAGATCGATACGTCGATGACTATAAAGAGCGTTAACCGGTTAAATCTCCCAATATGGAATATATAAGGAGCATTGGTGTGTTAACTTCCACGGTGCCATTTTGTGTGACTGGGAAGGGAGAAGCGGTGCTCTGAGCTTGTCCAAAATGCGACGTGGACGATACCCGTGGGTTTTTACCCTTATATACGAAATTTGAGCTCGATCCGCGCAGCCGTTTTCGATTCTATGAAGTACCCACACACACACACACACATATATATACGGAATATATAGTCGACTAGCAGGTTAGCCCGCCACTGGCGTGGTTGTTCAGAAACATGACATTTTTTAAATTATTATTTTTTTTTATAATATTTTTTAATTTAATGTTTTTTAAATATAATTTATGTTTTTTTGAATTTTTGAATTTAATTCTTTGTTTTTCCATGAGTTAATTGTGCTTTTTTCTGGCGGAAAAATTGACCCGATGAAATCCCCCCTTCCTAGGAACGACAGACAACGCAATCTTTGTTTTTCAATGAGTTAATTCATGGTACCCGTCCTAAACTTCCCCGTTCCTAGGAACAGCAGACTTTTTAATCAAGATAAATTATGATACCCCCGCAAAGAGCGGCCAGTCAATTAACCAGAATGTAGAGTTACGCCTCTTAGATCAATTCTGCCTTTTTAATCGAGATAAATTCATTTCGTCCCGCATCCGTATTTTTACGCATGGAGGTAGTCGTTTAGCTATGTCGATTAAATGAGTTAATTCATGGTACCCGTCCTAAACTTCCCGATCCCGTGGGTTTTTACACTTATATACGAAATTTGAGCTGAGTTAATTCAGGGTACCGGTCCTAAACTTCCCCGTTCCTAGGAACAACATACTTTTTAATCAAGAGAAATTATGATACCCCCGCAAAGAGCGGACAGTCAATTAATCCCGTCGTGAACCAGAATGTAGAGTTACGCCTCTTAGATCAATTCTGCATTTTTAATCGAGATAAATGCATTCGTCCGCATCCGTATTTTACGCATGGCGGTAGTCGTTTAGCTATGTCGATTGCAATAAAGAGCGTTCGTCGTTAACAACTCCGTATATGGTCAATATAAAGATCGTTGATGCCTTAACCCCAGAAGTGGTGTTTGCGGTGATTTTGATGATTGGGGGTGGTGAATCAGTGCTCAGAGATTATATACGAAGTTTGAGCACGATCGAACCAGTCGTTTTCGATTCTATAAAGTACCCACACACACACATACATATATATATATATACGGAAGTCTCAAAATATATAGTACTAGCAGGTTAGCCCGCCACTGGCGGCGTTGGTCCGAAACATGACATTTTTTTGGCTTTTCAATGAGTTAATTGTGCCTTTTTAATCAAGAGAAATTATGGTACCCGTCCCTAAAAGAGGTATGATATAAGGTACAAACTGACCCGATGAAAATTTCCCCCGTTCCTAGGAACGACAGACATAAGAATCACACAACACGCATTTTTTAATGAGTTAATTTTGTCTTTTTAATCAAGGGGAATTATGATACCCGTCCCTATTATAAAGAGGTATGCCAACGATGTCGTTGTTGTTGGCATTCGCGGCTTGGGGCAACACGCATTTTTTAATGAGTTAATTATGTCTTTTTAATCAAGAGGAATTATGATACCCGTCCCTAAAAGAGGTATGCCAACGATGTTGTTGTTGTTGACATTCACGGCTTGGTGGCCACCCGAAAATTCTCGTCCGAAGATTATCACATTGTCGTAAAGAGAAAATTAGCATTGTGTGGATTTAGTAGATATATTTTCGCCAACAATGTCGTTGTTGTTGGCATTCACGGCGTGGGAGTGACCCCCACCTTTACGATATGGTCATTCACGGCTTGGGACAACACGCATTTGTTGATGAGTTAATTCTGTCTTCTTAATCGTTGTCGTTGTTGTTGGCATTCACGGCTTGGTGGCCACCCGAAAATTCTTGCCCGAAGATTCTCACATTGCCGTAAAGAGAAAATTTGCATTGTGTGGATTTAATAATTTGAACTAATTATTTTCTCGCCAACAATGTCGTTGTTGTTGGTATTTACGGCTTGGGAGTGACCCCCCACCTTTACGAGATGGTCAAAGGAGAAGGCAGTGGAAGTCCCGTCCGATTCAGGGACGTATCGCACTGCCTCGAATTTACTAAATTTTAGCAGCCATATAAGGTGCGTGAGTTAGCAGGAATCGAGGGGTGTAAGTTGAGAGCTTGTTTATATGAATGTATTGAAAATAGAGTAAAATTTTCAGCCGTAACAAGAAATGTATTTATTATAAATTCTATATTTTGGGAGGTATTAGCAAGTTTTGGCTCAACGGGTTTAGCAGTTTGAAGTGAATATGGATATACAAATATACATATACAGATATATAAAAAAATGTAGAGTTACTCCCCTTGGATCGCGAGCGAATATCAACCCGATTAACCCCCGCCGTGTTTGCTGTGATTTTAATGATTGAGAGTGGAGAATGGGTGATCAGAGCTTGTCCAAAATGCGACGTCGGCGATCCCCGTGGTTTTTTTACCCTTATATACGAAATTTGAGCTCAATCCGTCCAAGCGTTTTCGATTCCATGACGTACCCACTTATACACACACACATATATATATATATACGGAAGTCTCAAAATATATATATATTGACCAGCCGATGAGCCCGACATTGTCCGGGTTATTCAAAAACCAAATTTCAAGTCGATAGCTCCACCCGTTTCCGAGATCTGGTCTGCGCATGCCCGAAGCTGGCGTCGCACGGGATCGGCGACCCGATAAAATTCGTATCCGGGGCAAGATACATTCACATAGCAAATTTAAAGTCGATAGCTCCACCCGTTTTCGAGATCTGGTCTGCGCATGCGCGAAGCTGGCGTCGCACGGGATCGGCGACCCGATAATTTTTTTATCCGGGGCAAGATACATTCACATAGCAAATTTCAAGTCGGTAGCTCCACCCGTTTCCGATATCTCGTCTGCGCATGTGCGAAGCGGGCGCCGCACGGGCTCGCCAATACGACAACGACGACCGCCTGGTCAAACTGCACACACGTACCAAGTTTCTTCCCGATCGGTCGAGAATCTTAGATTTGTATAAATGACATACAGACAGACAGACATACAGACAGACGTCTTCAAAATATATATGAGACTAGCAGGTTAGCCCGCCACTGGCGTGGTTGGTCAGAAACATGACATTTTTTTAATTATTTTGTTTTTATTTTTGTTTTTAATATTAATTTAATGTTTTTTAAATTTAATATATTTTGTTTCTGAATTTCCTTTTTTTTTTAATTTAAATTTTTTGTTTCTGGCGGAAAAATTTACCCGATGAATTCCCCCTCCCTAAGAACGACAGACAACGCATTCTTTGTTTTTCGATTTTTTTTTTAACCTGCCCGTACCCGTCCTAATGTCGTAAATCTCTCTGCATAACATTGCATTGAATTGAAAACAAACACTTCCCGTCGTGAAATCTCTCTACGATAACATTGCATTGAATTGAAAACAAACGCTTCCCGTCGGGAAATCTCTCTGCATGATATTTCGAGTCTGCCGTACCCGTTGTCGTGAAATGTCTCTGCATAATATTTCGAGCGATACCATTGCATTGAATTGAAAACAAACGCTTCCTGTCGTGAAATCTCTCTGCATAATATTTCGAGCGACAGGCTACAATCAGAATCCCGTCATACAGATAAGTAGATAGCGAAAACGACGCTCTTTATATAGACACTGCGGAAAACGAACGCTCTTTATATATCAACGCTATTAACCCCGAAGTGCCGATTGCGGTAATTTTGATGATTGGGAAGGGAGAAACGGTGCTCTGAGCTTGTCCAAAACGCGACCACGGCGGTGTCCGTGGGATTTTGCACTTATATACGAAATTTGAGCTCGATCCGTCAACGCGTTTTCGATTCTATGAAGTACACACACACACATATATATATATATATGGAAGTCTCAAAATATATAGTACTAGCCGATAAGCCCGACGTTGTCCGGGCTATTCAAAATCCAAATTTCAAGTCGTTAGCTCCACCCGTTTCCGAGATCTGGTCTGCGCATGCGCGAAGCTGGCGTCGCACGGGCTCGGCGACAACGATAAAATTCGTATCCGGGGCAAGATACATTCACATACCAAATTTGAAGTCGATAGCTCCACCCGTTTCCGAGATCTCGTCTGCGCATGCGCGAAGCTGGCGTCGCACGAGATCGGCGACCCGATAAAATTCGTATCCGGGGCAAGATACATTCACATACCAAATTTGAAGTCGATAGCTCCATCCGTTTCCGAGATCTCGTCTGCGCATGCGCTGCACGGGCGTCGCACGGGCTCGCCAATACGACAACGTCCACCGCCTGGTGAAACTACACACACGTACCAAGTTTCGTCCCGATCGGTCGAGAATCGTAGATTTGTATTAATGACAAACATACAGACAAACATACAGACAGACAGACAAACAAACAGACAGAGGTCTTCAAAATATATATGAGACTAGCAGGATAGCCCGCCACTGGCGGCAATCGTCAGAAACATGACAATTTTAAATTTTTTTAATTAATTTTTTTAATTAATTAAATTTTTTGTTTTTCAATGAGTTAATGATGAGCCCGACGTTGTCCGGGCTATTCAAAAACCAAATTTCAAGTCGATAGCTCTACCGTTTCCGAGATCTGGTCCGCGCATGCGCGAAGCTGGCGTCGCACGGACTCGGAGACCCGATAAAATTCGTATCCGGGGCAAGATACATTCACATACCAAATTTTAAGTCGATAGCTCCACCCGTTTCCGAGATCTCGTCTGCCAAGATTTCTGAGAAGCATTATGCTTATATCCACAATAACTACCCCCCTAAGCCCTGACCTAATTGTCATACATACTATAACAATGATGCTGAAAACTTCGAGGCAATTATATTGCAGAAATGTTGTAAGAGTACTATGGCATCCAATAAATCTCCCCGCATAGGAAACCACTCAAAATCTCGTATATCTCTCTGCAGATACTAATAACGTTGAATGGTAAACAAACGCTCTTTATAGCGATGCGTCGAAAACAAACGCTCATTAAATTATCACTTGATTAACCACCGCAGTGCCGTTTTTTTGTGACAGAGATTGGAGAACGGGTGCTCTGAGCTTCTCCAAAACGCGACCACGGCGGTGTCGGTGGAATTCTACACTTACATACGAAATTTGAGCTCAAACTGTACACGCGTTTTTGATTCTATGAAGTACCCACACACACACACACATATATATATATATATATATATATATATATATATATATATATATATATATATATATATATATATATATATATATATATCTATATCTATATTTGCGAATGTCTGTCTGTCTGTCTGTCTGTCTGTCTGTGTTCTATAGAAATTCACAGGGGACCATCTAGATAATGCCAAAGGGGTCTACTAGGAGTAGCTTTTTACGAGAAAGATAATGGTCGGGGTTAGAATTTTCTAAAGTGACGCCGTTGTTGTCAGGGGCAGAAAAGGGGGAGGGGCAGAAAAAAATATTGTCGCCGATTGCCACCAAACTTATATATAATCATTCCCATAATATGAGGAATCTAATGGCGCTGTTTAAATATGGCAAAAGTCGCGCCGTTCGCGTCAGGGGTGCCCGGAAGGGGAAGGGGCAGAATTTTTTTCTGTCGCAGATTGCCACGAAACTTACATGTAATCATCCCCATGATATGAAGAATCCAACGGTGTGGTTTAAATATGTCAAAAGTGGCGTCGTTTGAGACAGGGATGAACGGAAGGGGAGAGGGGCACCAAAATTGATAAAACTTATTTTAGCGCCGATTTCCACCAAATTGATATATATTCTTCTTCATGATACAAGGAATCTAATTGTGCGATTTAACAACGCCAAATTGTTGTTTTTGAGAGATTGGGAGGGGTGGGCACTAAATTTGATAATAAGTCGCCGATTGCCACCACACTTATACAAAATCATCCCCATGGTATGAGGAGTCTAATGGTGTGGCTTTTATCTGTCAAATGCGGCCTCATTCGAGCCAGGTTTGCATTGAAAGGGACAGGGTCACCAAAATTGATGCACAATTTTTTTAGCGCCAATTTCCACCAAATTGATACACATTCTTATCCATGATACGAGGAATCTAATCGTGATTTAAAGACGCCATAGTGGTGCTGTTTGGGTGGGAGATGGAGAGGGGAGGGATTGGCACCAAATTTGATAAAAAAAATTGTTTAGTCGCCGATTATCACCAAACTCGAATTCGAGTCAGTGGTGTATAGACGAGAGGGACACAAAAAATTATATCTATATGTTTAGTGCCGATTTCCACCAGATTGATACATATTCTTCTCCGTGATACGAGGAATCTTATCGTGTGGTTTAGATACACAAAATTGGTGCCATATGGGTGAGAGATATGGGGACCTTAAATTTGATACGAATTTGTATACTCGCCAATTTTCACCAATTTCATATATATGCATCTCTAATCTCTAATGAGTCTTAGTGTGTGCAGCTTGAGTCCGAAATAGGGACGGGAGGGTCACCAAAATTGATACAAAATATTTTTAGTACCAATTACCATCAAATTCAGACACGTTCTTCTCAAATGATACAAGAAATAAAATCGTGCTGTCTGTCTGTCTTTTTGTCTGTCTGTGTGCATTCTATAATTATATAACTTAATTCGGTACAATCGAGATGGCACCAAGGCGTTCTAAGAGGGGTAACTTTTTACAAGGAAGATTAATGGTGCGGGTTAAAATTTTCTAAAATGACGCTGTTGGTGGGAGGGGGAAATTAAAAAAATATGGTGAAATAGTTTTGTCGCTGATTTCCACCAAACGAATACATAATCACCTTCGCAATATGGCGTTGTTCGAGTCAGCGTTGCATCAACAATTGATTTAATAAACCAAATTCCACCAAATTAATACACGTTTTTCTCTAATGATATACCATGAATTAAATCACATTTGGTGTCGTTTGCGTCACGGATGGCGAGCGGATATGCACTATCTATATCTATATTTGCGAATGTCTGTCTGTCTGTCTGTCTGTCTGTCTGTGTTCTATAGAAATTCACAGGGGACCATCTAGATGATGCCAAAGGGGTCTACTAGGAGTAGCTTTTTACGAGAAAGATAATGGTCGGGGTTAGAATTTTCTAAAGTGACGCCGTTATTGTCAGGGGCAGAAAAGGGGGAGGGGCAGAAAAACAATTTGTCGCCGATTGCCACCAAACTTATATATAATCATCCCCATAATATGAGGAATCTAATGGCGTGGTTTAAATATGGCAAAAGTCGCGCCGTTCGCGCCAGGGGTGCCCGGAAGGGGGGGGGGGATTGTTTTTTCTGTCGCCGATTGCCACGAAGCTTACATATAATCATCCCCATGATATGAAGAATCCAACGGTGTGGTTTAAATATGTCAAAAGTGGCGCCGTTTGAGTCAGGGATGAACGGAAGGGGTGAGGGGCACCAAAATTGATAAAACTAATTTTAGCGCCGATTTCCACCAAATTGATATATATTCTTCTTCATGATACAAGGAATCTAATTGTGCGATT
The DNA here is from genome assembly GCA_032622095.1 of Siphonodentalium dalli. Lineage (NCBI taxonomy): Eukaryota > Metazoa > Mollusca > Scaphopoda > Gadilida > Siphonodentaliidae > Siphonodentalium > Siphonodentalium dalli. Next base: position 19,967,784 of record CP136069.1, on the reverse strand, counting down.
TAACAACGCCAAATTGTTGTTTTTGGATGAGAGATTGGGAGGGGTGGGCACTAAATTTGATAATAAGTCGCCGATTGCCACCACACTTATACAAAATCATCCCATGGTATGAGGAGTCTAATGGTGTGGCTTTTATCTGTCAAATGTGGCCTCATTCGAGTCAGGGTTGCATTGAAAGGGACAGGGGCACCAAAATTGATGAACAATTTTTTTAGCGCCAATTTCCACCAAATTGATACACGTTCTTATCCATGATACGAGGAATCTAATCGTGATTTAAAGGTACGGTTGGCCTTGGCAGTGGGTATCCTGTGAAAATATTTCCACCCATCAAAAACCGCCACAAACAGAAAGAACATCAAAATGTAGACAGTCTTTGTCCGTATACAAATAAGAAATATCGCATAAACAGTATGTTATTGTCATTTGTTTGACCATTGTTATGCAAACAAAAGCATAAAAAGTTACTTTTCTGGTGTTTGTTTATATTACGATGGTAAACATAAAGAGCGTTCTTCGTGCTGAATTCCTGATATGGAACTAATAAAGAGCGTTTATATCATTTGTGTGTGATTAGCCAATGACACTATGCTGTCTTCTGTAACACAATCAGGCTCTTGCTTATGTAAAATATAGTAAGTCTTTATGATAGCATGCTGTTTACGCGATGGTCATGTTATATATGAACGAAACTGTATGCGTTTTAATGTTTGTCTGTTTACGGTGTTTGGAACAAATATGAATATTTTCGACAACTAAAGCCAACCGTGCCTTTAAAGACGCCATAGTGGAGCTGTTTGTGTGAGAGATGGAGAGGGGATGGATTGGCACCAAATTTGATAAAAAAAATTGTTTAGTCGCCGATTATCACCAAACTTATAAACAATCATCTCCATGATATCAGGAGTGTAATCGTGTGGTTTAAGGATGTCACAAGTGGGGCCATTCGAGTCAGTGGTGTATAGAGATGAGAGGGACACACACAATTATATATATATGTTTAGTGCCGATTTCCACCAGATTGATACATATTCTTCTCCGTGATACGAGGAATCTTATCGTGTGGTTTAGATACACCAAAGTGGTGCCCTATGGGTGAGAGATATGGGGACCTTAAATTTGATACGAATTTGTATACTCACCAATTTTCACCAATTTCATATATATGCATCTCTAATCTCTAATGAGTCTTAGTGTGTGCAGATTGAGTCCGAAATAGGGACGGGAGGGTTACCAAAACTGATACAAAATATTTTTAGTACCAATTACCATCAAATTCAGACACGTTCTTCTCAAATGATACAAGAAATAAAATCGTGCTGTCTGTCTGTCTTTTTGTCTGTCCGTGTGCGTTCTATATATAACTTCACGTGGTACAATCGAGATGGCACCAAGGCGTTCTAAGCGGGGTAACTTTTTACAAGGAAGATAATGGTGCAGGTTAAAATTTTCTAACATTACGCTGTTGGTGGGAGGGGGGAAAATTAAAAAAATATGGTGAAATAGTTTTGTCGCTGATTTCCACCAAACGAATACATAATCACCTTCGCAATATGGCGTTGTTCGAGTCAGCGTTGCATCAACAATTGATTTAATAAACCAAATTCCACCAAATTAATACACGTTTTTCTCTAATGATATACCATGAATTAAATCACATTTGGTGTCGTTTGCGTCACGGATGGCGAGCGGATATGCACTATCTATATCTATATTTGCGAATGTCTGTCTGTCTGTCTGTCTGTCTGTCTGTCTGTGTTCTATAGAAATTCACAGGGGACCATCTAGATGATGCCAAAGGGGTCTACTATGAGTAGCTTTTTACGAGAAAGATAATGGTCGGGGTTAGAATTTTCTAAAGTGACGCCGTTATTGTCAGGGGCAGAAAAGGGGGAGGGGCAGAAAAACAATTTGTCGCCGATTGCCACCAAACTTATATATAATCATCCCCATAATATGAGGAATCTAATGGCGTGGTTTAAATATGGCAAAAGTCGCGCCGTTCGCGCCAGGGGTGCCCGGAAGGGGGGGGGGAGATTGTTTTTTCTGTCGCCGATTGCCACGAAGCTTACATATAATCATCCCCATGATATGAAGAATCCAACGGTGTGGTTTAAATATGTCAAAAGTGGCGCCGTTTGAGTCAGGGGTGAACGGAAGGGGAGAGGGGCACCAAAATTGATAAAACTAATTTTAGCGCCGATTTCCACCAAATTGATATATATTCTTCTTCATGATACAAGGAATCTAATTGTGCGATTTAACAACGCCAAATTGTTGTTTTTGGATGAGAGATTGGGAGGGGTGGGCACTAAATTTGATAATAAGTCGCCGATTGCCACCACACTTATACAAAATCATCCCATGGTATGAGGAGTCTAATGGTGTGGCTTTTATCTGTCAAATGTGGCCTCATTCGAGTCAGGGTTGCATTGAAAGGGACAGGGGCACCAAAATTGATGAACAATTTTTTTAGCGCCAATTTCCACCAAATTGATACACGTTCTTATCCATGATACGAGGAATCTAATCGTGATTTAAAGGTACGGTTGGCCTTGGCGGTGGGTATCCTGTGAAAATATTTCCACCCATCAAAAACCGCCACAAACAGAAAGAACATCAAAATGTAGACAGTCTTTGTCCGTATACAAATAAGAAATATCGCATAAACAGTATGTTATTGTCATTTGTTTGACCATTGTTATGCAAACAAAAGCATAAAAAGTTACTTTTCTGGTGTTTGTTTATATTACGATGGTAAACATAAAGAGCGTTCTTCGTGCTGAATTCCTGATATGGAACTAATAAAGAGCGTTTATATCATTTGTGTGTGATTAGCCAATGACACTATGCTGTCTTCTGTAACACAATCAGGCTCTTGCTTATGTAAAATATAGTAAGTCTTTATGATAGCATGCTGTTTACGCGATGGTCATGTTATATATGAACGAAACTGTATGCGTTTTAATGTTTGTCTGTTTACGGTGTTTGGAACAAATATGAATATTTTCGACAACTAAAGCCAACCGTGCCTTTAAAGACGCCATAGTGGAGCTGTTTGTGTGAGAGATGGAGAGGGGATGGATTGGCACCAAATTTGATAAAAAAAATTGTTTAGTCGCCGATTATCACCAAACTTATAAACAATCATCTCCATGATATCAGGAGTGTAATCGTGTGGTTTAAGGATGTCACAAGTGGGGCCATTCGAGTCAGTGGTGTATAGAGATGAGAGGGACACACACAATTATATATATATGTTTAGTGCCGATTTCCACCAGATTGATACATATTCTTCTCCGTGATACGAGGAATCTTATCGTGTGGTTTAGATACACCAAAGTGGTGCCCTATGGGTGAGAGATATGGGGACCTTAAATTTGATACGAATTTGTATACTCACCAATTTTCACCAATTTCATATATATGCATCTCTAATCTCTAATGAGTCTTAGTGTGTGCAGATTGAGTCCGAAATAGGGACGGGAGGGTTACCAAAACTGATACAAAATATTTTTAGTACCAATTACCATCAAATTCAGACACGTTCTTCTCAAATGATACAAGAAATAAAATCGTGCTGTCTGTCTGTCTTTTTGTCTGTCCGTGTGCGTTCTATATATAACTTCACGTGGTACAATCGAGATGGCACCAAGGCGTTCTAAGCGGGGTAACTTTTTACAAGGAAGATAATGGTGCAGGTTAAAATTTTCTAAAATTACGCTGTTGGTGGGAGGGGAAATTAAAAAAATATGGTGAAATAGTTTTGTCGCTGATTTCCACCAAACGAATACATAATCACCTTCGCAATATGGCGTTGTTCGAGTCAGCGTTGCATCAACAATTGATTTAATAAACCAAATTCCACCAAATTAATACACGTTTTTCTCTAATGATATACCATGAATTAAATCACATTTGGTGTCGTTTGCGTCACGGATGGCGAGCGGATATGCACTATCTATATCTATATTTGCGAATGTCTGTCTGTCTGTCTGTCTGTCTGTCTGTCTGTGTTCTATAGAAATTCACAGGGGACCATCTAGATGATGCCAAAGGGGTCTACTAGGAGTAGCTTTTTACGAGAAAGATAATGGTCGGGGTTAGAATTTTCTAAAGTGACGCCGTTATTGTCAGGGGCAGAAAAGGGGGAGGGGCAGAAAAACAATTTGTCGCCGATTGCCACCAAACTTATATATAATCATCCCCATAATATGAGGAATCTAATGGCGTGGTTTAAATATGGCAAAAGTCGCGCCGTTCGCGCCAGGGGTGCCCGGAAGGGGGGGGGAGATTGTTTTTTCTGTCGCCGATTGCCACGAAGCTTACATATAATCATCCCCATGATATGAAGAATCCAACGGTGTGGTTTAAATATGTCAAAAGTGGCGCCGTTTGAGTCAGGGATGAACGGAAGGGGAGAGGGGCACCAAAATTGATAAAACTAATTTTAGCGCCGATTTCCACCAAATTGATATATATTCTTCTTCATGATACAAGGAATCTAATTGTGCGATTTAACAACGCCAAATTGTTGTTTTTGGATGAGAGATTGGGAGGGGTGGGCACTAAATTTGATAATAAGTCGCCGATTGCCACCACACTTATACAAAATCATCCCATGGTATGAGGAGTCTAATGGTGTGGCTTTTATCTGTCAAATGTGGCCTCATTCGAGTCAGGGTTGCATTGAAAGGGACAGGGGCACCAAAATTGATGAACAATTTTTTTAGCGCCAATTTCCACCAAATTGATACACGTTCTTATCCATGATACGAGGAATCTAATCGTGATTTAAAGGTACGGTTGGCCTTGGCGGTGGGTATCCTGTGAAAATATTTCCACCCATCAAAAACCGCCACAAACAGAAAGAACATCAAAATGTAGACAGTCTTTGTCCGTATACAAATAAGAAATATCGCATAAACAGTATGTTATTGTCATTTGTTTGACCATTGTTATGCAAACAAAAGCATAAAAAGTTACGTTTCTGGTGTTTGTTTATATTACGATGGTAAACATAAAGAGCGTTCTTCGTGCTGAATTCCTGATATGGAACTAATAAAGAGCGTTTATATCATTTGTGTGTGATTAGCCAATGACACTATGCTGTCTTCTGTAACACAATCAGGCTCTTGCTTATGTAAAATATAGTAAGTCTTTATGATAGCATGCTGTTTACGCGATGGTCATGTTATATATGAACGAAACTGTATGCGTTTTAATGTTTGTCTGTTTACGGTGTTTGGAACAAATATGAATATTTTCGACAACTAAAGCCAACCGTGCCTTTAAAGACGCCATAGTGGAGCTGTTTGTGTGAGAGATGGAGAGGGGATGGATTGGCACCAAATTTGATAAAAAAAATTGTTTAGTCGCCGATTATCACCAAACTTATAAACAATCATCTCCATGATATCAGGAGTGTAATCGTGTGGTTTAAGGATGTCACAAGTGGGGCCATTCGAGTCAGTGGTGTATAGAGATGAGAGGGACACACACAATTATATATATATGTTTAGTGCCGATTTCCACCAGATTGATACATATTCTTCTCCGTGATACGAGGAATCTTATCGTGTGGTTTAGATACACCAAAGTGGTGCCCTATGGGTGAGAGATATGGGGACCTTAAATTTGATACGAATTTGTATACTCACCAATTTTCACCAATTTCATATATATGCATCTCTAATCTCTAATGAGTCTTAGTGTGTGCAGATTGAGTCCGAAATAGGGACGGGAGGGTTACCAAAACTGATACAAAATATTTGTAGTACCAATTACCATCAAATTCAGACACGTTCTTCTCAAATGATACAAGAAATAAAATCGTGCTGTCTGTCTGTCTTTTTGTCTGTCCGTGTGCGTTCTATATATAACTTCACGTGGTACAATCGAGATGGCACCAAGGCGTTCTAAGCGGGGTAACTTTTTACAAGGAAGATAATGGTGCAGGTTAAAATTTTCTAAAATTACGCTGTTGGTGGGAGGGGAAATTAAAAAAATATGGTGAAATAGTTTTGTCGCTGATTTCCACCAAACGAATACATAATCACCTTCGCAATATGGCGTTGTTCGAGTCAGCGTTGCATCAACAATTGATTTAATAAACCAAATTCCACCAAATTAATACACGTTTTTCTCTAATGATATTCCATGAATTAAATCACATTTGGTGTCGTTTGCGTGGCGAGCGGATATGCACTATCATTGATAAGATTGCTATTCGACGATATCCACATATAAGTTATATACAGTCACCAGGCCATCTCCATATCATTTTAAGTAGTTGGGCGTTCACATTTCACAATCCCGACATATGGTGACCCACATAAGTCACTTGAACAATTATATCTTCTTAACAGTCATATTTATATGGGAATGGCAAGCAAGGCATTCACACATTGAGCTAGCAAAAAGAGATAACTAGAAGAAGCATTAAACGTATATTTATCATTCTATTGAAGAGATACATATATTCGTGCAAACTGAGAGACATCGAACCGTCAGAGGATTGCATATATATAATAACAAAATTTAGTCTGTTCCATTCAATACAGTTTCCACAAAAAGTTACAATTTGTCAAGAGATATGGAAGGCCTGTTCAAAAATAGTGGTCACAGTGTGCAGTCAAATATAGTTTCTTCTGATATACAAGAAAATGCAGTTAGTAGCACAAGACTTTTCAGGATCCTACCAATACTGAGATCTGACAAGGGTTTTAGAACAGACTCATCGACTGACATAAACAACTCAAAATCTCGCTCTGTGCCTGGCACATGTATCTGATATATTTGCGCAGCAACATTTCGTTTAAACTAAGAATATTTAGCCAATATATAGCACCATGAACAGAGGAGCACCTGGAAATTTCTTTGAAACATCTGTATCTTCATGGAGATATGATAGCCAGGTGTCCTCGAGATCTTAGTCCAACCCACTAGATTGATTGATACATCTCAATATGTAAAACCCAATTATCATCTTTTATCGAACTAATGTGTTTATGATGTGCATGTATCATATTATAACGTCTAATGTATACGCAGTTGTAAATAAATAAATACTTCATTATTGGTGGAACGGATTAATCGCGATAAACAGAATGACAATTGGCAAGGTGAGCCACTACTTATATTCCATGACTGTAATAATCATGTTTTGTGATGCTATTTGAATATACAATTTATGAGAAAATGTATAACACTTTAAGCAAGAGCATTCTCTATTCCCAACAAATATCCACAGCATACCTGGGCAACCTGGGCAACGCCGGGTAACCCTGCTAGTATATATATATATACGGAAGTCTCAAAATATATAGTATAGACTAGAAGGTGACCCGACTTCGTCCGGGCTTTGACCTTGAATTGACCATTTTGAAGGTCAAGGTCAGGTGGGGTCAAACACCAACACCCCAAAAATGGTGGAAATCGGCCCAGCGGATACCGGGAAATCGGCTCAGCGGATACCGAGATACCATATGCATCAAATTTCGTCCGTAAAAATCCGCCAGTTTAACCCGATTTGATTTCCACTCAAGTATATAAACGCGCCTCATATACACACGCTCATTAATTATCAAGTTTCAACGTAAAGATAAATTACCATCGGTGCCCGAGATATCGCCAAGACGTCTGAAACAGTCAAATGCATCGGCCGGTTAAGCGTTAACGTGATCTAACGTTATGACCTCTAACGACGTCATAGAAGTTACGCATTGTTTTTATCCTGATGGAAGATAGTACCACTTCTTCTTGATAATTGAGGCAGATAACTAAAACGGATACATACGCATTATATATCGTTGGAAAGAGGAAACACGAAAGATTCTCACAGTGTCATTATTATGACTGGCGTTTTATTATTCGCGCTGTTTCGAATCGATTTGTAAGCACCGAACTCAAATGAAAGTCCCGTAACGCAGCGTAAAAACAGATTTGACCTCGGCACGTGAAAGGTTGACATCGGATCTGAAAATCAATATGCCCATGTTCGTTCCCGGGTCGAATTACGTGGCCGTACCAAGTTTGGTCGAAATCGGTCCAGCCGTGTTCGAGTCCATCGCGAACACGCACACACACACACACACACACACACAAACACACAGATCTTCCAAAATATATAATAGATAGACTAGCATGTTAGCCCGCCACTGGCGGCGTTCGTCAGAAACATGAAATTTTTTAATTTTTTTAATTTCAAATTTTTGAATTAATTTTTGTTTTTTTACCCGATTTGACCTTGAATTGATCATTTTCAAGGTCAAGGTCAGGTCGGGGTCACAATTTAACCCGTCCACGACACTTCCCGTAGGTAGCAAGTTTGAGCTCAATCAGTTCGAGTCTATAAAGGACACACACATATATATCATTTGTGGGTACCCGTTTCAAGGTGAAGATCACCTAGGGTGGAAAAACTGACCCGATCCGCGTTCCTAGGAAGCCCTAAGTTCGTAAGAATCTCACAACACGCTCATGTCTGTATACTAACGCACACGCCCAGACCCAGACGTAAAAATCACATTACGCAAATACGCTCTTAATCAACTACACTGCGGATAGGAACGCTCTTTAACTATCAACGCGATTAACCCCTGCAGTGCCGTTTGCGGTGATTTTGATGATTGGGAGTGGAGAACGAGTGATCAGAGCTTGTCCAAAACGCGACGTTGACCATTCCCGTGGGTTTTTACCCTTAGATAGGAAGTTTGGTCTCGATCGGTCCAGGCGTTTTCGATTCTATAAAGTACACACACATATGCGAAGTCTCAAAATATATAGCAGACTAGCAGGTTAGCCCGCCACTGGCGGCATTCGTCCCATGGCTTTGTTCGAAAAGGCAATTGCAACAGGTTCCGAGACACTTGTGCTGCATTTGCAGCAAATTTCGGCAATAGTCAGAAACATGACAATTTATTTTTGGTTTTTCAATGAGTTAATTATTTTGTTTTTCAATGTGTTTTTTTGGTTTTTCAAGGAGTTAATTGTGCCTTTTTAATTTTGTTTTTCAATTTTACCCGATTTTTTTTTTCAATGAACCCGTCCATGACACTTCCCGTAGGTAGCAAGTTTGAGCTCAATCGGCATTCCCTGGAATTTCCCAGTCAATATTTAGCAAGTTTGAGCTCAATCGGTTCGAGTCTATAAAGGACACACTCATATATATATGACACTTCCCGTAGGTAGCAAGTTTGAGGTCAATCGGCATTCCCTGGAATTTCCCAGTCACCAACGCGGCGTAATTTTGGTACATATATAGAGACCAATTGTCCATCGGCTGTCATGTGTAGTAAAGATGTCTTATAAGCCGACATTGCCGTGGGTATGCCCGTTCCTACACGCGTTTTCGATTCTATGAAGTACCCACATATATACACACATACACACACACACACATACATATATATATATATATATATATATATATATATATATATATATATATATAGCTATATATATATATATATATATATATATATATATATATATATATACACACACACATACACACACATAATGTATGTTCCGTATATCTCTCTGCAGATGCAAATAACGTTGAATGGCAAACAGACGCTCTTTATAGAGATGCGTCAAAAACAAACGCTCATTAAATAATCACTTGATTAACCCACGCCGTGCCTTTGCGGTGATTTGAGATTGGAGAACGGGTGCTCTGAGCTTCTCTAAACCGCGAGCACGGTCGTGTCGGTGGTATTTGACACTTACATAGGAAGTTTGAGCTCAATATGTACACGCGTTTTGGATTCTATGAAGTACCCACACACACACATATATACGAAGTCTCAAAATATATAGTATAGATAAACTAGCAGGTGGACTCGACTTCGTCCGGGCTGTTTCCCCTCTGCTTTTCGGCGAATTGCGCGATTTGACCTTGAATTGTCCACTCTGAAGGTCAAGGTCAAATGGGGTCACGATTGACCCGTCCAAAACACTGCCCGGACAAAAGTACCCGACAAAAGTACCCGTCGAAATCCATCCGGTTTTACCCGATTTGACCTCGAATTGATCATTTTGAAGGTCAAGGTCAGGTCGGGGTCACGATTTGACCCGTCCAAAACACTCAGTGGACAAAAGCAACCCTACGTATCAATATTCGCGATTTGACCTTGAATTGGCCCGATTTCAAGATCAAGGTCACATCGCACAGGCAAAATTAATAGGCCCATGCCACTTCCCGGCCGAAAGTACCCCCACATACCAAGTCTCTTCGCGAACAGACAGACACACACACACACAGACAGATTTCCCAAAATATATATTAGATAATTATTACTTTGTAATTTATTACTTTGTATATATATATAAATATATATATATATATATACATATATATATATATATATATATATATATATATACTCGTGTTGTCGTATAAAAGAATTTGATAGTTTATGGCTGGCAGTTTGTAACTTCGTATATGTGTGTGTGTACTTTATAGATATATATATATTAAACTTCGTATATGTGTGTGTACTTTACAGATATATATATATATATATATATATATAGCAGATATGTCTTCCCCAAGTACTGACGGAAAGATGCTCGTCAACGCAGTGTACCACGGCGCCGTGGTATCTGGTATTGCCATCGGTTACTGCCGCCTGGCTAACATGGCTATTGGTGGTCCACCCCCTAAACTGGACTTCGCGCCCCGCGATATGGGTATGGTCGTTGTTGATGTCGCGCTTGCCGCGGCCACAAAATATATGCTAATTAAACAGGGGCTCATTCCAGTCGATATTATGGCGACTGCCGCAATGTTGATCGGATGTACACTCGCCAACGCATTAGCATTCAGCGGGTCAAGCTATCTTATTTCGATGTTGAGAAATTCGGGCATTGACGCAGAACAAAAACGCAATGATTAAGCCGTAGAACAGCTGCAGACTGCACAAACCTCATGGTACCGAAAACGGACTGAGTGCCTTGACTGGATCAATGAAGAACTCCGACGCCACGAGCATGCCGTTGAAACATGCCGGGATGTCCACGCTGCAATCCGCGAGTACGCGCAGGTCACGGTCAAAAATGCAGCTGAGCTTCAACTGGCCCCTGAGCCCCAGCTTTCCGACTTCTACACGCCCTCAGATGAACAAAAAACCGCGAGATAACCTTTATCGTCATGGCGTTGGCCGCAACCGGTGCGGTGGCTTATAAGCTGACCAAGTGAATATGTTATATATATGTATTACACGTAATACATCTCATATATATTTTGAAGACCTCTGTCTGTTTGTCTGTCTGTTTGTCTGTTTGTTTGTTTGTCATTTATACAAATCTACGATTCGGGACGAAACTTGGTACGTGTGTGTAGTTTGACCAGGCGGTGGACGTTGTCGTATTGGCGAGCCCGTGCGGCGCCCGTGCAGCGCATGCGCAGACGAGATCTCGAAACGGGTGGAGCTATCGACTTGAAATTTGGTATGTGAATGTATCTTGCCCCGGATACGAATTTTATCGGGTCGCCGAGCCCGTGCGACGCCAGCTTCGCGCATGCGCAGACGAGATCTCGGAAACGGGTAGAGCTATCGACTTGATATTTGGTTATTGAATAGCCCGGACAACGTCGGGCTGGGTAGAGCTATCGACTTGAAATTTGGTTTTTGAATAGCCCAGACAACGTCGGGCTCATCGGCTAGTCTATTATATATTTTGGAAGATCTGTCTGTCTGTATGTGTGTCTGTCTGTTTCCAATGGACTCGAAAACGGCGAGCCGATTTTGAGGAAACTTGCTATGTGGGGGTATTTTCGGCCGGAGAGTGACATAGGCCTATTAATTTGCCCGTACGACGTGACCTTGACCTTGAAATATGGTCATTTCAAGGTCAAACGCACGAATATCACGGGATTTCGATGAAACTTGGTATGTGGGGGTATTTTCGGCCGGGTAGTGACATAGGCCTATTAATTTACCCGTGCGACGTGACCTTGGAATCGGTCATTTCAAGGTCAAACGCCCGAATATCACGGGATTTTGATGAAACTTGATACGTAGGGTTACTTTTGTCCAGTGAGTGTATTGGACGGGTCGAGTCGTGACCCAGACCTGACCTTGACCTTCAAAATGATCAATTCGAGGTCAAATCGGGTAAAATCGGATGGATTTCGGTGGGTACTTTTGTCGGGTACTTTTGTCCGGGCAGTGTTTTGGACGGGTCAAATCGTTACCCCCACCTGACCTTCAAAATGGTCAATTCAAGGTCAAAGCCCGGACGAAGTCGGGTCACATTCTAGTAATATATATAAACAAACACCCACATTGACAGAGTTCAAAAAATTACCATTCGGGGAACCCCCCTGGATAATATGAATGTTATGTATATACACCATTCACTGACGAGCAGTGCAGTCGGCTAGTTCTATTGAATTTGCTGTACAATGGCAATCCTAGCGGTCAAAAGTGAACATTTTGACACTCAAGATTTTATAGCCGGCAAGTCATAGCTATTTTTAAGTCTGCACTACGGCGCGACGAACACAACCAGTCATATCTTTTTTTAACTATGTTTACTTTAAGTATATGCGCTGTGAATGTTTTGGGGTGTGAATGAAATTCCCTACCGGGAGGTTCAATGAGTCGATTTATAGGCCAAAACTTTGCACATTTAACCCTTTTGATAATATTTTTGTCGCAGAATGTAATTTTTTGTTTTTTTTATATTTATTTTTTGTTTTTTCTTGCAGAATTTTATTATTTATTAAAAATAATAGTATACTCTAGGAGGGTTTTTTTGTGGTGAATTAGGGTTTAAATGGAGCCCATCTTGTGAAGATGGCTGGGAGCATTTTTGGGGTGAATTGGGGGCTAAAAGCCTGTTTAAAAAACTCCAATGACCTACCCTGTTGCTACCTCTGATTTGGAATGGAAACCCAAGACATAAATGCTGACATATATATATATATATATATATATATATATATATAGCTATATATATATATATATGTATATATATATATATCACAGTTTAAAGTAACGTGTGCACAGTATTATATATTGTCCAAGAATAACATAAGACATGTCTATAGCAAATTAATTAATTTAAATAAAATGTCTATAGGCCTTTCGTGGCAGTGCCACTTTTCAATAGACGATAATTTGAATAATGACGTCATAGTGTCAAGGGAGATAACTCAGCTTCACACAACGTCATTTCCTGGGCGCATTTAGCTTGCTTCGGAAGTGATCAATGTAGAAATCTTCCTTCCGGGTTCGGCGTATTCTGTTTGCTGAGAACAGTTTTTGGAATGGGAAGATCGAATATTCATTCTTTCCACATTCATCCAAATGTTCACTCAGTGCAATTTTGCGATATTCTGGTTGCTTTATCTGTTGTCTATGGATACGCGTTCTTTCTCGTAATTTATTGCCTGTTTCTCCAATATAACTTTCCGAACATCCATGACAGACAATACAATATATAATATCTTCCGAGTTACAGTCAATAGATATATTCGGATAGATTGTCATTCCATTTTTTAATGTCAGTGACCCTCCAGTGTGAAGGTAATTGCATGTGCCACACCCTTTGTTGCCACATTTACTGACTATGTGATTTGGAATCCATCAGTTGTGAACTTTGCTTTCGTCAATATTTTTTTCAGATTTTTCGGTTGGCGTTTGCTAGGTAGAATGTCATCTGATTTTATTATAGAATTCATTTTTTCACTTTTCTGTATGATGGGGAAGAGCTGTTTTGCAACTGTAGCCATATTAGGATGGTGAGGGTTATGTGTGGAAATCATCGGAATTGGGTCTGGCTTTGGTTTTGGTGACCTCTCTGCGCGTAGCTCCGGATTGGAATAGGCGTGCGTGTCTATTTGGCCAGAAAAATAAGTAGATGATTATTTGCAATACATACATATAATATAATACAATAGAATTTAGTAGAATAGAATATTTATTGCACCAGATATATAGGCAGTTGCAAGTTACATAATGAGTTAAAACATAAAACATGCAAATACAAACGAACATAAATTGTGTTCAATATAACTGTTTGATGCAATGCATTGTCATTCAACGACCGCCAATAACTTATCAGGTTTATCTCTATAATATACTAAACTCTCAAAGACCCACTTCTGAGAAAGAACAACCGGCCGATCATGTTGCAGACGGTATTTACAATCTTTGCATAATCATTTATCATAATCGTTTGCAATTGCTCACTATCGCATATTTTTGAAAAATCATCCTTATTTTCTTGAATAGATCGAAATAGTCTTTCCCTGAGATCAGAGTATGCATTACACCCCATAACAAACCGATATTCATGAATGTTCCCTATCTACATGCAAATGTGGGCAGAATTCGCTTAGCACTATCAACAATTGAAAGAAAGTAAAAGAATAAAGCCGTGTTTTCAAATTTGTGTTATTGTTGAATGTGATATAAGCTAAGTCTTTCGCCTCAGTGTTCCCAACTCACAATAGTAAGCATGTGTGGAGTTGTCATGACAATAACGCTCGATGACGTGAAAATAATAATTTTCGGTTATTTTTCAATTTTTGGTGGTCATTTTGGTCATCATCTTTGGGTGAATATTCCTCAACTCAGGTTTAAGTGCAATCCTGTCCGGCTATCTCCTACACATATATATGCATGGTTGGAGTTATAAGAACATTAACACTCACTGATTCGAAACAGACATTGCGTTAATTGCGTCGATTCGGATTTGACCGGATTATACCGGCATTTAGAAATGAAAGTGTCAATGACACTGTAGCTCAACTTTGTAAAGAAGGTAATTTTTGTGTGATTGGCAATGAATAGAGAGATTAAAAAGGAGTGTAACAAATGAGCAGTAAAGGATTTAGTCATACACAGAGTAAAATCCAAGATGGCAGCTGGCGGCCATGTTTTTTGTCCGAATGACCCCAAAATGACTTTTTCCCATCTAAATTCCAATTTCAACAGCCATGAAAAATTTCATGATGATCAGACTAAAGGTACGACCTGTAGCCCGTGCTAAAGGATTTAGTCATACAAAGAGTAAAATCCAAGATGGCTGCTGGTGGCCATGTTTTATGGCCGAATGACCCCATTATGACTCGTTCCCATCTACATGTCATTATTAACATCCATGACAAATTTTATGATTATCAAACTAAAGATACGACCTGTAGCTTAAAGGATTTAGTCATACAAAGAGTAAAATCCAAGATGGCTGTTGGCGGCCATGTTTTTTGTCCGAATGACCCCAAAATGACTCTCTCTCCCCATCTACATGTCAATATTAACATCCCTGACAAATTTTATGATGATCACACTAAAGGTACGACCTGTGGCCCGTGCTAAAGTATTTAGTCATACAAAGAGTAAATCCAAGATGGCTGCCATGTTTTTTTGGCCGAATGACCCCAATATGACTCGTTGCCATCTACATACTGTTAACATTCATTTTATGATGATCAGACTAAAAGTACGACCTGTAGCCCGTGCTAAGTGATTTAGTCATACAAACAGTAAAATCCAAAATGGCTGCTGGCGGCCATGTATTTTGGCCAAATGACCTCAAAATGACTCGTTCCCATCTACATGTCATTATTAACAACCATGACAAATTTTATGATGATCAGACTAAAGGTACGACCTGTAGCCCGTGCTAAAGGATTTAGTCATACAAAGAGTAAAACACAAGATGGCTGCTGCGGCCATGTTTTTTGGCCGAATGACCCCAAAATGAATCGATCCCATCTACATGTCAATATTAACATCCAAGACAAATTTCATGATGATCAGACGAACAGTACGACCTGTAGCCCGTGCTAATGGATTGCATTTTGAAATCCAAGATGGCACTGGCGGCCATGTTTTTCGGCCGAATGACCCCAAAATGACTCGTTCCCATCTACATGTCATTGTTAACATCCATGACAAATATTATGATGATCAGACTAAAGGTACTATCTGTAGCCCATGCTAAAGGATTTAGTCTTACAAAGAGTAAAATCCAAGATGGCTGCTGCGGCCATGTTTTTTTGGCTGAATGACCCCAAAATGAATCGTTCCCATCTACTTGTCAATATTAACATCCATGACAAATTTCATGATGATCAGACGAACAGTACGACCTGTAGCGTGTGCTAATGGATTGAATTTTTAAATCAAAGATGGCCACTGGGGCCATGTTTTTCATCCAAATGACCCCAAAATGACTCATTCCCATCTACATGTCATTGTTAACATCCATGACAAATTTTACGATGATCAAACTAAAGGTATGACCTGTAGCCCGTGCTAAAGGATTTAGTCATACAAAGAAAAAAATCCAAGAAGGCTGCTGGCGGCCATGTTTTTGGCTCGAATGACCCAAAAATGATTCGTTCCCATCTACATGTCATTGTTAACTTCCATGACTAATTTAATGATGACCCGACCAAAGGTACGACCTGTAGCCCATGTGAAAGGATTTAGTCATGCAAAGAGGTAAAATCTAAGATGGCTGCCGGCGGCCATGGTTTTTGGCCGAATGACCCCAAAATGACTCTTTCCATCTACATGTCATTGTTAACATCCATGACAAATTTTACGATGATCAAACTAAAGGTACGACCTGTAGCCCGTGCTAAAGGATTTAGTCATACAAAGAGTAAAATCCAAGATGGCTGCTGGCGGCCATGTTTTTGGCTCGAATGACCCAAAAATGACTCGTTCCCATCTACATTGTCATTGTTAACTTCCATGACTAATTTTATGATGACCCGACCAAAGGTACGACCTGTAGCCCGTGTGAAAGGATTTAGTCATGCAAAGAGTAAAATCTAAGATGGCTGCCGGCGGCCATGTTTTTTTGGCTGAATGACCCCAAAATTAATTGTTCCCATCTACTTGTCAATATTAACATCCATGACAAATTTCATGATGATCAGACGAACAGTACGACCTGTAGCGCGTGCTAATGGATTGAATTTTTAAATCAAAGATGGCCGCTGGTGGCCATGTTTTTTGTCGGAATGACCCCAAAATGACTCGTTCCCATCTACATTCCATTTTCAACAGCCATGACAAATTTCATGATGATCAGACTAAAGGTACGACCTGTAGCCCGTGCTAAATTATTTAGTCATACAAAGAGTAAAATCCAAGATGGCTGCTGGCGGCCATGTTTTTGGCTCGAATAACCCAAAAATGACTCGTTCCCATCTACATGTCATTGTTAACTTCCATGACTAATTTTATGATGACCCGACCAAAGGTACGACTCTGTAGCCCGTGTGAAAGGATTTAGTCATGCAAAGAGTAAAATCTAAGATGGCTGCCGGCGGCCATGTTTTTTGGCCGAATGACCCCAAAATGACTCGTTCCAATCTACTTGTCAATATTAACATCCATGACAAATTTCATGACAATTAGCGAACAGTACGGCCTGTAGCCCGTGCTAATGGATTGGATTTTGAAATCCAAGATGGCCGATGGCGGCCATGTTTTTTTTTTTCCGAATGACCCCAAAATGACTCGTTCCCATCTACATGTCAATGTCAACATCCATGACAAATTTCATAATAATCGGACCAAAGATACGAACTGTAGCCCGTGCTAAAGGAAATTGTTGACGAATCACACACGCACACACGCACACACACATACACGCACACACGCACGCACGCACACAGGCACACACACACACACAGACGACGGATACCAAGCCATGGCAATAGCTCAAACTTTACAAAGTAAAGTTGAGCTAAAAACGTGTTATCGGATAAAAGTATCCAGCCAGGAATGTATATTAAGTTTGCTGAAATTATATTAACATTCCTACAAATGAATTATTGGGAATAAAGTAATTACACATCAAGCGATAATTCAGTTATCGGATTAAGGTTTGGCCGAATTTGATAATTTGATTAGTCTATATATCGGTAGATGGGCGGAATCAATTTATTTCGAATATTTTATAAAATCGAATTGGGGGCGGGGGGGGGGGGGGGGGGGGGGGGGGGGGTTAGCCAAAAAAGACCATTCTTATCTGTAAGCGCCAGGAATAACGTTGCTTATTTTGTATTTTCATGATATGTATACCAAAAATTACTAATGTACACGAAAGTGTAGTTAACAGTGAACCGTCTCAATTTACACCATTCTACACATAATTTGAATACCAGGTTTGAAGGGGTGGTTGCAGAAGGCCCCTTATTATCTGTAAACGCCAGGAAATATCGTTTCTTAAGTTATGTGTGTATGGTCAGTGAACATTAGTTGATATTTAAACCAATAATGACGGAGTTATGCGAAAGTGTAATTGAAAGCCCTTGAACGCCAGGCTTGCGAAACTTAAGAAATTGGTTTTCAGCGATGATTTCGTGTGTCCTGGTCCCTCCCCGTAGCCAATAAAACTGCCAATAAATTTAAGAAAAACAAATATGGGTCTGAATTGGCCTTGAGTTAGACCACTAGGTCTTAGGATTTTGTAATTTTCAGATTGAAATTCAAAGCTATAGCACAAATTGGAACACAACAAAGAACTTTGAATTTATATCTGAATTTCGAATTTCAATCCAGATCAAAATTCGCCCAGATCCAGCAGTATCTTAGAACAATATTTTCTAAGACCATGCAGCGGTAACTCAGAAAAAGTGAAAACAATCACTCTTGACCCAAAATCCTAGAAGGGGAGCACGAATTGAATCACAACAAAGAACTTGAGGCAAAACAAATTAGAGTTTGAATTTCAATCTGAATTTCGAACTTCGATCTAACTTCACGCGAATCTCCACCGAATTTCGAACTTCGATCCAACTTCACGAACCCGTGCAACTTTGACTATTTAGAATGGTGGATGTTTTCCCCTTACATTTCTATTTACTACTGTCCGTTTAGTCGGCTCCTGGTCTTCTACTAATTTCAAGTGTGTCGATTTCTGATTTATCCTTCCCCGATGTTTCAGTTGTATATTACATGCGGGCATCTATATTGGTATGTAATTGTGCGCGTGCCGGTATATATATATTTAATTTTCTCTATATTAAAGTGGAGCATATATTTACAACTTTTCGCGTATATGTTGAAAGACGCATAATAGAATAGTGGTTCGGATAATAAATCACGGCTATTTATGAAATCTGTTCATATTTGAGCTTTGTTGTGAACTGAACACATCATGATCGCAAATCATGTATAGTTGTCCATCTCATTTGGTTGGAAAGTCCACCCGGTAACATTCTGATTTCAAAGATCACTGGGTCCAGTGGTTATGTGTAAGGGTGGAAGAATTTAGTGGTGAACTGAGACAGATGGTTAAAGTTTTCTTTACATTTAATAGGATATTTATTTTATCCACACCAGACGATGTTATCAGGCAATGCACACACAAAGAAATTCTCCCCTGACGGATACTTAAAACGAAGATAAGAGAAAACGGCCCCAAATGATCGCCCTTTCACCTGGGGCACTCAACGCATAATCACACGCCGATGATCAACTATAGCATCTTCAACCGAATTACTTTTGACACCCATGTCAAAATTGACAAGCCCGCTGCACTCGATCCCATAAATGTTAGACCCTTCTAAAATTGTTTCTTTTTGAGCAAATTATTCTCGTGCACCTTTGTGTTTTTTTCTCACGACCTTTTACAGAGTTTGAAGAGGAGTAGTTCAATCTTTCAGTTTGGTTCGCTTTTGATATATTCGATACTTTAATTGCTCAAAAATACTTCCTGGTTGGAATAGTATATATATCAGTGGCTTAAATACACGTGGTTTCATTTTCGTTTGCATGTACCACATTAGCTTACATCAATTCTCTCGACTCTGATTTGGTTTGTGCGTGTATGCATTGTATTTGGATATCTGGAACTGTGAAAATAATTTTAAAGTTAGTATCATTACTATTTAAACATAATTACATCCTATTTATTTTCTACAGTATTTTGCAATTTTTAAATTGCTATTGTATTTAATTAAGGAATAATCTCGGTTTCCTAATGTAATTACACAGTCTATAAAGGCATATGCCGAATCACAAACCTATAAATCGCGAAGCGATTTATAAGAGTTTGTAATGCGGCATATACCTTCAGACTGTGTAATTACATTAGGAAACCGAGATTATTCCTTATAATTATGCCATTGAGTGTTAAATATTGATTAACAAAAATTTAGCCCTTAAAAGACGGTTGAAACAAGGAACTATATATCAAAACATGAGAATTAAACATTATTAGCAGAATTTTTGTTAGTCTCCATGTTAGGCCAGGCAAATATGGACATAGGTGTCGACTGGAGAGGGAATCTATCAGACCTACATTTTTGGTTAGTGTATGTACTAAACTTTCGGAATACGTATGTTGGATTTGTCACGTAGGCGGACTTTTTTCTCACCGCGTTGTTTACTTGAGGCACCCGATGAAAAAATCGGTCATTTTTTAAATAAACCGACATTTTTTACAGAGTATTTTCACACATTTTGAGAAGAAATATTCGTCCAATATTAATACATGAGAGTGGAGCGATAACCAGAGTAGGGTAATACATATAACCATTGAATCTCGGAATTGCAGTCATGACGTCATGTGACGTCAAATAATATTTTGGGTGAGACAAATATGACGATTTACACAAAGCGTTTTCTTTCGTTTCATTTAAACATAAAGTAAGAATGGTATGTCACATTGTTTTATACCATGGGAAACTACTGCCAATTGGCTCTATTTTGATATATAACTTACCGCTTCAGGCCGCATTGTTTTTTATCAGAGGCAGAAAAATCAACACTCCCCCTAATGTTAAGATGCGCCATGTTGTGGTATAAGGCACACATAACTCACGGTTACATGTCAATAGGCTTAATTAACACAACGGCCGTTGAAAGTCTGCTAAAGAATGTAATAATATAAACATTTTTGTCTGCAAACTCGAACATTAAAGTAGAAATATATAATGTACACACAGACACGAAATTTTAATACATTTTATAATTTTTCCTAAAGAATTATATAAAACGCATTTTTTTTTATTTTCTGGAAGGAAAAAAAAGAAGAGAAAAGAGTTAGTAAGGGTGGAGATAATTGGTGTATACGGCAATTTCATTCAGCATTGGATTAAAAAATGACACTAACCCAAAATGGCTGCCAATATGGCAGCCGCAATATAGATGGAAATTGTGACATATGTAAGAACGCACGATTACTTGCTTATATGGCTTAACTACCAAAGCGGTCGTTGGTGAACTGCTAACTCTAGTTTAAGGTATGCAAATACATCAAAAAAAGAAAGACCCCCCTAATATAACGTGTAATATTTTCGGAGATATTGGCTGGATTTTGGTGAAACTTTTCACAAATGATTAATGGAGCTAGAGACACAATTTGTGAGAATGACCGCCATGCAAGTGGTGTTATGGACGACTGAGCGCGAGTTGATTGGAGGAGGGGTGCTTTTCAAAAACGGCAAACACACAGGTAGAGTGATCTCGGCCACAGTATTGTTTCCTTGATTACACAGTGTGTACTGTCTGTAGTTTTTGTCAGAAAATGATGTTGTGAGTCCCCCTGTATGCTTTAGAGCATAACTTTGCCGAATGGGAACAGTATGCACGGGTCCATACTCATTCCCTTCAGTTATTCCATACCTCTTTAGCTGGGAAGGTTGAAATCAACCAGTGATAGGTCGAATACCAACCCAAAAACAGAGACATAGCTATTGGCCTTTTAGAGGTGAATTTCTCCATAAAACATGTTGCCCGCCGCATGGGTTAATGCCAAAAACCATACGGAATTTAAGACAGTGAAACCAGCAGATTGTCAATCAGCACCACACATAAGACTAACCTCGTCCCTGTTAATGGGAATCTGAATGTAGGAGCCCAGAACATTTATGGGACCAACTGAATAGAGCTGTTTGTCATCGGGTAAATGACCACACCATGCTCGGTGACATGCACTGTCTGTTGCAGGACGAATGTAGGAACATTCCAAAGCGTAGTATCGCCCACTCATCAACATCATGCTATCCCGATGCCAGCAGGTTATCCCGCGACACGGTGGCTGCACGCAATATTGATTCATTGAATAAAATCACATTGTTATCTTTTTTGTCATTTTTAAAATATGCCCCACTCCCATTCAATCGATACTCAGTCAGCCGTAACATCACTTGTATAGCTGTCCTTCGCATGGATTGTGTTTCTAGCTCCAATAAGCATTTGTGAAAAGTTTCATCAAAATCCACAAAATATCTCCGAAAATATTACATATTATATTAGGGGGGGGGGGACTTTCTTTTTTATGTGTTTATATATTCTGATCAACAAACTCGAACAATAAAGTGAAAATATTACAAATGTACCTCCAGGCACATTTTTTTAAATACAAAATTTAGGTACTTTTCTCCAAAAATAGCTTAAAACCATTTTTGTCATCTTCTCGGGAGCCATAACGCGCATAATGTAGCGTGGCGGAGATGTTTGGTGTGTACGATAATTCAATGTCGTTTTTAGATTAAAAATGTCTTACTAACCCCAAGATGGCTGCGAATACGGTTGTCAGAATAAATGGTGAAATATGTCGTGTTTCACTTTTATCGCCGTTATTGCCGCCATCTAATGTCTCACACAACCCAAAGTATAATATTCATTGTATCATGTTACTCCGGGACATCATGATGTGCAATTCTACCTGAAATTGCTACCAGAATTGTGCCCATTATTGAAGAATCTTGCATTCATGTGTATTCGTTCTCAAGTAATTCGTGTCCCTTGAAATATGTGGCGATTTGAGCGAGATATTTACAGATGAACAGGATTGTTTAAAACGAAAAACCGAGTAACAGTAATACTTTGAATGCCTGATGGTTATTTATGCGAGTCACCTTTGACTCAATCAATATGAAATTACTTAAACCCGACAATAGAAGGTCAAACTTTCTCAATGAATATTATTCCAAGTGCTACCAGATATGATGGTACATAACTACATATGAGGTGGATATGTCGTGGATACCATTATCGAAGTCTGGGCTAGACGAGGCTGATGTGGGTTCACACTCCGACTTGAATGGGCGAAAACTGGGACCGATTTTAAAGTTAGATGTGAGATAAGGAACATCTCATTGTGCCATCCGTTAAATACATGACCACTTCGATAAGAAATGACAGTTTGTTCACACTCACTGAAGCGATCACATTTGTAGCAATGATTTGATTCTGAGTCAGTGCCTCCGTTAATCTGTTATATATACAATGTACAATTGCTGTACAATAGCTTCGACCCACAGAAGACGGTCGTGATAACACAGAGTGCATTTTTCCAGACCCTATATCACCATCGCCGCTTTCATTGACTGGTGTCCAATAACGCAAATAAGATGATATTCAGAAAAAGATAGCGCTCGTCGTACAAAATTAGTTAAGATTTTGCATCTTCCGAAAATACATCTGATCAGTGGTAAACATAAGAACAGTCATGTCCAGAATGAGAATCCCTCCTGTGTGTCTAACTTAATTATGAAGTTTCTGTTGAACAAGATCGCCATGAAGGACCGCTTTATTTGCAATATATGAACGCGACAACATTCAGAAAGTTCAAATGTTATTTCTAACGTATTGGAAAAGTAAACTTCTCTACGTTATGTTACATCTAAACGGGTCATATTCAGATCAGGAGACCTGCTGCTGCGGCAAGTACCATTGGTGTTTAAAACGTAAAACCCATGTCATTAATGTATCAATCAGGCTGTATTAATATTCGTATTTACAGGCAACACCGGCGGAAAACATTATGGCGAATAATTCCTCGTCCCCAGATCGTCCCAATTGTATAAAGACATATGCATGTATTCCTCACACGCTGTTCAGTAAATACTAAACTACGGCTATCGTGTCAAGTTAGTTATTTCGCTCAGCACATTCGGAGTTGCTATGGACAAGTTATCGTAGATCAGATTATGTTCTGCACAGAAGTTGTTGCTATATGTAATTTCTGAGATACTGCGACAAATTACACCAAGACTCGTGATCCTATTTTGTTTTACCCATTTGTACATCAAACACTACCACAATATAATATCAGGATACGCACTACACACGGTCCACTCAATTCGCGCATAGTGGGATAACTATTGCTACATTTGAATTTAACTGTAACACATCTTGCTTTATATATGACGGGTGGTGGAATTATACTTTAATCATGAACGGCCATAATCAATGTTTTCAGACATCCGACCTGCTGGCATCATCAGGTCCCTAACCTCATTATCTTTGGACTTATCTAGAAAGTTATTACCAACCTGTGTATGGCATGTATAAAAATAATTTCAATTGTCGTCCTTTTCATGTTGGTGTCATAGTGAGCTAAATCTTACACTGTGATACCAAAAGTCCAAAATGTATATATTATAAAACTCCATGCCAATACTCCGATCTATATGCTGTTTTATGAATGTACAGCCTTCCAGAAGTAATCCTACCTACTCATCAGCATAGACATATATGGATAATATGACTGTTCATCTAGCATGGGATAAGTGTCCATATTTGGGGTACCTCGTCTTACAAGCAATTGTACAGTCACTTCTGGAAATCACGAGTGTACCTGGGGTGAAACGAGACTCCAGTACTATAATATACGGAGTAACATACAATCTAAATATATAGGGACATATTTTGACAGTTTTATGTGATTTACCATATCGCTAGTATTGTCGTTGTTGGAAACGTCGCTTAACGTCTTGACTTTGCTTTGCAACTTATCTACTGCTATAGTACAAGAAAATACATCCCACCCGTTAAGCAGCTGCCAGACTACAAGAGAAAAATTAACCAGGTTTCCATCTCCTTGTGTGCGAAATATGTGTCATGGAAAATAATCCGGTAAATGTTAGAATACAAAATTCAACGAGTCTATTGCGTGATTATGAAACTGAACGAACCAATATGATGTGACGGCTTGATAATTTGCTGGATATATCCTCTTTCTGACTGGGCAGCAATTGCTATTGGTCAATGAGATCCATTTATACTTACTTTTAGAACGGTATAAATCAGACCAAATGTATCAGTCGCTCCGTTCTTGCAACCACGCCTCGTTCATAGAAGGTAACTAACGATTCGTATCAACACGAGTTATTTGGTGAGAGATATATCCGAATTGGTCAATTGGTTAATTATGTTACTCGCGGTCGAATTGTGTTACAAATAGCCATAGAGAGTGCCAGTAGTTTAACTGTCGTGTTATATTTAATATAACCTACATATTTCCCTTATTCTTTTCGCAAAGATAGTCAGACAGCCATCTGCCTTAAATCAATCATGTTTATTGTGAAATAGTTTGCACGAAATGCCACCGATTTCAAAGAACAAATCTTACTTGAGCGCGAATGAAAAAAAATGCAAAATTTTGTCGATCCTCTCACTCGTGTGTACCAATCGGGTTGTCATTTTAATAGAACTGGTCACTGTTACGTCCTAGTAATGCAAACTTATATGAATATAGTATCACTATTGGTTGTATAAGACATTGCATTGCGATGGTGGTGTTAATTGCTACATGACATATTTTATAATTTCCATCCATATGCCGGCCACCCTATTGGCAACCATCTTGGGGTTAAATATGTCATGTAGTAACCACCGACGGCATGCCATTATCGTACATACAAATTATATCCACCCACGCTACATGATTGTCTTTGTGCATGTCGAGAAGATGACAAAAATAGGTTTTCGATTAGTTTTGGACTAAACTAATTAAATATTTAATTAAAAAATGGGACCAGGAGGTGCTTTGTGTACCGGTTTCACTTAAATGTTCTAGTCGATGGATCGTGATATATATAATACATAAAACTGACGCAGTTTATCAACGGCCGTTGTGTTAGTTAATCCACTATGGCAAGTAATCGTGCGTTCTTACAAATTTCACAATTCCCAGCTATATACCGACCACCATATTGGCAACCATCTTGTGTTATTAGGCCAGTTTTTAAACCAAGACAGAACGAAATTACCGTATACACCAATTATCTCCACTATTAATACATTATTTTCATTTTTGCCTCCCGGAAGAAGACAACGTGCATTTTAGATTATCTTTTTTGGGAAAAAATCTAAAAAAAATTACAAAATTGAGTCAGGATGTACATAATGTAATAATTTTACGTTAATGCTCGACTGTGTCGATCGAAACATATATATTAGACAATATCGTAGCAGTCCATCAACGGCCGTGGTGTTAATTTAGCAATTTGGCACATAATCGTGCGTTCTGTGTGCCTTACACCACAGTCTGGGGCCTCTCAGTTTGAGGGGGAGGGTTGATTTTTTTGCCTTTGATTAAAAATAATGCGACCAACAGCGATAAGTGATATTTTAGAACGTAGCTAATTGGCAGTAGTTTCCAATGATATAAAATAATTGGGCATAATCATCTTACTTCTAATTTTATAAGAAACGAAAGACAACGCTTTGCGTGAATCGTCATATTCTTCTCACTCTAAAAATTAGTTGACGTCACATGACGTCATGACTGTTATTCTGAGATTAAATGATTACATGTATTACCTTACTCTGTTTATCGACCCATTCACAGATATCAACATTGGACGAATATCTGTTCTCAAAAGGTGTGAATATACTCTGTCAAATATGTCGGTTTTATTTTAAAAATTACCGATTTTATCACCAGGTGCCTCAATAAAACCACGCGGTGCGAAAAAAAAGTCCGCCTATCTGACAAAGCCAACATACGGATTTCGAAAGTTAAGTGTTCGTGCTAACCAAAAATGTAGGTCACATAAATTCCCTCTCGAGGCGACACCTATGTCAATATTTGCCTAGACTGTCAACTGGGATTCATGAACATGCCATAATCAATAAGTTTAGTGAACATTATCTTACAGGAATTCTCCTATCTGTCGGCATTGAGCAAAATATTTTTCGATTTCGATTTTCATTGTGATTTTACCGCGAAACATGTTTTCAGAAGAATTAAACTATCACGGTATTTAAGGAATTTTAAGATGATTTATTTTTCAAAAACTAATATATTTGGTCAAATTTAAAGTGATTATTAAAACACTTGTATCCATACAATATAGTCCGTAAACCTGAAGTTTATAATCAGAACAAAGAGCGTTTAGCTCTGTTTGAATAGTTGGGTCCACCAACTACAGACAATGCATACATGAATAATGACTATGAACAGTTTCGTTGGAATCTCAGAAATCACAAAATTCTCCGTAACGCGTTAATTCATTTGTTTTCAGTCTAACAATAAACATGTTGCTACGCTGCGACGGAGTGAAGACAATAATTATTCTGCTTTCTAATGGGGACTTTGTAGATTTTGTATGGAACAATAATTTGAACACCAGTCTACGAGCGGTACATCGATCTGTGGAATCGCATAAATCAACGCGGTCTCTGTGGATCTCAGAAATCATGTACCGTAACGCTTTATAACACTTTGTAACATAATTTATCGCTACACTGAGACGAGTTGAAAAACATATACTACAGTTTTCTCACAGGGACTTTATCACCCCCGTGTACGTGGCATCGCCAAACCCGAGGGTATCGCCACACCCGAGAACATGGGAAAGTAATTTTCACGTATATGATATAGGGATATGTTTGTTTCTCATCATAAAACAGACAACGAACAACGTATGTGTATGTCCACATGAAGCAGGAGAATTTATCCAGCCGCTGTCAATCAGTTTTTCCAGATCAAACCATTTAATATTTTTTTCGCGAATTTTGTCAATAGTGTTTTTGCTTTTGCTCACTCAAATTTTCGAGAACATCCACCCACTAGTATAGTTCCTGGACTTCCACGCTGCCAAAACAAATGCCGGTACATAGTTGAATCTGTCAATGAAGCATAGGATTGAACAGAATTTAAAAAATCAGTGTCGTTCTCAATATCCGCGCGATATGGAGGGACCACTGTCGGTCCAGATATATGTCAACGTCGCAGTCGAAGATGTCATCAAACGCGGATCTTCTGTGCATAAATATGCGTATAGTACTTAAGGAGTTCTTATGAGTTTCGAGTGTTTTTATGTGTATCTGAGACTGATCAATTGGACTGCGAATGTCATCTGGAATATGAATCCATAACATATTCGAAATATTGTGTACATATCTATTATGAATGTATTTCAATTGAAATTAATTGAACATCCATCTCAGCATTCAGATTTGCGATATCAAAAAGGTGAATGAATGATAACGCGATGCCTTGATCACACGGCTGTCAATGTCACTAGAGTAAACATACATGGGAGGGTAAAAGAAATGTTTTTCACCGATTTCCACCAAACTTAAATATCCCCAGGTAGAGGGAATCTAATGGATTTGTTTAAAGATACCCGAGTGGAAAAACAATAATAATACAAATCAAAACTTTTTTGTCCCTGCTTTCCACTAAAATTAAAATATAATCATCTCCTTTGTATATGGAATCGTATCGGACATGTCATTCAAAATTGTCAAAGTGATACTGTCGGAGTCAGGGGTGGAGTTGTAAAAAGAACTCAAATTTATCAACCATGTTAATCGCACTATTATCGCAGAGCTCCACTCCACCGAACTTGCTGAAATAACGTATAGTCGACGTCACACGAGGTATTTATATTGTAGTACAGTTTAAGTATTCCTAATAATGTGTCGCCGACGTCACACGAGGTATTTGTGTTGTAGTACAGTTTAAGTCTTCCTAAGTGACGCGGTCGAGTCAGGGGTGGCATTCAGAGCAAATGAGGGACTTGGGTTCATTCCTGCATAAACTTCAACCAGAGGACTATTCCGCCAATTCGTATGTATATGAATTTATATATTTATCCGATATAACTCATATTAACAGTTTTTATTACGTTATAAACGGGCTGCGATAGCGAGAACCATTAGCGATATACGACACATTGTGCTGAGCTATCCCATTAGCGATATACGAAACATTGTGCTGAGCTATCCCATTAGCGATATACGAAACATTGTGCTGAGCTATCCCATTAGCGATATATGACACATTGTGCTGAGCTATCCCATTAGCGATATACGACACATTGTGCTGAGCTATCCCATTAGCGATATACGACACAGAATGTTGAGCTATCCCATTAGCGATATGCGACACATAGTGCTGAGCTCTCCCATTAGCGATATACGACACATTGTACTGAGCTATCCCTTTAGCGATATACGACACATTGTACTGAGCTATCCCATTAGCGATATACGACACATTGTACTGAGCTATCCCATTAGCGATATACGACACATTGTGTTGTGTGCATTTCAGGCGCAGCATGGATCATCTTCTGAAACTCTTTATACTTGTCGGGATGTCGATAGCGGTGAAAGGGCAAGAGACAGGGCAAGAGGTTAATGGGACATGTTGCATCGACACGTTCATTGACCGAATCGGTCATAACATGGGCAAAGTAAACGGTAAACTAATTAATATAACAATTGACACTCAATAGTTGAACGTAATCATGTCCCTAAATACAATCCTATTTAACAACAGTCACAATAACGTATTTATGTTATCCAAGATTGCGGTTTGATTTAAAACAAATGGCATATAAGTTTCGATCATGGTTACAAAAACACAAAGTTTAAAGATAGAATCACAAAGCGTATGTATTATATGTTAACGCTGATTTATATGAAACAAATCAATTTCGATATCCTCCAGAAGGGGATATATTGGTGTTCACTTTCATACCAGATCGCGGGTGCGACCGATTCATTTGTGTGTACTAATGCGCTACAGCAATATTCCAAAAATCATCGCGAATCAATTGAGCTATATCCTTTAGTATAACACAGACGGGTGTGTGAATATATATAACTGACTTTTACATGCGAAATCTTATTCTTGGCAAGTCATCAGTATAGGTTATATAACCTATGGTATATGTTTCTGATATACAGATAACCTAGCGATTAAATCATATTATATAAGATGACCATACATATTTGTTACATAATTGTATCGTCTGTATGACTGAGCTGCCTGCAATGTCCAGTGTGATGTGCTTCTAGATTTCATCAATGTAGGTGTTAATTAGTTTAAAACAACATAGATGTTAATTGGTTAACAGTGGATAATTTTGTGCAATAACAGTTGACACTGACGTGCCAAGTACTTAAAGTTACCCTCACACCATGCATAGCGTATGCTGAAACCTATGAGTTGCGTGTAAAAACTACTTGTATACGCACCAAACACAAGCGAAATCAACAATTTTGTCAATTTGTAACCTATTCGAACTATGGGTTGCGTGTGAGTTACGTGTGGGTTGCGTGTGGGTTGCGTGTGGGTTGCGAACTGAACTTATGTTCCCCAATATCTGCGATCACCGGCGTATGAGTTGCGTGCGAGTTGCGTGTGAGTTGCGTGCAGACCTTACGAGTTGCGTTTGAGTTGCGTTCAAAACTTACAAGTTGCGTTTGACCTGCGTACTAGATGCGTGGTATATGCGAATATCTGTCACGTGATGAAAACCTATAAAAGCTGAGCCGATTCATTATTTTCTTCAGTACTGATTTGGTCATCGAAGAGTCAAATGTGGAAAGCTACCAAGAAATCAGATAAAAGTGACCCCAAAAGTGATGTCACCTCGGAGGTCCACCAACAACTGACACGGATCAGCAGGAACAGGATTTGCGTACCCGGACGGACGAGGACGAGGACGGTGTGAGCTCACCCGGAGGTCGCCCTTACGCCCTGTCTTGAATCTTCTTGGTCTTTTCTCTTAACAGTCAGGCCGCGGATCGGGTGGAGAAGTCTTGAGGTCGGGATCGGTCAGCGTCGCAGGTGTCTTGAATCTTGTCTTGTCTTGAATCTTCCATCTTTTCTTGGGCTTTGCCTTGCGGGACGATCCAGTGATGATGCTGGATTGCGCATTTTCAGTTGGTTGTCCAAGCCCGGGACCTTCCAATGGAGGCATTGGATTGCGGGCTGCTAAGAGAGTACGGGACGGTCCAGTGATTCCACTGGACTGCGTGCTCTCTTCTGTTACTGCCCGGGACGGTCTAATACACCTTATTGGACTGCGGGTCTTTTCTGAAGTGGGATACGGGACGGTCTAGCATGGCCTGCTTGACTGCGTATCCTAAAACCCGGGACGGTCCAATGAGCCTATTGAACTGCGGGTCTTTTCAGCCACAGAGAAGTTGTTTGCGTTGTAAACACTCCCTCATGATGTCACTGCCGTCCATTCTCGCCAGTGTACTTTCCGCCAGATCGCACAGGCGCTCTCTGCTGGGTTCCACGTCCGCGATGGTATGCAGATCTACAATACGGGTGTGATACGGTGCTTGCAGTGCCATTCTCAGGGCTTTGTTTTGGACCACCTGGAGCATTTGGATCGCTCGATATGATGCCAGGTTGGTGACCACCGATGCGTATTCCATGATAGGTCTTACAAACGTTTTGAAGACTCTAAGCAGAGTGGCCATGCTAGCTCCCCAGGAAGTTCCCCTCTGCCCTCTGAGAAGATTTACTCGTTGCATGGTCCTCGTGGCTGTCTGCTTAACATGGGTTAGCATGGTGAGTCTGGAGTCCAAGGTGACGCCTAGGAAGGTCACCTCTTTTGCGGCAACTAAGTCAATGCCACTGACATTCAGTTTGACCACCGAATTGCGTTTTCGTTTCGTGAATAGGGCGAATTGTGTTTTGTTTGCATTGAGCTTAATGCGCCATTTCGAGCACCACCTTTCCAGGTCACCGAGGGCCCGCCTCAGTCTGAGCTCCACATACTTTTTACTGCCATTGGTGATCCACAGACCCAAGTCATCAGCGAACTGCGACAGTTGCACTTGGTGCCTCGGGTCTATTTCAATGTCATTGGCGTAGAAAATATAGAGCAATGGGCTTAAGACCGACCCCTGTGGTGTACCAGCGTTCAGTGGAACAGAGTCCGACGATTCTCTGTCCACCCTCACCTTTATTGAGCGGTCGGTGAGGAAAGAGGAGAGAAGCCTTACAAGTTTGACCGGATCTAGAAAAGGCCCACTATTTATACCATTTCTCAACACGCATGTAGTACGCAACTAACACGCAACTCACACGCAACTAATAGGTTGGATACGCAGGGCACAGGTTGGGGATACGCTGGAAATAAGCACAATAGGTTGGGGTACGCTACACACGCAACACGATCGCAACAGGCACGCAACAGGTACGCAACACATTCGCAACATGTACGGTACCAAAACCTGGCCAGATACCTCAAATATGGACCTGCGATCACCTGCGTTCATAACTTATGAGTTGCGATCGTGTTGCGTGCGTAGCGTACCTGTTGCGTCCCTGTTGCGTATAAATTGATCGCAGGCATTCGCAGAGAATTATTGAACATGTTCAAAATTTCCGAACTTACTCTGCGTGTGTCTGCGATCACCTGTGTGCTTGTTGCGTACTTCAAACCTATAAAACTTATTAGTTGCGTGTGAGTTGCGTTCGGAACTTATGACCACTATTTTTTATTCGCAACCACACGCAACTGGTGATTGCTATGGTGTGAGGGTAACTTAAGTTTCAGTGTTGTTTTGCATTTACAGCTATGAACGAAACGCTCCATCAAATAACCAAGCAATATACTGAGTTGTTCCGACTCAGCTCGCTAATGGAACAACTAATAGAACAGAATCTGCAAAAAAAGAAGACAGAAGCAGAGATAACTCGACTCAACGACAAGATTTCATTATTAGGATGCGGACAAAAAGGTAAACAGAGGAAAACGCACTGGTACAATAACAAAACCCAATCCCCGCCCAATCCACACATCACTCAGTACATGTACCCCACAAATTCAAAGCACTTAATATCCCTCCCCAAATGTCAAGTAAGCCAAAGCTCCCCACCCATTAGTAACATAAGCCACATAAGCCCCAATTCAATATATGTAACTAAATATAGATTGTATAATTATGCATGTTACTAATCCCTTGATTTCCTACTTAAAATCATTCTTCCCAACGAATAGTAAGTCCAGTAATCAAAAACTCATTTCAGCTACCCACGGAACAACACCCCAAACAGGTAATTTCACCAGACATCCATACAGGTAATTTTCATAAGGGTTCTAGATGCGTACTGATCTATGGCGGGCGAACACAATGGATTGGCCACGCCACCCTGTAATATAAATCCTCAATAGAGTCAAATGATAGAACCCCATTATAAATAAGTCATCAGGTACTGACCTGCATACATGCAAAATTCGCAATATCGACCGCCTAACAAGACTAACAATAATATAAAACATTATGTCAGCGGGCTCACGCCCTAGATGGCTCCGGGGGCGTTGATGACTGTCCCCGGGCGGTCTAGAAACGCTTGTCGTAACAGTAGTATAAGCCATTGAGTAACTAACTCTATAATGATGATGATGATGATGATAATGTTGATGATGATGATGATGATGATGGCGATTATAATGATGATGATGATATGATGATTACACAAAGGACTCTGAAATATATGGCCAATTGTCGCTACGTACATACATGTACACTGTCAATGTTATATAACTCTATATTTTGTACATAATCGTACTATTGAGTTATCAATAAAGAATCTAAATAATACAAACTTTTATAACAACATAATACATCTGACGTACATGTATGGCCGACGAAAAGATTCACACCACTATCGCGGTGCCTTTGTGGACTAGTATAGTGTCTCCGATGTACACTGTTTAACTGACTGGGATAATCCATTTAGTGTATAAAGGGTTAATTTCGCGTACAGAAATTTGACGAATAATGGTTTATGGTGTCAAATAGTTTATGGTGTCAAATAGGTCTTTACTAAACCGAGTCTTCTCGGTCCACAACATCTTTGGATATCATTTGGGTTGATGCTGTTTCGAATCGAGTCCCAACACGTTACTCTTCTATAACAGACATTACGCCCAGCATCATGGGCGGGAGTTATCTTGCGTGTATGTCTTCGAATTAGGTCAGATGGAACTATATATATGAACAATGAAGGCAACCTTCACAAGCATGATGATATAAAACATGCATATATCAGAGATCCTTTAAATGTCAAAGCAACAGTAGCCTTGTTTTCCAGATAATTGCGATTTCTCGCGCAATCAGAAAATGCATGTAAACAATACAAGACGGTCATATCATCACTATACCGTTCTCTATCACGATAAATGATATATCATTTTGAATACAGATTAATGACGAACATGTCAGATGCTTAATCACATTTATATGTAGTACGTATTTTGAATGTAAGTCCGTTTTAGAAGAGCAACGGGACGGGACTCGCACCGAAGTATATTGGTTTTCTAAAGTGTCAATTCTTATGCTTCCACAATGAATATTTCCAATTATTTGATATGAAAAACACACACGCTCGACTTTTGTATTTCATTAATTCCTAAAATGGATCCACTAGACACCGAAGCCACGACAAATAGACTAGTTTTCGGGACTGGCTCAACCGATTTCGTGGCTGGTTAACTAGCTTAGCCGACTCAGACCCGACGTTCGTGGCTGACGAAATATGGAGGCTCAGCCAGCCGAGACGGTATCAATCAGCGTACGTTCGTTTCCCCGGTACTGACCCCGTTTGTATTAGCGTTTGTGGTGAACCCGTGGAATTCCAGACCACACGTAATATTTTGATGTTGGGCTTTTCCACTATGGCAAAAATACCCGCATGGATATACTATGTAGTTTCCCATTAAATCGGTATAAGTTACATTGGGACTTCTGTCGACTTCAGACTGCTATCATCACTGGCATCTTGCATCATTGCATCATTGCATCATTGCATGATGAATCCGAAAGTGATGATATATAATATTTCAAACTATTTTCTATTCTCTTCTACAGGTTGTGTGCATATATTGACAAATTCCAGCGATGTCTGAGACTGGGTCGTGTCGATATAAATAATTTATACTTTAACCCTTGCAATACCGAAAAGATGCACCCATTCAGTTGTATGAAAACATGCATTGGGATAGTTTATGCCACTTTAAGGGGCCGGTGTTCTGATAATATAACAACCATGGCGTGTCCATGCATGTATGCCAATATTAGGCAATGCGGTTTAGTTCTTTGCTATTCACAGTGCAGTTGAGCTTGACATATAAGCCCAAGCACACGGCTCAGCCGTTTTACAATTCCGGCGGCGGAGATTTTTTTCTGTGGCTGGCGTTAGAGATAATATGGCTGGCGGCGGCTTGTGGTCATTATGGCTGGCAATTGCAGCGGCGGCGTGCGAATGCGGGTTATATATTGCCAAATTCCAGCGATGTCTGAGACTGGGTCGTGTCGATATAAATAATTTATACTTTAACCCTTGCAATACCGAATAGATGCACCCATTCAGTTGTATGAAAGCATGCATTGAGATAGTTTATGCCACTTTAAGGGGCCGGTGTTCTGATAATATAACAACCATGGCGTGTCCATGCATGTATGCCAATATTAGGCAATGCGGTTTAGTTCTTTGCTATTTACAGTGCAGTTGAGCTTGACATACAAGCCCATGCACACGGCTCAGCCGTTTTACAATTCCGGCGGCGGAGATTTTTTTATGTGGCTGGCGTTAGAGATAATATGGCTGGCGGCGGCTTGTGGTCAATATGGCTGGCAATTGCAGCGGCGGCGTGCGAATGCGGGTTCGGGCTCTAGGATACACGGATTCGACCTATTAACCCTTTATATTCTAAAGCATCATTGACGAGTAGTTATCACATAGGAAATGGTCAGGGAATAAGTTCAACAATACATGTAGGTCGTTTGTTGAACATTTCACTCAATGAATAGGGCCCCATTCTTCACTGTTCATTGATATGCTTTATCACCTTAACATCCCTCTAAATGAATAGTAGAACATTCCGATGTACACCTTTTAACTGACTGGGAGAATCAATTTAGTGTATAAAGTATATATGTCAGATGATTAATCACATTCAGGCATTTATATGTAGTACGTATTTTGAATGGAAGTCCGTGAAAGAAGAGCAACGGGACGGGACTCTGTCCAAAAGAGTATAATCCAAACCGATATGCCAAACTGTTGTGTACCGAGAATATTTAGTCTAACAATAACATTGCACATTTCAGTGCGTGTTTCTAAGCAGTTCATACAAGTATACGACCGGGATCTGGAATCTACCTTGACGATTTATCACGGAATGGACGAGACGTTAGCTGGAGCTCAGGCGACCTGTGCGTCGATTGGACACCACCTCGCGTGCACTGAGGACCCGACACCAATACTGGAACTTATCACCAATCTGTCACGAAATTATCCAGGTATTGGATCTAAATTTGTCGTCATCCCTTAGTTCTGAGTACTAAAATACACAGGATAGAGCAAAAATGCACCGGATATAGCAAAAATACAAAGGATATAGCAAAAATACACAGGATATAGGAAAAATTGCATTTTTACCCAGGTTCGCTGAAAATTATGTTACATATGTTTATCAAATTATGTGGTGTCTATATTATATCGTCGAACCAAATAATTACACTTGCCTAAAACGGACCGCCGCATTCTATCGACAGCGAAAATAAAAATTAAGATAGAACATATTTCGATTGGCCCGGAATTTATAAGCTAGCAGCGCCGACACCCGTAAAGTGCAAACGGATACTTTTTTGTCAATTACGATAATTTTTCCATGTTATGAAGAATCCATCTTTCCTGGACCCGGGTTTACAATTGTTGCACAATATGTTCAATGGGTGGAACTGTGAATAATCGCAATTGACGGCATGTCTATAAGTTGATCCGAACTTTCTTCATTTCGCATGGTTAATTATTTTGAAACTGTCCACATATATTTACCGCTGAGAATCTGTGCACCAGCTGTTATGGGGTCGGTACGACTTTTTAATGGAGTTATCCCACTTTTTAAATTTATTTCAATTTATAGCGACATCCATGTTTCCAAACGGATATCTGTAACACTGCAATTGTGGAGTTATATTAGGTAGAATCACTCGAATAGATTTGTTCTATGTTATCAAATACAAATATATTAATATGGATCCTATACCCTTAACATAAAGCCAAATAGCGGGGGTATGCCTAGTCACATATAGGAAAGTCCCACCTTTTATATTTATGTTTTTCTTTCTTAGAAATCGGCACAAAATGCAGATATGGCGGGTACATGGTATATCGGCTCGGTGGACGGGTATCCAGCGCCAGTGCGGCAGCATGTTTCGATGGAACCAGATTGACAAATCTACCATGGAGCCCCGGTCAACCTGCTGGGGCCACGGGGAGCGGATTATCAATCTATAAACGATCCGGAGCCAACAATTACATGCTTGATGACGTCAATGATGAATGGCTTTTACACTTCATCTGCCAATACCCCTGATGCGACATTATATGCATTATGCAGCAAGAAGAGGCCATTCTTATAAACTTATGTTCGACCATAACAATAACAATGTCGGAAAATATTTTTTTCACACAGGCAATCGACAAATTCAACCACCAATTGAGACAGTTATCGATGAAATTTTACATCATTTCAAGGAATTGTTGGACTACCACTACATTAACATTAACTCTCCACGTTCAATAATATACATAATCATTGACGAGTAGTTCCCTCGGGAAATATTCAGATAATATGTTCAGCAAACGACCACGCCGAGAAAAACGTGCATGGTCGTTTGATGAAGTTTTTATCTAAAAATGTATCACCTACATGTAAGACGCATTATTATGCTCAAGATTGTATTAACTGTTTTTTCCTATGTTTGTCGTCTGCTTTTATTACCTGCACACACTTCCAAATGAACATTAGACTGTTTCAATTATATATTTATAACTGAATGGGAGAATCAATTTAGGTTAGAAAGGGTTACCAGACAGACTTCCCATGAACATTTTACTTGTGCATGTACATGTACAACATTAAAGTCCGTGATATATGCGACGGGTAGTAATGAGAATAGGAAAATTCACAATTTACCATAGTAATCCGGATCAAGGATCATGTTTAAATTAACATGGACAATGAACAATCCCGCAGATCGACAGTGCACGCTATGCGACGCCGAACTTGGGACAGGGACGTGGCTAGAGGGTCTCCGTTGGGGGTTGTCCACATTGGAGAATTCCAACTGCGCCCCCTTGAATCAGATCAAAATACAAGTTTTGCATAATTCCATTTGAACCCCCGCTTGCACATCGATGCTCAGGCCTATATATATATATATATATAACAATCATCCGATTTGAAAAAGTCATGTCAATTTCGGTTAATTTAACGCGAATATGGGCCCTGTACTATAAAGCTCGGGGCAGTTGTATTTGTGTGAAACAAGAGACCGCCGAGTACAATCGCCTTTTTATAGTTGTGTATGACTCGGACCACGAGGAAGATGAGTACTACAACGGCATACAACTGCAGAGTCCTTGTGTTCTCAACCTCGATTACGACTGCAAAGATACGAGCGATGATTCGTTTGTAACTGTTTTGTCTACACTTGTATATCAGTTGCTCACTTCGCTGCTGTGTTTTATTCTTTCATCGTTTAAATATATATTTGCATGAATGACCAATGCGTATTACGATACAAGTTGGCATTGGGATTGGATGACTTTGGCGACCCACTTATGCATAATATTCTCTCCAAAATAGCCTCTGTAAACGCTGAACATAATTTTGGAACTCATTCTATGAAAAGGGTTATTATGGCGAACTCATCGGACGGAGACAAAGGCGCTTTTGGTCACCCTACATCATCGCCAACGTTCGGCTGCCGCAATAACTCACATTTTGCTGTGTACATGCGCGTATTTAAACCTGTGGATCGGATAAATGCATATGCATGTTCGGCGCGAGACACCAATGCCAAAAAAACAGCCCACTTTAATACAGTGATTCGTGGAACACCCACGTTAATATATGCATGCAACTCCCCGATCCCGAGCCCATCTTCCCGATCCCGAGCCCAACTCGCCGATCACGAGCTCAACACAGTACTTTTGATCACTAGTATACGAAACCCCTAGGAAATCAAACTATTAAATAATTTGAACCATATTTTAGTTTGAAATGTCCAACTGATATTAATATTGTCGGGAATGGAATTCCAATTGTTGAATTTTGAGACCCCCTCCCTTCCTTACGTGTCGCCGCGCCCCTGTGTTATAACAATAAAAACATTGCTGGTGATCCAGAATACGGTAGGCAAAAATTCCAGCGATATTTAACTGGGAATTGCCAATTGACACCCTCTTACCACATAGCAGACCAGAATGCCCTTGTCTCAGATATTTCCATATTATGCAGCACTCCCCTGAACCAGACATAATTTTCCAAGTGCGGTAGATTCGATTTGCACCTCATCCTACGGGTGGTAATTTTTCGACAGTTACTTCAATTAGTGGCGTATCTAGAGGATCTCTGTTGAAGGGTCCATCTTCGAATTTCCAACTGCGCCCATTTGGACCAGAACCACATTCCCAATTTCGTGAAATTCATTTGCAACGTCCTCACCATGGTTGGAATGTCACAAACAGGCACTACGAACTCCCAAAATATTGGAAATTTCCATCATGTCGCCTCCTATGATTAGGGTATTTCAAACTGACTGCAATTTGATTTCAAATATTTAACCGAATGTGGTATTATATACCGGTATTTTTAAATCACACAAAATATTGGTAGCTGAAAAACAAACTATTATAATTTTTTTAATTTATTTTTTGTCCAATATTTGCAACAAATATTATATTAATTATGGCATTTACAACTATATTGAATGTTTTCAGTTTGGCTAAAGTTGGTGTGGAATGTTTGATCCACCATACCCCCAATTATCCAACTACGTAAATGCCACTTCAGTCCAAGAAAAAAATATCTGTTTTTATAGTTTTTATACCGAAAGTAGAATATTTCCTTACTTGTGGACAACTTATTTCAAATTATATATAGGGATTGTTATATTATAATACCCAACTCCTCGAATTTTTCAGGTCCATGCTGTCGGAAACTTCCAAACAATAAATGATTGGGTGGGGAGTGCAAATGGAAACTATTTGACTTGAGCATTTCGGTCTGGTTCAAGGGCTGCAGTTGAACATTCTAAGATTATCACAATTACACACCCTATATAAACATGTAGCTACGTCCCTACGTCCCTACGTCAGGCATTCTTCTTTCTATTCTTTCACGACATTGCCGGACGTCTGTAATTAGCTTGTATGTCATGTTTTACGAGAACAAATTTTACAGCTTGGCGAGACGTCGACCAGGTGAAATTGGACATCACGAGGATGCAGTCGATTGGCGAAGATAATTGGCCACACATTGAGCGACACACCGATGTCACCGAGGCATGTCGTTGCCGCGACGCTAGGTGGGATCAGACCTTTGGATGTACTTGTCAATTTCCAGAGTTGAAATTTTTAATGTTTGAAAGAAATAATTATGATTTTTGAAAACTTTCAACTTTAAAATTTGTTTTATTTTTGGTAAACAATTTGAAGTGTTCAACGATTATGTAATATGCCCCTTTAGCCCGTATTACATAACTGTCTTGGGAGAGGTCTGCACCCACACGATTCTGATCGAGATTCCACACAGAGGTCTTGAAATTATTCTAAAATATGTAGAATCTGCTAACATAGCTATAGATCATATGGCCATAATAAAGAGCGTTTATTTTCCAAAATTTGCAGCATTTTCAAAATGGTACCGTTTCCAAAAACATTATTACACCGATCTCTCTGGGGATAAGTCTTTGGACAAGAGGAATTCTTACAGAGTTCTGTGGGATAATTTTGATTGTATTCAGATTACATTGAGATCTTCACAATGGCTTTGACTAGGATTACAAAATTGACGGTATCAACATAGATACATAGATAGACAGTGCCAAATCGAGCCATAACGTTAACACCGATGCTTAGCCATCGGTTAACACATTAATGACGGGATCTTCCTGAATTTTTTCGAAAAACCTGTGCCGACGCATTCTCTTATATATGTGAGTCGACCACATGTTGGCTCGCATTTTTGTGAGAATGCATTGGCCTAACAAATTTTATATTATTTGGTTTAATTGCTAAAAATTTAAAGAAAAAATTTAAAAAATTGTCAAAGCATGTAAGTAATAATGATAAAAACTGTTAATAATTGTTAAAGAATGTAAGCATAATGATAAAAATTTATCAAGAATGTAATAAAAAAAGGATCAAACATGATAAAATTGTTAAAAAATATAAGAACAAATTATAAAAATTGTTATAGAATGTAAGACAAAATTATAAAAAAATGATAACAATTGTTAAAGGATGTAATAAAAAATTATAACAATTACAACATTTGTTAAAGAATGTAAGAAAAATTGATAACAAACATGATAAAGAACTGTTAGGCCAATGCATTCTCTTAAACATGCGAGGCGACCTATGGTTGACTTGCATATATAAGATAATGCATTGGCACATTGTCATTAATGTTGCACCAGCGCAGCTCCCGTCGTGAAAGGATTACCTGCAAAATGCTAAGCATCAGTGCCAACGTCATGACACCAATTGGCACCGTCTATCTATGTACTGTTGATATCACCAATTGTAATACCAGTCTTAGATTCAAAGCCATTTTCAAGACCTCTATGTAATCTGAATATAATCAAAATTATTCCACATAACTCTGTAAGAATTCCTCTTGGAATCGGTGTCATTTGTAAACGCTCCTTATAAGTAACATATGAGCCACAGTTATGTTAGCAGAGTCTACATATCTTAGAATAATGTCAAGATCTGTGTGTGGAATCTCTATTACAATGATGTGGGTGCACAGACTTATCCCAAGACAGTTATATAATAGGGGGAATATTAAATAATCGTTGAACACTACAAATTGTTTACCAAAAATTAAAAAAAAAAAGTAAAGCTTTAAAAATTTTCAACTTTCAAAAAATAAACAAAATCATTAAAAATTAAAACTTAATTTTTATTTAAATCATAATTTTTTTTTTCAAACTTTAAAAACTTCAAAAACTTTCAAATTCGATCACATCAACTATGGACATTGATTCTCTGCATTTACACAGGGTTTTCGCAACCATTCAGGAAGCTACAGTCATGAAATGGTTACAGCGCAGGGGTGTCATCAGACGATTATAGCCCAAACGTACCTCAAAGTTGACCTAAAATCATTTCTGATGGGCGCCGATCCCACCAAGAGGTCACTCGAATATACAGTTTGGATTGAATCTGATTAAATATGATGGCTGTAGGGCGTGTCTAACAATTTGGTCATGCAAAGAGTATTATTCAAGATGGCTGCCGATGACCATGTTAGGTCGACAACCGGCGATCATACAGCGCGGCAACAGTAACGATAACTCTTGGTGACTAATAGTGTATTCCAATATGGTAATATTTTGTTTAAATGGCGCCCTCAAATTCATATATGTATCCTGGGTTTTGATAAAATCCCCGGGACTAAGATTTGGTTTTGATCAAAACCGAACACCGAACATCAATTTTAAATTTGGGTTCAATCGGATGAATCGTGTTGGCTATATATTGTGTGTACGGAATGATTTAGTCATACAAAGAGCAGCATCCTAGATGGCTGCCGACACCTGTTTTGATCGATAATCGTTTACATTCAGAAGCTTCCATCTACATGTACATGTGCTCCTAAACATGCCTGTAAATTCTCAAAACATTTCTCCAATAACTGTGGACTGCATGATGTGCCGATGGATTCATATACATGTTTACATATATGGGACAGAAGTTCAAAACCAATTTTGGTTTTGATCGAAACCAAATATTCATGCAATTTGGTTTTGATCAAAACCAATTTTGGTTTTAATCAAAATCAGTTGGCGCTTGGTATTTGGTTTTGATCAAAACCTAATTTGGTTACATATATGGAACAAAGTTCAAAACCAAATTTGGTATTTTTAAAAACCAAAACGTTTAAGAGTGCATGGCAAAATGGAAAACCCAATAACACTGTCGTTTATGAAAGTGGCTATCCGACAATCAAAACCTCCAAGCGAAGGGCTCATAATTATGTTCGACCAAACTATTGTCGGGCACAAAGAACGTATACATATCATATCAGATGAGGCACATTTAAACGTGTTCCATTGGGGTGGATAGTCGAAGCTCGTTATAATAAAAAGTTATTATACAATTCTTTGAACAGCATGTTTGTTTCTTGTACTCGTCCAGGTTGTTGTGAAAAGTCCAAAATGACTTTTCACCACAACCTGGACGAGTACAAGAAAACACAATATGTACACTACATTGCATAGTGACATTTGTATTATCCATCTGTATGTTTATCCAAATTACTTCGTAACGTCATGCCCCGGAGTCCCAATAACTTTTATAAAAAGTCACATTTGACTCGATTCGACTTCCGGGACTCATGTGATGTCAGGTTTCATATCCTTGACACTTTCGGAATCCAGTATGACCTTTTCCCTGATTGTCGTGTGACGGGTTTTGCCCAATCAAAAATAGTGTTAGTAAAGGGATGAATAATACTATTGGATATCAGTGTAATTCGTACGATACCACGGGTGCATGAAATAAATCGACACATTTAAGTATAAATAAAATATATTTTAGAAATAACACATATATAACTTGTAATCTCTCCGCAAGTTTTTGTATGATTCTCTTGACCATTTCCGAAATGTGTATGACTGTATTCGTGAGTGCTATTGACATTATATACCTTTTTCTGGACACTTTTCGCACAATTAGCTCCTACTGATAAGAATAACGATTAGGTAATATAGTAGTCGCAAATATTACGGACACTCCAAAACTTTTTCGTAGAACTGACCACTATGAGTCCGTTTTGGTAAAATAGTATCGTTCAAACTTCATGTCACTCACAATAGGGTGATACGATTATGTTTGCCATGATTGTTTGTATTTATATTTATGCAGTTATCAGGTTCTATAGTCGGTGACTGTGTGCTTGCGAAGCTCGCGTATCCATGGTTGGCATCTCGCAGTCATAATCGTTACTATGGAAATAGCAAAACGACAACTGATAGAAAGAACACGAATTCGAGTGAGGCAATACATTATGCACATTAATCGTAATTCAATCAGTTGTAGTTCATTATGCGAACCATGTCTTGTGTTTCTTCTCCGCTCGATGTGTGATATCGATATCAAGCCATGAGCACTGTCCCCGTGTAAAGACTCCGAGAGGTGAGCTCTGAATGAGATTTAAAGTATTAGTTATTAGCCCGACATGGTCAGAAAGGGTATAGTTCACAGTTAAATTGACTCAAACTATTCGCAGTGGGTACATGTGAAAAATTCATGCAATGTATAGTGCAAAACACCTATATAAAAAATAACGTGAAAACATTGATATACTTTGTCTTTATGTCCATAATTAATTAACAGGTGCACACTATATAATGATATGTTGCATATTGAAACATGTTCTTGGTAAATCGATTCAATAAGTCTACAATTTTCACGTTCTGATGTAATCATTTTAGTTGAAAGCGATAGCGCTGTTCGGAGTAAGCGTATAGTGCAAACGGCAATTTACAAGTAGTGTAGCCGTTGATGATTATTTAAGACAGGTTTCAATGCACGACATAATAATTGTATAATGCATTGTATTATTTATAATGGAAATACGACTATAGGTATTTATTTTTCACGTTTTGCATACTAATAATAATCTGTGGTTTTACAGACTTGTAGTTATTTCGCATGT
Organism: Siphonodentalium dalli; assembly: GCA_032622095.1. Lineage (NCBI taxonomy): Eukaryota > Metazoa > Mollusca > Scaphopoda > Gadilida > Siphonodentaliidae > Siphonodentalium > Siphonodentalium dalli. Next base: position 19,923,062 of record CP136069.1, on the reverse strand, counting down.
TTCCAATTCGAATGCATTGAGTGACTTTAACACAACGATTGTCGCCATCATTCGTATTAGAAAACGATGTTGTGGTGGACCCTATCCGAAATAAACCACGCCACTGTTACGGTAAGCAATGGGAAATATATATTACATGTACATGTATAATCCTTCCGAATGTTGTTTGAGTTTGTTTGTTTCTTTCACCGCTTTAGCAGTGTGTTGCGATGACTCCGTAAATGTAAAATATTATTCACCGAAAATCGCAGCCAAAACCATATTTCAAATATCCGGCGGCATCCCACATGAGAGTTGAACTAATACTGGAGGATGGTTGAGAATACGGAGAGATTACATCTGCTGAAACCATATCAGATATATGCAGGTTACGTTGTAATTATTTCACATATGTAACCCCAGTCACGAGGTGTACATGGGGAATCTCCATAGTGGTACGCGGTACCGTGCAAGTACACACAGTTCTGTGCGGTCCCGCCGTCTGGTCTTCCGGGGCGCCAATTCGTCCACATTGGGCTCCCGTCGGAGTTAACCCAGCTCCCCTCGTGATCAGCGTCACTTCCGTCTATCGAGTACCAGGAGCCTGCAAAATAGAATATAATGCGACGTTAACTGAATGGGGTCGTAATATGAGCAGCACACTCGGTTTCATTCACGGTTTATGCGTCTATGAACGTAATGAGAAATATAATGGACGGATTTGTGATGAGACTACATCAAACTTCGCATCGAGATTCAACAAACTATAACATTATAAAAGAGTGGGCAATTTCACTTCCGTATATCAAGTAACTATGAACCAAAAAAGAAAAAACGAAGGCAATGTTAACATGATGACGTAGCATCGGGAGCAGTGCGCACTGTTCCATTCATTATTTATGAATTTGATGAGAAATACAATGGACGGGTTTAATTCAGACTATGTCACACGTCTTAGTTGTATGGACCAGTAAGCCGTTACACCCTAGATGTGTGGCTTGAAAATCAATCGTAATACGTCGTATTTGTATGGTCCAGTAAGTCATTACACCCTTGATGTTTGGCAGGAAAATCGATCGTCACACGTCGTACTTGTATGGACCAGTAAGTCATTACACCCTTGATGTGTCGCAGAAAAATCGATCGTAACACGTCGTAGTTGTATGGACCAGTAAATCATTACACCCTTGATGTGTGGCTGGAAAATCAATCGTAATACGTCGTAGTTGTATGGACCAGTAAGCCATTACACCCTTGATGTGTCGCAGAAAAATCGATCGTAACACGTCGTAGTTGTATGGACCAGTAAATCATTACACCCTTGATTTGTGGCAGGAAAATCGATGGTCACATGTCGTAGTTGTATGGACCAGTAACCGTTACACCCTTGATGTGTGGCAGGAAAATCGATAGTAATACGTCGTAGTTGTATGGACCAATAAGTCATTCCACCCTTGATGTATGGTAAGGAAATCCATCGCCACACGTCGTAGTTGTATGGACCAGTAAGTCATTACACCCTTGATGTGTGGCAGGAAAATCGATCTTAACACGTCGTAGTTGTATGGACCAGTAAGTTATTGCACCCTTGATGTGTGGCAAGAAAATCGATCTTAACACGTCGTAGTTATATGGACCAGTAAGTTATTGCACCCTTGATGTGTGGCAGGAAAATCGATCGTCACCTGTCGTAGTTGTATGGACCAGTGCGTTATTACACCCTTGTTGTGTGGCAGGAACATCGATTGTCACATGTCGTAGTTGTATGGACCAGTAAGTCATTACACCCTTGATGTGTGGCAGAAAATTCGATCGTCACACGTCGTAGTTGTATGGGCCATCAAGTCATTACACTCTAGATGTGTGGCGTTATTACACCCTTGATGTGTGGCAGGAAAATCGATCTTAACACGTCGTAGTTGTATGGACCAGTAAGTTATTGCACCCTTGATGTGTGGCAAGAAAATCGATCTTAACACGTCGTAGTTATATGGACCAGTAAGTTATTGCACCACTGATGTGTGGCAGGAAAATCGATCGTCACACGTCGTAGTTGTATGGACCAGTGCGGTATTACATCCTTGATGTGTGGCAGGAACATCGATTGACACACGTCGAAGTTGTATGGACCAGTAAGTCATTACACCCTTGATGTGTTGTAGAAAATTCGATCGTCACACGTCGTAGTTGTTTGGGCCATCAAGTCATTACACTCTAGATGTGTGGCAGGAAAATCGATGAATGGTAGCTGGTCTGTTGCTAACCTATATACAGAGAGAGACCCTGAGCATGAGTTTCGCACGAGTGGTCGTCGCAAATAATACAGCATGTTTTGTTCTCTCTAAACGGACCGGACACATGTATGAGTGATGTTATAATTGGTACTGTTTGAGCAACAAAAGAAAAACCATCGCGATGTACTTGTATATAGAGATCAGGTTTAATTTATAGGAGAATTTGAAATGCCAAGATAACACTGCATTGTGAAATAAAGTTTCGAGCGACAGGCGAGTTCTACAATTGAACATAATGCTTAACAGTCTGAAATTCAGCTATCCGAGCACAGTGTCGGCAACATTTTTTTTTATCATTTTATCTGTATTAATTGGTAATAAGCAGGACATGGCTAGATGTTTCCTATTGTATACTGTGGGGTATCCGCAAAAAAAAGACCAAACTATCAGGTTCGACGAATTATATTTCCATCCCTCAACTGGTGCCTCGAGAATTCCAACCCAAACCACATGTTGGAAAATGTACAACTGACGGCCATTTCAGAGCAACATTAAATTTAGCATGTTGCATATTAAACTGTTAATGGTAATTTACTGAAATATGGGACTAAAAGCTATTTGTATGGAAATATCACCATTTATTCTTAATATGCAGGGGTCAGCATGTTTTAAGACCATGTCTCCATTTATTTTGAATAACGCGCCCCATTCGTGAATTTCCAACAGATCTCAATTTCAAACTATAAATTTGAAGGAAAAAGTCAGTAACCCTTATAACCAATGTATGCTATAGTTCTATAGTAAACAAAAAATTTACCCTCACACTATGAGCGATATTTCTAACTATGTAATAAATAGTTTTAACAAAAAAATTTATATATAAAGGTCGATAGAACGATTAAAATGAAATATTTAAAAAAACCACAATGAATTATCTAGACTATGAACCCAACTAGGGTATGCGCCCAGCCGACCACCTGAAATCATGACTGTCTACGTACAAATAAATCATACATTTTTCATTGCATATTTTAGTTTTTTGGCAGCCATTCTCAGAACTATTTTTTAAAGGAAAAACCACAATAAAACTACATAATGTCTGAAAAGATGAAATAATATTGTGTGTTTACGTCTGCCTGATTATTGAAAACGTGGTTGACTAATATTTATGTTGTTTAATGTTGTTTTGGTCCTCATTACGATAAAATAGTTCTGCAAATGGCTGCCAAAATCTAGAATGTGCAATGAAAAATGTTCGATTTAATTTCTCGCAGTCTCGCAGACAGTCATGACTTTAGATGGTAGACTGATCTCATACACTAGCTGGGTTCATGGTCTAGATAATGCGGTGTGATTTTTTAAATAGTTCCTGTACAACTCTATAGATTACATTCGTTATAGAGGATAATGATTTTCCCCTTCAAATTGGTAGTTTTAAATTAAGATTTGAAAATTAACGAATGGGGTGCACCTTTATACGTTGGGGCATCATCTTTTGTTCGCTCTCTAAACGGATAGGAGTGATGTTTTAGCTGAGACCGTTGGAGCCACGAATGGGAGGCGTCATGTTGTATATAGAGTTACAATTTAATTTATAGGATAATTTTAAACTCCAAGATAACACTGCCAGTGTGAAATACAGTTTCGAGAGACAGTCAAGTGCTACAATTTTATATGATGCTTGACATTCAGAGCCTATATACCACATGTAATTCAACTGTCCGTACACAGAGGTCTGGAAATATGTGTGTTTCTCATTTTATCTTATATTGTCAATACGTAAACAAGGAAGAAGTTCAAATTTCAAGCTGAAGTTGATAGTGCATATAAATTGAAAATAAAATATGTATATCTATATATGTTCCGTCTTGTAATTTTGAGATACAGTTGAAATTACAAATTATAGAATATGCACGGAGGATCAGAGGTAGTCAGGGACAGGGGCGGTGTTGGGGTGTATTACTCCCACCACCACATTTGGTCAAAATAGTCAATAGTTGGACATATCATGCTTGACAACATTATTAACTGTTTGACCCCCGAGAGGCCCAGACCATATACACGTATGTTGAATTAGTCCTGATCATTATATATTCCAACCAGTATTGAATGTGAGAAAGCTCGTTAGACGAAAAATCAAATATGTTCATACTTCGTGTCATTTATTTTCACTGAGACTGTTGACAGACATTTCGGTTGGATAAAGTTGTAACGATTGGGGTACACCAGTTGGGACGATCGAGGTACATGTATATATCAGTTGGAAACGTCAACTATATAAAGGGAGAGAGATGTGGCGGCAATGGAATTCCTCGTACTTGAACATTCCGATTTGGTTCAAGGGAGGGTGTAGCCGATTACATCAATTAAAACGAAGTTTTACACATCTGCTCGAATCATAACAGACCCTCGTTGTGTTTATTATAATTAGCGTAATACTTACTACGTAGATGCCCGTGCAACTCCTGCAGCATGGCTGCGTTCTTGATTGGGATGAGACGTCCGCCCAAACTTTTGCTTTTGCATATCTGCAGGGCTTCATAGCGGGTCTTATCGACATCACTGACGTAAATACAGACGCCCGAGTGAGGCAGCCATACTGTACCGCTCCCGTTGCACACTGTAACAAGACGGACATTGTGCAGTATAAATGATGTGTATCTTGTCGGTGAGATTGTGGGTTCATAAGATACACTTCATAAATGTATAACGAAAACAGGCACTATTATGACAAATAACATTCGCATGATTGTTACAAATACACTCATGTTTTATTTCCTATGAATTCAACAGGGAGGGCCACAAACAATGACGAGAATGACAACCATGATGTCCGCTGGCTGCATGTGTATGTATTGCATGATATGAGTTGTATACGTCGTGTGTAGTCTAATGAATTGTACATATGTTAATATATAGAGGATCTCCAACGAGTCGCAATTTATATACGAAATTTATTAACCGAGTGCACCGAATTCGATTCAAAGCTCTACTCAAATCGAATTTAGTGGACGAGGTTAATACATTTCGTATAGAATTGCGACATAATCACATTTTAGCAAGGAATAACGATCTCGAAACGGCTGGGGTTAAACAATTATTATTGATTTCCTTATCACAACAAAAGGGGAAGTAAATACACCTTCAGAACAAATTTAGTTTTATTTTAATGTTGACAAAGTTGTACAATTACCCTTATCATCCATGTTTATCTCACAGTCAACACTAAATAACTCAACACAAATTGAATATCATATACAAAAGTATATTCTAATTAACATAATACTAAAGTCCCGGCATTAGCATCGATATCATTGCGCTGAGCTATTATGACACTGCTCGTGTCAATAATACACGTGTGTCTTACTTAAATACGAGGCCGGGTTAGGTGCTAATTATGTGATACAACTTTTAGTACATGATCCTACCCGTGTTCCATTCAATAAACACATTATATTAATTGTGATATGCAACGTTCGTTGTATAACATGAAGTGGTTCCAGGTGACCTTTGACTTCCGGTTTGTCGTCTGTTTACAATCCGTATGCCATGTCTCAAAAATAATATGGCTTCCAGTATTAATTCCAGCACACTCTAATGAATGAAGAGTTTGAAACGTTACTTCATCTATTATATATTTTGAAAGATCTGTGTGTGTGTGTGTGTGTGTGTGTGTGTATCTGTCTGTGTGTAATCGATGGACTCAAAAATGGCTGAGCCAATTTCGATGAAACTTGGTATGTGGGGGTATTTTCGGGTCAGGAGTAACATAGGCCTATTAATTTGTCCGTGCGAGGTCAACTTTTCACGTGCCGAGGTCAAATCTGTTTTTACGCCGTTTTGCGCTAATATATTTCAGTTCGGTGCTCACAAATCGATTCGAAACAGCGTGAATAATAAAATGCCAGTCATAACAATGACAATGTGAGAATCTTTCGTGTTTCCTCTTTCCAATGATGTATCACACGCCTGTGTACGTTTAAAGTTTCTACCTTAATTATCGGGAAGAACGCAGGACCATGCTTCGCTCATCGAAAATCATTGCGTAAATATATTACGCCATCAACATATCGTGACGTGATCGCGTTAACTCTTAACCTGACGATGTCGCGTTAACTCATCACCGGCCGAGGTATCCGTAAATGACATTGGGCTATATATCTCGAAAACGGGTGGAGCTATCGACTTGAAATTTGGTATGTGAATGTATCTTGCCCCGGATACGAATTTTATCGGGTCGCCGAGCCCGTGCGACGCCAGCTTCGCGCATGCGTAGACCAGATCTCGAAAACGGGTGGAGCTATCGACTTGAAATTTGGTTTTTGAATAGCCTGGACGAAGTCGGGTCACCTTCTACAAGGTCAAATCGGGTAAAACCGGATGGATTTCGACGGGTACTTTTGTCGGGTACTTTTGTTCGGGCAGTGTTTTGGACGGGTCAAATCGTGACCCCACTTGACCTTGGCCTTCAAAATAGACAATTCAAGGTCAAAGCCCGGACGAAGTCGGGTCACCTTCTAGTTAAATATACGCCATTAAATACCACTATTTCTTTACGCGGCAAACAACGCATAGTTACGTGAAACATCATCGCACGCCTTATTGGAGCCGATGTTAGTTTCACGTCCCTTTGTTGATTTAAGTATATGTTATCGAGGTTTTGGATCATGTAATAAATAGAATCTACAACTCATCCCCAGTTTATAGCGGAATTTACACAATCTGTCCAGTAATTTAGGTCTTGATCTCGCCAAAGGCTCGTAAAGACCTAATTTACTGGACCGCTATAAACTGGGGACGAGTTCTAGATCCTCTATTTATTATGTGACTGTGGGTTTTCTACTTAAATACGAAATTTGTGTGTGAAGTTTTCCAGAGCATCGTGTGGTTTTCCGAATCCGTACCATACGACTCTGAAAATACGGAACAATTTTCTTCCGCGATCGACTAAACAAAGAATTTGTGCTATTCAAATTACGGAAAATTACATTGTTTATGATATCTCCATTTTAAAATTTAATTCACGATGACGACATCAATGATAAAATTAAATATAATGGTCGCTCTACGACAAATACATACATACATACATGTACATACATACATTGTATGGAGCACGCAGGCCGCCATTTTGAATATAATTAACATATAACATTTGAATATTGAAATGAGCAAAAAAATTATGTGACTTCGCAACGAGATGTGATTATATTTCTTGATAATGGAAGTGATTTGTTGGTATTTCGATTCAAAGCATTCGAATATTAACAACTTATATTTTATGTGTAAATCAGTACGCTCAAAACAAAAGTTTCAACACTTCTAAGAATTAAATGATGCTGGCGTGTTAAATTAGTTAAATATAATTGATAAATATGAGTCAATTGGAAAACACTTATCTTACTCGTATTTAAATTCGCGCAGTACTATTTTTCGCGCACCCGTCAGTGCGCGAATTTAAAACTGAGCGAAAACAAATTTACGACTCCTAGGTATAAACTAATTAACCACAGGGAAAACAAGACCGATGGTTATATTGATGAGCTACACACATTACAAAAGGTTGGACACTGAATAGTCAATTAGGCCTATACGTGCAGGCCTATATTGACAATCGGTCAACCAATATAAAAAAAATCGGTCAACCAATATAAAAAAAATAGTGTGGTCGTCAGAGGGTTCGACCCGGAAGAAATTGGTATAGAAGCGGTTTTGGTGTCATTCGACGCGGGAGAATCTCGTGTATAACATATCCAAAATCCGCTAAAATCCGCTTTGGGCAAAATTCAGGATCCAACATGGCGTCCAACATGGCTGCCGTTAGTCAAAAGATACTCTGACTGAGATTAATTCGATAACAGTGAGAACAAATGTTGTCATATGTATACAAATGTATACATTTTTGCAAAGGTAAAATGTTGTGCCACCTGTTTATGGCAAAAATGGAACCCATCGTCCCAGATGGCCGCCAAAATGGCGGCCTAAACTAGAACATTTGAAGTTTTTGCCTAATATCTTAAAGATCAATTCCTGTTGTTTGATAATGGTTCAGACTGGCGACATTGATTAGTCATATTCATGTTAATTCATCATTGGAGCAATGAAAGATACCATAAATGGGGTCCCAGACTCATCTACACCCTCAAAAATTCGATTTTACAGAACGCGGTATAAAATTCCACAAAACTCTCCATTGTGATTACAGTCATATATCAACAAGAAATGGACAGAACTGTACAATGTAAGTTGGGCATACTAATAACTATAAATACTCCAATTCAATGAAACCCAAATTGGCGCTTTGTCTCAAAATGGCTGCCAACATGGCGGTCAAAATATGGAAAATGGCGGATATTGATCACAGTGTCATTCAATCCATTATAAGTAGTGGTTGATGAATAAAATTGACTAAATAAATACGAATGTATACCTCTTTATGATGCCATTATGCTAGCTCTATGTAAAAACTTAAAAATCAGTACCAAAAATGGCTGCCAAAATGGCCACCCGATGTGAAAAATACTATTTTCTATCACTTCTGTTTATCACTTGTTGCTCTCTGAACTGGGAAACAATGGGTATATTCTTTCAATGATCGTGTCAACTGATCATTACAGCAGTGACATTTCTAATAGATTATATCATAGTTTACTCTGGTCCTTCACTAATAAGTTCTAACGAATGTGGTATGAAATTTAACCAAAATCGACTTTGGGGTTCTGGTCACATTTGATATTTAGGGATGAACAGATCTTGTCTACAAAATAATTGATCAAATAGACCAAATAGACAAAAAGAAACAATAAATTTTATCTAATATGGTTCCAAAACGAAAATGGTAGACTCTGCCCAGCTTATCACATAATGGAAGTTGTGAGTGGTGGATGCCGGTGATAGTTGGCTCATATACATGTATGTGGCTCATATACATCAAAACTATTTATTTTCAATCTTTTGGTGGCTTCCCGCGGGTTGACAAAATCTCGACTCATCAGTGCTATAATGTCGTATATCCATTTTGGCGGGAAATGAGTATTTGATACCATTCGAATCGTGAGAAAAAATCCAATCCGATGGGCCAAACTGTCCTTGCATTGGATGACAAATATTCGCACAAACCAGTGAAGCAAATGTCGTATCTCCAGCGATCTTTACAATTATTCGTGCTATGAGGTCGTATGTCCAACAGCAGCCAATCGGACGCTTCAGGTTGTCCACGTGACTTCTGTTTTGTGTTTGTGAATTATAAAATGTGTGCTATATGGCAGTATCTCCATGTTAGTCACGTGATCATTTGGTGATTTAAATTTTGTGATTGTTCCACACATTTCTGTATGATGATGCACATGGGTGAATTTTCATAGTGTAGAATAGGCACTTTTTAGTTCATAGACACATGCGATTGCCACCATATTTAGCTTAATCTGCATTTATTAGCACAACTTCATTATAGCACGGAAACGAATCGTCGCTGGCATGTCATATCTCCCAACAAGCTATTGCTTTTTAAAAGAAAACGAGGGAATAAACAGAAAACAATATGTGGTTCAATGAACAGCTAATGTCAGTTTTCATTGGGATAAATACAACAATACGTCATGCTTTGTCAACATTAGGAGAAATGTTGTCTAAAAACTTCAATCTTCATTTTCTCGGAAAGTTGAAAATGTGGGTTACATTATAGCACTGATGCGACGAAATATTAACTATTCGGGCTCGGCCATCATTTTCAAGTTTCAAGCTGGAACTAAATGTAGCCCATGGATTCCCCATTCGACATGTAAGAAAAGTAGTTTTACTCTGATCTCTTCCCAGATATCAACTCTCCGGTAAATGGTGATCTCTTATGTTCTAGAAAATACGTGTGCCAAATACATATATGTATGAAGAAACTATCCCCATACATTGTTTACACATCGACTCCGTAAGTATGTGGAGGTTTTCTTGGACAAGCGGGATTTTCAAACCTCGAAACCGTCCGTACAAACAATAAAAGTTAATAGGAAATGACGTTGGATGTAGGTCTAGAGTACGTCGTCCGCATGAAATAGTTTTCGTGTCATTAATTTGCACATATGTCGTGCTCTGATGAGCATGGATGAACGCCTTATGTGGCAGTTTGATTGTCTAACATCCGGAAAATAACATGTTCATTGTTCACATTTCTTAGACAAACATGTTGTTAATCACCATGTTCATGTGGCATTTCTATCCAATGACAACCTTGAAATGCCAGTTAATCAAGCTAAATGGTTGATACCTTTACGCCTACGGGTCAGATCCAGCCGTGACGCACATTGTGTCTACATATCATTGATGAAATTCACTAAATGTGTAGAAGATATAGGTGCGTCTATATATGTACTAGAATGTTTCTATCCACATGTATATACCCACAATCGCATGACACGGAATTGTCACATAAAGTGTGAAGGGTATACAATGTACGTGCGAATTTTCATTTTTCCTCTTGATATTGAAGAAAATAATTTTACTTTGAAACTCCCCAGCTCCGATAACCAACTTGCCCACCAATTAAATAAACCCCAGATTATTCGCCTTTCCCTCCTGTCCTTTTCACTTTCGCCAGCACTGGAAAACCTATTATAGCCTGATGCTTCCGGACTACCACCGATGCCCATATATTTGATGTTCCGAATAGTCGTTATAAGTAGAAATGTTGACACTGTGTTTTCAAATAATCCAGATTCGTAGCAATTTAATTTCTTTTTAATTAATTTCCAGATAGTCCCTCGTAATAAGTGGACATCGTGTTGGATCCTGCAGTAGATACTGCTTAGTTGGAACATTTCGGGCTGAACTGATTGTGGTAGTAGATTATTGGCAACATGTTTAATAGGTCTGTCATCGTTAGCTCACAACCGAAGTGTTGTTTCGGCTTTCCTCTGAGCAGAACTTAAATTTCAACAATTGTCGGTGGCTATTTTGGTAGCCATCTTAGCATTTTGAATCGTGATTGGCTACTCATACCCACAAAAAACATTGATTTCAATCAATGATGTGTATTGGTGCCGAATTGGCGTTTTGTCGAATGGGTTTTCGTGAATAACTACATATTTGCCATTTTCATTATTATTGGCGACCATGTTGGACGCCATCTTGAATTCTGTATTTTCCCCAAAGCGGATTTTAGCGGATTTTGGATATGTTATACACGAGATTCTCCCGCGTCGAAAGACAACAAAACCGTTTATTTGCCAATTTCTTCTGGGTCTAACCCTCTGACGACCATTCTAAATATCTGCCATTTTCCATATTTTGACCGCCATTTTGGCAGCCATTTTAAGACAAAGCGCCAATTTGGGTTTCATTGAATTGGAGTAATTATAGATAATGGTATGCCCAACTTACATTGTACAGTTCTGTCCATTTCTTGTTGATATACGACTGGAATCCCAATGGCGATTTTTGTGGAATTTTATACCGCATTCTGTAAAATCAAATTTTTGAGGGTGTATATGAGACTGAGACCCCATTTATGGTATCTTTCATTGCTCCGATGATGAATTAACATGAATATGACTAATCAATGTCGCCAGTCTGAACCATTATCAAACAACAGGAATTGATCTTTAAGATATTAGGCAAAAAATTCAATTTTTCGAGTTTAGGCCACCATTTTGGCAGCCATCTGGGGCGAGGGGTTCCATTTTTTCTATAGATATGTGGCATAATACTTTACCTTCGCAAAAATGTATACATTTGTATTAATATGGCAACATTTGTTCTCATTATGTCGAATTAATCTCAGTCAGAATCTCTTTTGACTAAAGGCGGCCATGTTGGACGCCATCTTGGATCATGGATTTTGCCCAAAGCGGATTTTAGCGGATTTTGGATATGTTGTAGCAGAGATTCTCCCGCGTTGAATGACACCGAGATCGCTTGTATACCAATTTCTTCTGGGTTGACCCCTTTTTTTGCGTACCACGACCACACTATGATGAGCTACACACATTACAAAAGGTTGGACACTGAATAGTCAATTAGGCCTATACGTGCAGGCCTATATTGACAATCGGTCAACCAATATAAAAAAAATCAAAACCATTACTCAATGCCAAGAGACGTACAAATCATGGTAACATCGACGATGTTGAAAAGTTTGTAAGAAATACACATATTATATAGATTGCATGTGCACGAAAGCACGCCTCCCCTGTTCACAACTCTTGGGTGACACCGTGACCATCTGAGTCAGTTATGTCATCACAACACGTATCCAAGTTTGATTTTTTAAAAGTCAGTTGCCTTCTCGGTTGTGGTTTTCTGTTTTCGAGTTCAATTAATTTATGTGCATGCAGTCCATAACTATTTTAATAACATAATATTTATTTGGAGCATATACGCAGCCATCGTCGAAACAAAATGACGATGCAGTTATGGTCTACATGAGGTAAATCCGCTGTGATCGTGTTTAATATACAGATGTATCTTCATAAACGAATAGGAACTGAAACTATCATCAGATCCACGACTGTTACGTAAATATTTCAGTCAGTTTTTAATTTTCGCAGATAGCTGAGCGAATTTAAAGTGCGCGAATTCAAAACTCAGCGAAAAATAATACTGCGCGAATTTAAATACGAGTAAGGTATACTTGCCGAAGCGGAGTGTGCACAAAACCTAGGCAAGCAGACTTACACTCAATTACAATATAGACAGGATTGTAGTAAAACATTTGCAGGCAGGTATGTCATATTGTTTTTGGCTCAGGCATTTTCGGTGACCCCCCCCCCAACCCAGCGTGCAGGATAACCACAATTCCATAATGTTTAACTACTTCCTGATTAGACAGTTAACCAGCCCATTATCTGTCATTATGCATTATCACGTTTATTAGTCTGCTGGAGTAACTTCTACTAAACTAACTGAAACAGACTCCCTTTTGGGAGCCTATAGTTAGCGTCGGAGGGGCCTGTGCCCCTTTTGTGCGGCTTGGTGCACATTTGATCTTATTCATGTATTCAGCGGAGGTCAGTTTGTGCGATTCGAGCACAGTTTGATCGTTTAAACATTTTTATTTAAATTAAAAAAAACTCCTTTTTTTTTCTTTTTTTTTTTCAGATTGCACTCCTTGCTTAATTAAACAAAACCATTTGTTTTCCTTTTTATTATTATTTTTTAAATCAACATATTGAAAAACTATCCGCCGAGGTACCATCCGCTGTGTTACCCCCAAGTCACCACACGAGATCGGTCTCTCTAAGTAAAAGCCATTGGCAAAGAGTGAAGGGTACGTGTTATGCTGTTTGTAGAGGAACGGGTCATTAAGCAGACCTTCTTCTGTCGCGCAGTGACCTAACTGTAGTCTGGTTTCAATTAACCGATGATAATACACCATGTAATTTTATGGGCCAAAAATGTTTTACCCCACTTAGCGAGACCTGTGAAAAATCTTTAACAACTTTAAAAAACTGGGATATATTATTTATCAAAATGATAATGTGTGTATTGATTTCAGTTACACATATCCACTGTTCATATTTGGTAACTAAATAATTACTGTTCATTATCTAGACTATATCTGTTTATTTTAAGCAACAAAAAGGGCTTTAGTAAAATAAAAAAAATGCTTGAGGTTCAGTGAAGTGGTAAAACATTTTGCCTCTCGGAGGCATACCTTCCTGCAAATGTTTTATTACCCCCTCTCCTTCTCTGGTATAGATGTCAAAACGTCAAGTCAACACTCGTCTAGAATCCACGAGGATAGTGATTCTATTAGTCACTAGTAGCCCGTCGTGGGTCACATTGACCTACTAACCATTTACCCAACAAACCGGCCAAAAACCGGCCAAAGAAAGCTGCAACAGCCTAAATTATCTTGGGTCTGTCTCAATAAAACCATACAAATATGGATATCATATGGAACCGGCTCATTGACCACATTGTGATGGTTACAGTTATGCCCTGTGCCAATGCATTCTCTTATATATGCGAGTCGACCATGGGTCGACTCGCATATATAAGAGAATGCATTGGCACAGGGCCGTTCTGTTGGGTAAATGGCTAAGTGGTATATAAACGAAAAACAATTACGTAAAGGATAATGACTGAGTGCAGTGTCTGAATCCATATAATCACCTAAGGCTGCGAAGCGACCGTGGAAAGGATAATGACTGAGTGCAGTGTCAGAATCCATATAATCACACAAGGCTGCGAAGCGACCGCGGGAAGGATAATGACTGAGTGCAGTGTCTGAAACCATATAATCACCCAAGGCTGCGAAGCGACCGCGGGAAGGATAATGACTGAGTGCAGTGTCTGAATCCATATAATCACCCAAGGCTGCGAAGCGACCGCGGGAAGGATAATGACTGAGTGCAGTGTCTGAATCCATATAATCACCCAAGGCTGCGAAGCGACCGCGGGAAGGATAATGACTGAGTGCAGTGTCTGAATCCATATAATCACCCAAGGCTGCGAAGCGACCGCGGGAAGGATAATGACTGAGTGCAGTGTATGAATCCATATAATCACCAAGGCTGCGAAGCGACCGCGGGAAGGATAATGACTGAGTGCAGTGTCTGAATCCATATAATCACCCAAGGCTGCGAAGCGACCGCGGGAAGGATAATGACTGAGTGCAGTGTCTGAATCCATATAATCACCCAAGGCTGCGAAGCGACCGCGGGAAGGATACTGACTGAGTGCAGTGTCTGAATCCATATAATCACCCAAGGCTGCGAAGCGACCGCGGGAAGGATAATGACTGAGTGCAGTGTCTGAATCCATATAATCACCCAAGGCTGCGAAGCGACCGCGGGAAGGATAATGACTGAGTGCAGTGTCTGAATCCATATAATCACCCAAGGCTGCGAAGCGACCGCGGGTGATTATTTGGTCTCAGACACTTCACGAGGTCATTATCTGACTTAACCCTTTACCCAACAAAACGGCCAAAAACGCCCAAATAAAGCTTCAACAGCCTAAAATATCTTCGGTCTGTCTCAATAACACCATACAAATATGGATATCATTGGAACCGGTTCATTGACCACATTATGATGGTTACAGTTATGCCCTGTGCCAATGCATCTCTTGTATATGCGAGTCGACCATAGGTCGCCTCGCATATATAAGAGAATGCATTGGCCTAAAAACAATCTTTTTTAACACTTTTTACCATTTTTTCTTACATTCTTTAACAATTTTATAATTTGTTTCTTACATTTTTTAGCAATTTTTATAATATTTTTCTACATTCTTTGACAATTTTATCATTTTTAATATGTGTTAAGCCAATGCATTCTCTTATATATGCGAGGCGACCTATGGTCGACTCGCATATATAAGAGAATGCATTGGCACAGGGCCGTTCTGTTGGGTAAAGGGTTAAAACCCACTTTAACTTTAAACATATTTTATTTGTAATAATACAAAGTGGATTGGGGCACAGGTTACATAACTTAATGAGCCCCTCTCCGGTATACATTGTTACAAAATTATATGATTGACAAAGTGGCACAATAAGTAACGTATTTACAGCTGTGTGGAATGTGAGAGAATGGTGACTGGTGAAGGATGGTCTTAGCGGATCTTAAAACCCACACACCCATGTGCACATCATATACGAGTAGCATATGGGTACACAGTGGTCTTTCGAATATGTATTAATGTATAAACTGACTGATCATGTTGGCCAATGTGCCGCTTTGCTGAACGGCCATTAAAACCTACTATTCAGTAATTTTATTGGTTTGGCCTATACATAGCTGACCTGATAGCGAGCAGTTGGCAACTGTGTGTGTGATATCTTAACACAATATGCAGTCTTCACATTTCAGCACGGGATGATTGCAAGTTATCATTAATCAGGAAAAGCTACCGTATTGTATGTCACCTCACACTTGTGGTGTGGCTTCCCCATTCATAACCCAGACCCAGAAGTAAAGAGTCATGCTATTGTGTGTTGTCGCTCTACTGTGGACTCATGGCAAGCATGTGAGATAATTAAACTTCCATGGTGTTACCAAGGAAGTCTATACAGAACTTCCAACTTCGGGGTCTCGACGGAATCTGAAAGAACTCGAAAAATAAGTGTGACAAAGTGCAAACCGTTTTGGTGGCAAATCTTTTTTTCCGGTCGTACCGGGGGTCCGAAAGTCCGGAACGAGGGTGGAAGTTCCTAGTCGTTCCGGAACGAACAATGGCAGACTGAAAAAAAA
This sequence comes from Siphonodentalium dalli, assembly GCA_032622095.1. NCBI lineage: Eukaryota > Metazoa > Mollusca > Scaphopoda > Gadilida > Siphonodentaliidae > Siphonodentalium > Siphonodentalium dalli. The sequence goes on along the minus strand of CP136069.1, from coordinate 19,906,660 downwards.
AACCGTTGATGGAGAGCATCAAACTCGACCTAACTAACGTTTCGAAAAAAATACTTCCTGAATTTGTTTTCTCCCGAGTAGAATTTGCATTGTCACTCGAAATTCGAGTTCCGGCCCGTTCCGGGTTCGATATCCAGGCAACGAGACACTTTATTCGGAACAGTGCAACGTTATCGACGAAAGGGGTTCGTTATGAGTATCAACACTGAATTCCAACGCAAAATCGACAGGGATGCGGCCGTTAGAGGGGGTTAAAGAAAACGGAGAATAAGTAGGCGACGTTATGTCGTCGCCGATTCCAAGCTGTGTGGCAAGAAATTTATTTTCCGGCAAACCAAAAACATCCAAAATGATTTTTTTTCTTCTTTAAAACAGTCAAGTTAATTGACACGCATGGTAGCTCAGACACGATATTTGTCATGGGATCCCAAGAGAGCTCGCAACAGGATTTATGTCGTGTAAAAAGGCAATTTACATGTTATAACTCAATAATAAAAAACACCCCTAGTCGCCATTTTAATATGTTTAGCACCATATACTTCATTTCCGTCGGTTCCATTTGTCAAAGAAGTATTTTCTGTAGGTATGACGAACGGGGGGAATCATCTGACATGCGTAGGGGAGGGGTTGAAAGATAGGGAGAAAAGTAGACGAAATTCCATTCTAGGTCGTTCCACATCGTTCCAGGCTCGGTATCCATAAAAATTGAGGCTCGTTAACCTGACTGGTGCTATGCTATGAATAATGAATAGAACGGGTGCATTAGAAATATTCGAGCTGAAATAAAACACAAATTGACAGGGATGCTGCCGTGAGAGGGGGTTGAAGAAAAAAGGAGAATAAGTAGACGACGATATGTCGTCGCCGATTCCAAGCTGTGTGGCAAGAAATTGATTTTCCGGCAAACCAAAAACATCCAAAATGATTTTTTTTTCGTTAAATCAGTTAAGCTAATTGACACGCTTGGTAACACAGACACGATATTTGTCTTGGGATCCCAAGAGAGCTCGCAACGGGATTTATGTCGTGTAAAAAGGCAATTTACATGTTATAACTCAATAATAAAAAACACCCATAGTCGCCATTTTAATATGTTTAGCACCATATACTTCATTTCCGTTGGTTCCATTTGTCAAAGAAGTATTTTCTGTAGGTATGACGAACGGGGGGAATCATCTGACATGCGTAGGGGAGGGGTTGAAAGATAGGGAGAAAAGTAGACGAAATTCCATTCTAGGTTGTTCCACATCGTTCCAGGCTCGGTATCCATAAAAATTGAGGCTCGTTAAAACTCTTTCGCTGCCAAACGCGAATAAATGCGAACTTCGAAGACGCTGCCAATCGCGCATTTTTGCGAATTTGGTATGTAGTCTAATGTATGGGATATAACTCTATTCTTTCCGGCATGTTTGACAGTGTACAGTGTATTTATCTGTAACACTTGGAACAATTTAAAGCGACAATGTCCTCAAGGTCATGCTATTTCTGACGTTATGGGAGTACAGTCAGAGCCGGAATATTGCGTCATTGTTGTTAGCACGTGGTTATCAGTCGAAAATGGCTGCTCGCAAAAGACTCATGACTGAAGAAGTTATTGTTATTACCTCTATACTCTAATGATCGAGGGACGCCTGCGGCGCATATGTTACTTATACCTATTATTTATGTGGCAGTAGCCTCTATAGGGGCGCCTGCTGCGCATAAGATACTATGGGTGGCGGGATGGGGTGGTGGTGGGTAACTAACCTCTATACTCTAATGATCGAGGGGCGCCTGCGGCGCATAAGATACTTATACCTATTATTTATGTGGGCAGTAGCCTCTATAGGGGCGCCTGCGGTGCATAACATACTATAGGTGGCGGGATGGGGAGGTGGGTGGGTAACTAACCTCTATACTCTAATGATCGAGGGGCGCCTGCGGCGAATAAGGTACTTATACCTTTTATTTATAATACACCTTTACTGGTTGTGAACAACCCTTGTCAATTGTATCATTTTCCAGTGGTGATAACAGGCAACTAAATTAATTATGCTGGTGAGTTGACCATGCGTACGCCCGCGTGACCCATATAATTCACATAAATCATCGTAAAACCCAATTTTCCTGAAATTCAAGATGGCCGCCAAGATCACGTGACTTATAAGGGGCGTAACATTCTCAATGGTTCTTGGAATGTGTGGTGGCAGAGAACAACGTAGCCTAACATGGGGTGACATAAGCCTTTCTGCAGATGAGGATTGTGATGAATATTTGGCGCATGTACGTGAGCGGCAAACTAAAACTCGAACAGGCACAGATCCAACAAATATGAGGAAATTTAAACCAAAGGCATGGCACTATATGGAAGATATGCAACGCTGTCCAGTACGGGCTTACAAAATATATAGAGACAAAAGAACTCCTGCCATGTGTACACCTGACTCGCCATTCTTCCTTGAGATAAACTATACGAAAAATCCCAATCTACCTTGGTTCAAAAATTGTCCTATGGGAGTGAACCATATTTATGGTATTGTAAAGAAAATGAAATCAAAATGTGATGAAATAATGCAGAAAGAAGATACAAGGAAAATAACAAACCACAGTGTACGCAAACATATGATGCAGAAATGTAACGATATGGGACTGCCTGCTAATTGTACTATCCAAATAAGTGGACACAGGAATGTAGGCAGTGCAAACACTTACAGTAAGTTGAATGAAAAGCAACAGAAATCAATATCAACTTCTCTAATGCGCCCCCTGGAGTCAGCCAGTTCTGCGGTTGTTCCGTATCGACATTCAACGGCACCAAAACCAGTATCTCAGAATCATGCTTCTGCATCATGTTCTACTGTTACTAGTATGAATCATCAAGCTCAACATGATATGAATAATGATTCCACATGTATTTCAACATCATCGGTGTCAACAAATAACCAAAACTTTGAACTGGACACAAACTTTGTCGCCTCTTCCCAAAAGTCAATGACAGTAACAGAATCAGGCATGTACTCTAACAAGAGAGTCGTGATAAGAGATAACAGGGACTGCACATTCCGCTTCAATTTCTACGGATCAAACATGACTGAAGTCGAGCAACAAAAGGGACTTGCCAACGATTATGCGGAAGGAGTTATAAATACACCCGTAAAACGAAGAAGAATATTACCAATTATCGATTCAGATGATGAGGATGACGGCAAATTCCAGTCGAATGAGCTTTGAAAATTCCATGTGAACAGTAAATAATGAACTTCCACGTCTTCCTCTCCAAGTGTTTATTTACGATGATTAAATTATATCGTCACTTTGAAATTAAGTTTTCTACTTTTAGAACGATTTCCAAACATTTCCTGTATGAACCAATACTATTTACACATACCAACAGAATCTTGACAACATTCCGTTCCAAGTGTCATGCTTTTTTGATCAGAATAAACACAAGTGTGACTGAAAATATCCTGTAATTTCCGAAACTTTAAAAAATGAATTGCGCCGAAGTGAATGAAAATAATAAGGGCAATCGATATCGTTACGTCACAATTATTTAAATTATGTATCCATCCGCGTAACAGCATGCGCAACTGAACGTTACGTTGGGGTTCAAGATGGGAGAATCAGCTGATCTGGGCCTATTTTGTCACATCTACTCTTTAAAATTAGCGACTTTTAGTGGTTGAAAGTGTGTAATAAACAGAATAATCAATTGGTTTCGATGATTACGTGACATAATTCACTCGGGTAGCCGGTCCTATTGGTAAAACCCTCGTTCGCTCTGCTCACTCGGGTTTTACCAGGCCCGGCTCCCCTCGTGAATTATGTCACGTAATCATCGAAACCAATTGATTATCCTCTATATATTATATTACGTCATTATGACCGTAAAATATAAATATTTCCAATAAATATAGCATTCTGTATTGATTTGTATGATAAAGTCGATTAAAGTTGGCGACAAATCCCGCCACTGGATCTGGCGTAAAGTCCGCTATCAGTAAGGGAAACCACTTCGACGTAAATTAGCACATTCAGCCCTACAGATATCACAAGGTGATTTACATCGAAGGAAGCTGGGGATCAATATGCCGCGCCGGATTTGACACCAATTTAGTTAAAATAATCATTCGTGTGAAACAGACGTATAGAGAAAATCCGCGCAAGCATCCGACACGGACGTTCTTTATGAGAGACGATCATTGGGAATGTTTGCTCCCCTGAGTAAACTCTCGTCGATTTCTGACCATCAGAGTCTCATATTAATTGGTTCATGGATACGATCGAATTAGTTTCTGAAATGTGACCCGCCATATCAAATCCAGTCGGAAGTCGGCATTTGTTTACCCTGTGCCAATGCATTATCTTATATGTGCGAGTCGACCATAGGTCGCCTCGCATATATAAGAGAATGCATTGGCCTAACAATTTTTTTACAATTTTAATAATTTTTTCTTGTATTCTGTAACAATTTTATAATTTCACCCATACAGAGCCCCAGACAAACATGAGCAGACGACACTCTTCTATATGCTTATATATATATGTGTGGGGCTCCCTGCAGGGTAATGGATGTTTTTTATGTTATGTCCTAAAAATTGTAAGAAATATTTATTTTAAAAAAATGATAAAAAATTGTTAGGCCAATGCATTCTCTTATATATGCGAGGCGACCTATGGTCGACTCGCATATATAAGAGAATGCATTGGCACAGGGTAAAAAAAATCCCGACTTGCGACTGGATTTGATATGGCGGGTCACAAATATCTAATAGTTCTCTGGTGTCAAATAGGATGAAGCATCTAAATATTCACAAAGAATCCAAAAAGCAAAAATGTAAAAACGACTAGCAATTTTAGATTGTTTTTGAAAACTGATGAATATACATGCACGTGTTTCTGTTAGTATGTACGAGAAGGAAATGCTTACATGAATGATATGCATGTAATAGAATAGAAAACACTGATGTGCACTATTGTGTTATATTTTGTACCCGCTGTGGAGGAACTACTCCTGGCGATTTGGTGATTATTTACGTTCTGTACCGAAAACAATTTCCCATTCTTTGCGTTTTTGATAATATTCGTGATATCATAATACTCATAGTGATATATTTACACACTAAGTGTTGTCATCACTAAATCCAGCATTCTGATTGGTCGGCGCCCACGTGGCTAATTGCAGTTATTTCTCGGTGAATGCGCAACGCCTCATAACACCAAGCTAATAACACCATCGAAACGTCATTAGGTTTGGAAAGACGAACGCGTAATGCTTTGGGCGCATTTTGACTCGCGCAGGATTGACTTAATACATCATCGGGTTTCAACATGAAGAGAAATTGTTCCTATTAACTTTTGCCAAGGGTGCTATTGGGTATTTTGGGCTGATCTTGTCACGATACACTTTTCGATTTAAATATATTTACAAAAGTGGCTTTTTCGCTAAATGTATATAAATATAAGGATTAACTGTCATGTGGACTATTTTATGGAGATGTAACGGTGAGGTAAGTGGACATAACTTGTATGTAAAACCCTTCGGGTTTAACACAAGTTATGTCCACTTACCTCACCGTTACATCTCCATAAAAACAGTCCACATGACAGTTAATCCTTATATGCATGGCACGTGTTTCCTCACATTATTTAAGACGAAGTCACAACGGACGTGCAAGCGAAGACTAGTAATAATTGTCCCAAATTCGGGTTGGTTTATCGTCAGAATTTCAAATGTGATTGGGAAATTACTCAGTAGTTGTCAGTTGGTGAGGAAAATTCTTCATTTCCACAGCATTGCTCAAAACTAATTATGATAGCCATCCCATGTGCTCTACCAAATATAGACCACATGTACCACCAAAATTCAAACATTCACTGGGCTAAAACAAGATATTGTGGGGCACATATTAATAAATTGCAGTTATTTGTTCACAATCGTAACATATCATTCTCACAAAAAGTCATGCCATGTAACTGAACACAGGCCCAATTGGTATTTATTACGGACGTATATATTTACTTGTGCATGTGTGAAGTATATGAATCTTTGGGAGTGACCCCTTGATGGGAGCTATAGAGTTCATCAGAATTTCGTTGAAAAAACATGGCCATTAGCAACCATTTTGAATTTCACATTTGAATCCATCAGCTCACACTGCAGCCCACATACATTGAAGAAATGCTTTGAAATGTACAAGCATGTTTATGATCAACTCGAGATGGGAGTTATCGAATTTGAAAGATTTTAGATAAAAAAAAAACATTATTATAATCTGATAGATGTGGAATTAGTTTATGTTTGTTCATTGTACCATATTAAGGGTTGTTCTTGATTGACTTCGCTAGTCCGTATGTGTGTCTATCCGTCTATCCGTTCAAAGTCTCCTTATTCCTCCTCCGCATCTGGCGGGGCAACTCCCATTGTTCCTATCAAATCATGATTTATGTACTATTGTAAAGATTGATTGATAAAATACATTGGATTACTACTTATTGTGTGAGTTTGGAACTGGTCTATTGCACAACTGAAGCTGATTCCTGTAATGTGTTATTCCTAGCGTTTCATTTCGTTTATGGTGGTAACTGAGTTTTTGTTGGAGTGACGCAAAATATTGAAGCAAAAAGGTCGACGTTCATATTTACCTGGACACTCCTGTTGACTGCAATTCAAAGTCTCTGATGTGAATCCTTCACAGTCATTGCCCCCGTGTTGTGGTTCTGGATAGGAACATGTTCTGGTTCTGTTCCTCATCCCCCCTCCGCAGCTGACAGTGCAACTCCCGTTGTTCCAGTCGGACCACGATCCATTCACTATTTGAAAAGATTGATCAAATATTTTGGATCACTATTTATCACGTGATTTTGAACTTGACTATTGCAAGATCAAGCTGTTTGTCTTAAATAGACTTCATGCTGTGATAGTTGGCTTTTCTTTGAAAACGAAGACCACCGGCATACAATTCAGATGTTATTTATACTTATCACCGAATTTACCATTTACCGTAGATCAACATAGGGAGGTGTATCGACTGTGAATTGTTGGATTAGCGAAATCGATCGATTGTTAGATTTACCTGGACACGCCCGTTTGCTGCAATTTAGAGTCTCGGATGAGACACCTCCACAGTCGTTGCGCCCATGTTGAGGTTCTGGATCCGAGCATGTTCTGGTTCTGTTCCTTATTCCCCCTCCGCAGCTGACGGTGCAGCTCCCATTTTTCCATTCGAACCACAATCCATTCACTATTTGTAAAGATGGGATAAAATATTTTGGGATTACTACTTATCACGTCATGTTGAACTTGTCTATTGTAAGATCAAGCTGTTTTTCTTAAACAATGCTTCCTGTGACAGCTGGCTTGTGATACTTACTGTCGTTCGTGTGAGTAGACAACTATAACAGAATTGTGTCAATATATATTACTAGCTGGTGGGCCCGACTTCGTCCGGGCTGTTTCCCCTCTGCTTTCATCCGGACAAAAGTACCCATAGGTATAAAATTTCGTTGAAATCCGTATTTTACCCGATTTGACCTTGAATTGACAATTTTGAAGGTCAAGGTCAGGTCGGGGTAACGATTTGAACCGTCCAAAACACTCCCCCGGACAAAAGTACTCCTAGGTATAAAATTTCGTCGAAATCCGTCCGTTTTACCCAATCTGACCTTCGGCGAATTGCGCAATTTGACCTTGAATTGACCATTTTGAAGGTCAGGTCAGGTCGGGTCACAGTTTGACCCGTCCAAAACACTCACCGGACAAAAGTACCCCTAGGTATCAAATTTCGTGGAAATCCGTCCGTTTTACCCGGTTTGACCTTGAATTGACCATTTTGAAGGTCAAGGTCAGGTCGGGGTCACGATTTGACCCGTCCAAAACACTCCTGGACAATATTATCCTTAAGTATCAAATTTGTCAAAATCCGTCCCGTTTTACCCGATTTGACCTTGAATTGACCTTTTTGAAGGTCAAGGTCAGGTCGGGGTCGCGATTTGACCCGTCCAAAACACTCCCTGGACAAAATTACCCCTAGGTATCAAATTTCGTCAAAATCCGTCCGGTAGTTTTCCCGGCCATAGCTAACACACAGACAAACAGAAGTCCCCAAATATATATTAGACTAGCTGGTGGACCCGACTTCGTCCGGGCTGTTTCCCCTCTACTTTTCAGCGATTTGACCTTGAATTGACAATTTTGAAGGTCAATGTAAGGTCGGGGTCACGATTTTAACCGCCCAAAACACTCCCCGGACAAAAGTACCAGAAAAAAGTACCCGTCAAAATCCGTCCGGTTTTACCCGATTTTACGTTGAATTGACCATTTTGAAGGTCAAGGTCAGGTTGAGGTCACGATTTGACCCGTCCAAAACACTCCCCGGACAAAAATACCCATAGGTATCAAATTTCGTCAAAATCCGTCAGGCAGTTTTCCCGGCCATAGCTAACACACAGAAGTCCCAAAATATATATTAGATGCCTTGAATTGACCATTTTGAAGGTCAAGGTCAGGTCGGGGTCACGATTCGACCCGTCCAAAACACTCCCTGGACAACAGTACCGGACAAAAGTACCCGCCGAAATCCGTCCGGTTTTACCCGATTTGATCTTGAATTGACCATTTTGAAGGTCAAGGTCAGGTTGGGGTCACGATTTGACCCATCCAAAACACTCCTCGGACAAAAGTAACCCTAGGTATCAAATTTCGTCGAAATCCCGTAAAAATTCGCGATTTGACCTTGAATTGACAATTTTGAAGGTCAAGGACAGGTCGGGGTCACGATTTGACCCGGACAAAACTACCCCTAGGTATCAAATTTCGTCGAAATCCGTCCGTTTAACCCGATTTGACATTGAATTGACCTTTTTGAAGGTCAAGGTCGGGTCGGGGTCACGACTTGACCCGCCCAAAACACTCCCTGAACAAAATTTCCTCTAGGTATCAAGGTCAAGGTCAGGTCGGGGTCGCGATTTGACCCGTCCAAAACACTCCCTGAACAAAATTACCTCTAGGTATCAAATTTCGTCAAAATCCGTCTGGCAGTTTTCCCGGCCATAGCTAACACACAGATAGACAAACAGAAGTCCCAAAATATATATTAGATTTCTTGGGGCCTCTAAGACAACTGGCGTACAATTCTGATGCTCATTATATTTATCACCAAATGTACTATTTATCGTAGACCAACTTGTAGAGGTGTACCGGAAGTGATATTAACTGAAATTTGTTGTAGTCGCTCACGATATAAAATCCATTGGGCGATGTTTTAGATTTACATGGACACGCATGTTGGTTGCAGTGAGGAGTCTGTGACGATACATATTTGGTCATTTCCTCCATGTTTTGTTTCTGGTTCCGAACAAGTTCTGGTTCTATTCCTTATTCCTCATCCGCATTTGGCGGTGCAAATCCCATTGTTCCTACCAAACCATGATTTCTGTACTATTGTAAAGATTGATAAAATACTTTGGATTGCTACTTAATGTGTCATTTTTGAACTGGTCTATTGCACAACTGAAGCTGACTCATGTAACATGTTATTCCTAGTGTGTCAATTGGCTTATGTGGCAACTGAGTTTTGTTGGAGTAGCGCAAAATATTAAAGCAAGCACGTCGACGTTTACATTTACCTGGACACTCCTGTTGACTGCAGTTCAAAGTCTTTGATGGGAAACCTTCACAGTCATTGCCCCCGTGTTGTGGTTCTGGGTCCGAGCATTTTCTGGTTCTGTTCCGTATTCCACCTCCGCAGCTGACGGTGCAACTCCCATTGTTCCATTCGGACCACGATCCATTCACTATTTTAAAGATGGGATCAAATATTTTTGGATTACTGGTAATCCTGGTCTTAAACTACGCTTCCTGTGCTGGAAGCTGGTTTGTGATGGTAACTGAGTGGTTCGTATGAGTAGCACAACTATAACAGCAGTTTGTCGATATATATTTTTGGGGGCCGCTGTGACAATTGGCATACAATTCTGATGCTCTTTATATTTATCACCTAATGTACTATTTAGATCTATATTTACCTGGACACGCCTGTTGACTGCATTTCAAAGTCTCTGATGGGAATCCTTCACAGTCGTTGCCGCCGTGTTGTGGTTCTGGGTCCGAACATGTTCTGGTTCTGTTTCCTATTCCTCCTCCACAGCTGACAGTGCAACTTCCATTGTTCCAGTCGGACCATGATCCGTGCACTGTTGGAAAATTTGCTAAAATAATTTGTTTTCATCTCATCGCGTGGTTTGCAACGTATCAGTTGCAGTATAATTATTTTATCTTAAGTGACTCTTCCGATTGAGAAATTGAACATGAACTATTGTCAAAAGTCTACCAACTCATTTGACCTCGCAAGTAACCCCGGCTTATTCCGTCGTTCCGGAAAACGTATCTGTTCATGAGTTACGTGGTCTTCTTGAAATAAATTCTATCATGTCCCCAGTAATTTGTAAATTGGAAAATACATACATCGCGAGACGTCCAGTGAAAATTGTTTTTAACTAACTAGTAAAAAAAACTAGGACCAGTTACAATTAAAAAAATCCATAACAGTAATAGGATGTTGAAAATAAACCACATCATATGTGGTCACACATTTGTTGTTGTCAGGTGCATTCGATTGTGACCCCGTTGAAATTGTTGTCGGCATAAAAACACTTCGGGTCTTCATAAACGTAAACAAACACAGATGAACATTGAGGTTACTCCTAATTACTCGGCATATTATGTGCGTAATTTAATTTAAACAGTTTTATTACACACTTAGTCGTGATTTATAAGGATTTCTCGTTGAATTAAAAGTGATAATGTCACACCTGTGAATTACGTCACCGGCGAGAGCACGCGATTTTTGAGAGTTCCCGTAGCCCCGCCCTCAGCCAGAACTATTTTTTTTTACGTAAACAGGAAGCGCGTGTTTGAGCTGTCATCTGCGCTGTCAAAATGTCTGACAATACAGACATCGACGATTTCACGAGATATTTCATTTTATCAGAATTTGAAGAGCTCCCACCTCCAAATAGACTTATCTGATACAATTATGCCAGTATTGGCCGACTCGAACTCTGAAAGTGAAACTGGTGTACACATTTCGACTTCGTACCGAAATGAACAGCCAACAACAAGGTGAAGGTGTTTTGAGCTCAGGCGTTAGGCCTACTAACAGTCGGTCTGGGCTGATAGATCAGGGAGCCATTTCAGACTTTATTGCTGATCAAGAAAATTTGAACGTACACGTAAAAAAAACTGAAAGTGACATGCGTCTGTTTAGTGTATTTTGTAGACGTAGTGAGCAGGGAGTAGATACCAAGCCAGATTTGATGGAAACTAAAACATTGGAATTGTTATTTGGGAATTTCCTCAGTGTTGTCAAAAAACCAATGGGGACGATTATGAACCTTCGACTATTCGAGGATTTGTGTCCAGTATGGAGCGTTATTTACGTTCACATCACTATCCCCACCCTGTCAATAAGAACCCTCTCTTTCCACACAGTAACAAGGCTGTTGTTGCAAAGATGAAATATCTAAAATATCTTGGTCGTGGTAATAAACTGAAGAATCAGATGAATTGACTGATGAAGACATTGAAAACTTCTTCAAGACAGGTCAGATGGGAATCGACACACCCAACCAGATAGTGAATTTCCTTCATGTAACATTCTCAATGGTTCTTGGAATGTGTGGTGGCAGAGAACAACGTAGCCTAACATGGGGTGACATAAGCCTTTCTACAGATGAGGATTGTGATGAATATTTGGAGCATGTACGTGAGCGGCAAACTAAAACTCGAACAGGCACAGATCCAACAAATATGAGGAAATTTAAACCAAAGGCATGGCACTATATGGAAGATATGCAACGCTGTCCAGTACGGGCTTACAAAATATATAGAGACAAAAGAACTCCTGCCATGTGTACACCTGACTCGCCATTCTTCCTTGAGATAAACTATACGAAAAATCCCAATCTACCTTGGTTCAAAAATTGTCCTATGGGAGTGAACCATATTTATGGTATTGTAAAGAAAATGAAATCAAAATGTGATGAAATAATGCAGAAAGAAGATACAAGGAAAATAACAAACCACAGTGTACGCAAACATATGATGCAGAAATGTAACGATATGGGACTGCCTGCTAATTGTACTATCCAAATAAGTGGACACAGGAATGTAGGCAGTGCAAACAATTACAGTAAGTTGAATGAAAAGCAACAGAAATCAATATCAACTTCTCTAATGCGCCCCCTGGAGTCAGCCAGTTCTGCGGTTGTTCCGTATCGACATTCAACGGCACCAAAACCAGTATCTCATAATCATGCTTCTGCATCATGTTCTACTGTTACTAGTATGAATCACCAACTTGATCAAGCTCAACATGAAATGAATTATGATTGCACATGTATTTCAACATCATCGGTGTCAACAAATAACCAAAACTTTGAACTGGACACAAACTTTGTCGCCTCTTCCCAAAAGTCAATTACAGTAACAAAATCAGGCATGGACTCTAACAAGAGAGTCGTGATAAGAGATAACAGGGACTGCACATTCCACTTCAATTTCTACGGATCAAACATGACTGAAGTCGAGCAACAAACGGGACTTGCCAACGATTATGCGGAAGGAGTTATAAATACACCCGTAAAACGAAGAAGAATATTACCAATTATCGAATCAGATGATGAGGATGACGGCAAATTCCAGTCGAATGAGCTTTGAAAATTCCATGTGAACAGTAAATAATGAACTTCCACGTCTTCCTCTCCAAGTGTTTATTTACGATGATTAAATTATATCGTCACTTCGAAATTAAGTTTTCTACTTTTAGAACGATTTCCAAACATTTCCTGTATGAACCAACACTATTTACACATACTAACAGAATCTTGACAACATTCCGTTCCAAGTGTCATGCCTTTTTGATCAGAATAAACACAAGTGTGACTGAAAATATCCTGTAATTTCCGAAACTTTAAAAAATGAATTGCGCCGAAGTGAATGAAAATAATAAGGGCAATCGATATCGTTACGTCACAATTATTTAAATTATGTATCCATCCGCGTACAGCATGCGCAACTGAACGTTACGTTGGGGTTCAAAATGGGAGAATCAGCTGATCTGGGCCTATTTTGTCACATCTACTCTTTAAAATTAGCGACTTTTAGTGGTTGAAAGTGTGTAATAAACAGAATAATCAATTGGTTTCGATGATTACGTGACATAATTCACTCGGGTAGCCGGTCCTATTGGTAAAACCCTCGTTCGCTCTGCTCACTCGGGTTTTACCAGGCCCGGCTCCCCTCTTGAATTATGTCACGTAATCATCGGAACCAATTGATTATTCTCTATATATTATATTACGTCATTATGACCGTAAAATATAAATATTTCCAATAAATATAGCATTCTGTGTTGATTTGTATGATAAAGTCGATTAAAGTTGGCGAAAAATCCCGCCACTGGATCTGGCGTAAAGTCCGCTATCAGTAAGGGAAACCACTTCGACGTAAACTAGCACATACAGCCCTACCGATATCACAAGGTGATTTACATCGAAGGAAGCTGGGAATCAATATGCCGCGCCGGATTTGACACCAATTTAGTTAAAATAATCATTCGTGTGAAACAGACGTATAGAGAAAATCCGCGCAAGCATCCGACAGTGACGTTCTTTATGAGAGACGATCATTGGGAATGCTTGCTCCCCTGAGTAAACTCACGTCGATTTCTGACCATCAGAGTCTCATATTAATTGGTTCATGGATACGATCGAATTAGTTTCTGAAATGTGACCCGCCATATCAAATCCAGTCGGAAGTCGGGATTTTTTTTACCCTGTGCCAATGCATTATCTTATACATGCGAGTCGACCATAGGTCGCCTCGCATATATAATAGAATGCATTGGCCTAACCATTTTTTTTACAATTTTAATAATTTTTTCTTGTATTCTGTAACAATTTTATAATTTCACCCATACAGAGCCCCAGAGAAACATGAGCAGACGACACTCTTCTATATGCTTCTATATATGTGTGGGGCTCCCTGCAGGGTAATGGATGTTTTTTATGTTATGTCCTAACAATTGTAAGAAATATTTATTTAAAAATAATGATAATATTTTTTTAGGCCAATGCATTCTCTTATATATGCGAGGCGACCTATGGTCGACTCGCATATATAAGAGAATGCATTGGCACAGGATAAAATAAATCCCGACTTGCGACTGCATTTGATATGGCGGGTCATAAATATATAATAGTTCTCTGGTGTCAAATAGGATGAAGCATCTAAATATTCACAAAGAATCCAAAAATCAAAAATGTAAAAACGACTAGCAATTTTAGATTGTTTTTGAAATCTGATGAATATACATGCACGTGTTTCTGTTAGTATGTACGAGAAGGAAATGTTTACATGAATGATATGCATGTAATAGAATAGAAAACACTGATGTGCACTATTTAATAAATAGAGCATGGCTTGGAGTGAAATACGCCGATATAGTGCATAGTGAGGTTGTGTAGTTCACGACGCGAAGCGGAGTGAACTACACAACCGCACTATGCACTATATCGGCGTATTTCACGACAAGTCATGCTCTAATTATTATATTGTATCGAACAAATGCAGAAATTACAAACTCATTATAATTTACTGAATGTAAGTCTCTTAAAACCTCATTATAATTTACTGAATGTAAGTCTCTCTAAACCTCATTATAATTTACCGAATGTAAGTCTCTCTAAACATCATTATAATTTACTGAATGTAAGTCTCTCTAAACCTCATTATAATTTACCTTTGTAATTTTGATTTAGCAGTAGGAAACTACTATTTTCAACTTTTACTAAGTTCAGACAATTGATGTTCGCCTTACTGAAGCTTTAATTTGGATCAGCGGCGAAATAACAAGTAGTTTCAGAACAAAGTTTGATGTAGTGTTCGTTACTATTTTTAGTAGTCAAAACTACATATGCATAGTGCACGATGGGAGAGACGTGAAGGCGTAGTATACAACTACGACTAATAGAGTCGAGTAGCCAACCAATCGGAAAGCTTGATTTCAATAACAAAGTCACGTGAGATACAATATTGTGTTATATTTTTTACCCGCTGTGGAGGAACTACTCCTATCGATTTGGTGCTCTGATAAGATTATTTACGTTCTGTATCGAAAACAATTTCCCATTCTTTGCGTTTTTGATAATATTCGTGATATCATAATACTCATAGTGATATGCATGGCACGTGTTTCCTCACATTATTTAAGACGAAGTCACAACGGACGTGCAAGCGAAGACTAGTAATAATTGTCCCAAATTCGGGTCGGTTTATCGTCAGAATTTCAAATGTGATTGGGAAATTACTCAGTAGTTGTCAGTTGGTGAGGAAAATTCTTCATTTCCACAGCATTGCTCAAAACTAATTAATATAGCCATCACATGTGTTCTACCAAATAAAGTCCACATGTACCACCAAAATTCAAACATTCACTGGGCTAAAACAAGATATTGTGGGGCACATATTACTCAAATGCAGTTATTTGTTCACAATCGTAACATATCATTGTCACAAAAATTCATGCCATGTAAAACTTTACTGAACACAGGCCCAATTGGTATTTATTACGGACGTATATATTTACTTGTGCATGTGTGAATTATATGAATCTTTGGGAGTGACCTGTCAGAATTTCGTTGAAAAAAACATGGCCATTAGCAACCATTTTGAATTTCAAATTTGCATCCATCAGCTCACACTGCAGCCCACATACATTGAAGAAATGCTTTGAAAATGTACAAGCATGTTTATGATCAACTCTAGATGGGAGCTATCGAATTTGAAAGATTTTAGATAAAAAAAAAACATTATTATAATCTGATCGATGTAGAATTAGTTTATGTTTGTTCATTGTACCCCCATGGTTCAGTAAATATTAAGGGTTGTTCTTGATTGACTTCGCTAGTCCGTATGTGTGTCTATCCGTCCAATCGTCCGTCCGATCATATGTTCTAGCCAGTGATTATCGGATCTTCGTGAAAATTTGGTATGCGGATTCACCATCAGGAGGACTTCAATTGAGATTGAAATATATATTGTTCACATTTTCCATTCTAGTATTGTCTTTTGTTTAGTGAGAAATGCTGGTTTTCTTTCCGTCCGCGCATCTATCTCAGCCATGGTTTATCGCATCTCAGTTAAATTGGTAAGGTTGTCCACCAGGAGGCCTTTAACAAGAGGACCCAAAGAACATTGATCTCCTTTACCGTTAGAGTTATCCTTAATTGTTTATCTGTAAATATTGGTCATATGTCCGTCTGCGCAGTTATCTCGCCCGTGGATTATCGGATTTGAATAACATTTGGAGGTGATATTTGCCACCAGGAGTACTTCCAAAAAGGGCACGGCGACGTTATTTGCCTCCTCTCGGTCTAAAGTTATCCTATTTTATTTAACTGGAAATAATGGTGTTTGTCCGTCCGAGTATTTGATACCGATGATCACAATACAAGGAGGACGTTTAACCCACTCAGTGCCAACTCCGATTTTTGTATCAACCCATATTGCCTTGATCATTTTTGTCAAATGTATTTATTATAATAATGTGATATATTGATGGAAAGAGCTCTTAGAGCTATTTCCATCAATGTATCACATTATTATATTAATAAATTTGAAAAATGATCAAGGACATATGGGTTGATACAAAAATCGGACTTGGCACTGAAAGGGTTAATTAATGGAGTGTTGGTGATATTCTTTTTTTTCCCTTTGTTTATTTTAAATTCCCGACCCATCCTGGCCATGTTTCTATTTGGCAACGTGGCAGAATGCCAGCACCCGTGTGTCAACCTTGTTTTAGTTTGTCTTCAACCTATATGTCAAGATACTTCACTGAGTTATTATATTTATCGACATAATAGTGACCGTGTTGAACAAATTGGCACACAATAGTTCGCCTGGTGTGTTTCGTTACCTGGACACATCTGTTGACCACAAATGTGAATCTCTGAGTCAGATCCCACACACCCATTGACCCAGTTCTGTTCTTTGTCGGGACATGATCTGGTTCTGGTCCGTGTACCACCTCCACAGCTGACGCTGCAACTCCCGTCACTCCATCCAGTCCACACTACATGCAACATAAAATTACTTAGTTCTAAATTGGAGGCTACTTTGTGATAAGATAGACTCGCGGGGCACGAACCATACGACCCGAGCAATCCGTTGTTCAGAAGATGAAAGACAAATTCATACAATATGTCCCGCGGTATAATGGTATGTGTGTCACATTGCAGGCCTGCTTGTGATATAATATAGGCCATATTACGATGTTGTCAGTATTATCGGTGGAGAAAAGACCACTGATGGAGAGGGGTAATTACACTGGGACATCACTCCACAACACGTAGAAACAATGAATAGATATTGACAAATTGGGGTTTGTTACATGAGCCGATCGCGCTCGGTTTGGACGCACAAATCTAGCTGGCAATCTCAGTTTGCCGTGACGGTTCGGTCGGGCTAAACCTCACTCACCTGCATGCATGACGCGGGCATTATATTGGCTAATGTCGTGTATAGTCACAACGAATCGTGTTACGTTCTGGACTTTCATCCCGGCTAGCCGGGATGACTCGCTATTATGTGAGCCAAGTTGTCTCGGCCAACCGAGTTGTCCCGGTCATGTATAACAGCACACCATATTTTCAATGAGTATGCACTTGAAGCTCATGTAACAAGCCCCTTAGTTACAACAAATCGTGTTACGTTCCTGCATGGTTTTCATCTCTGTTACGTCGAAAAAGTGTATCCTTGACAATATCCCATCCCAATTTTGTATAATATATATATATATCTTTAATTGTTCTCCACAAATAAATAATTGTCCTCAACTAATATACATAGGACACATAGCCACAGGAAGGTCAACATATTTACAAGATGGTATACAATACATGAACAAATTAATAAACACAAGTAATAAACCAGCGGATACTCACTGCTACTGCCTGGATGACACGTTGTTGCATGGACCGAGTTGTCCCGGCTAGGCGGGACGGGTTATCCCGGTTTGTAAATTTGGCGCGGCACCCCATCATTTTAGTGGGAACACACAAGAGACCGGGGCATGCACCCGGCTAGCCGAGTTGTCGGCTCAAGTAACAAGCCTCTTAGACGAGTCATGATATTGCGTTTATCACAAATACGCGGTTATCAGGAATCGAAGTAGCTTTGCCATCGCTGGACGGCGTATCAATTATGGTATGAACCATATCGGCCAGGCCACATCGCAGCACCATCTTTAAAAATGGGAAATTATGTAGTTGCGAAGATACAACGTGGAGTATGCAATATAGTAAAGGCCGTTCAACTAAACAGCATGGTTAGACAAGCTATGTCTATATTCAAGGAATAATTCGATATAAGAACTAAAAATCCCGAAGAATGACAACGTAAATCCATGGAAATCTACCGTTGATGCTCTATATAGACGCCCAACACGCATGAGGAGCAAACTTATGTAATCGGGGCTCATGTAACAGCCCGACCAAATGGATGATAAACGCAAAGGTAACATGACTCGTCTAAGGAGCTTGTTACTTGAGCCTGGACAACTCGGCTAGCCGGGCGCCCCGGCCTCATGTGCGTTCTTACTACAATGCTGGTGTGCCGCGCCAAATTTACAAGCTGGGATAACCCGTCCCGCCTAGACGGGACAACTCGGTCAGCTGGAACAACTCGGCCAATACAACAACGAGCCATCCAGGCTAGCCGGGATGAAAACCTTGCATGAACGTAACACATTTGTTGTGACTAGGGGGCTTGTTACATGAGCCGGGACAACTCGGCTAGCCGAGACAACTCGGTTTGCCGGGAGGCCCGGTCTAATGTGCTTGCTCATTGAAAATATGGTGTGCTGTAACATGAGCCGGGCCCCTCGGCATCAGAATTGCCCCGACCCGCCTTGCGGGGACAACTCGATTAGCTGAGACAACCCGGCTCACGTAACAGCGAGTCATTACGACTAGTATTTAAAAAGGGAGGCTCCCATCTAGAGGTAACCCCGAAGATCCATATGTAGTTTGGTGACAACTGGATGGAAAGCGCATGTACGCCGACGACGCGTGTTTTAAATCCACAGAAACCTCTAATATACTGCACGTGAGCAGAGCTTGCAAACGGTTCACCATTAATTAAAAAATCCAAACCAAGGGGCGTGCAAATAGATTTTCTCGGACTTACGAAAATTTCAAACAGTCGGGTTTAAATGGACGAATGCCATGCATCGGTTCAATACTCCAATAGAGACTTTACATTGTTTGCTTCGAGAAAACCGCGTGAATACCGTTCTGAATAATACCGTTCTGAATAATGCCGTTCTGAGTAAACCTAGCCATCGATCGGTAATCAGTCCACGAACACACGGGTACATGACAGCTGAGAATTTGGTGTGAATTGAAGAGTGGTGGGGTCTCAAGAATATCTACCCCTCCACGTTAGAAACATGCCATTAAATGGCATAAGTATAATCTAGCTTGAGGACAGAAGTGATTCATAAAACCCCCTTTAATTCAAACAGGTCCTCACACGCGATGTATGGTCGATCACATGATGATCTAGGGGGGATTAGAATTACATCTTATTACAGATTATTGTCACATACAATCAGTGACTGTACAGACAATCTGACAAAATAAAGTTTCAGTGACACTCTATCCGAAGAGGGGGATACTTCCATCTGTTACAGTAATTGGAGCAATTATGAATCTGGAAAGGTGAAATTTATAAGTAATACTAGATATCGACATGACGCGATAACATATAACGTAAATGCAATATGGCTGCTGGCGACCATTTTTTCCTATGAAATTCAAAAAATATTTGATAGCTCTCATCTGATAGATCAATATCAAGATAAATATGAAGTTTGGCGATGATCGGAGAGTGAAGTGGACTGTGGTCTGTGCTAAAGGGTTTAGTAATGCTTAAAAAGATTCTTACCTTAATATTTTTATGTTCACTTTATAAACTTCACTGAGTCATTTTTGTCATGTATTGAATTTGATATCTTTTGTTAACAGTTTATAAATCATGTATGTCTCAGGTTTGTTATTTTAATTTATGTGTTTATTATCATTAAGTCAAGTTACATTCCTTAAAAAGATTCTTACCTTAATGTTTTTATGTTCACTTTATAAACTTCACTGAGTCATTTTTGTCATGTATTGAATGTGATATATTTTGTTAACAGTTTATAAATCATGTATGTCTCATGTTCGTTATTATATTTTATGTGTGTATTATCATTAAATAAAGTTATCATTTAAAATAAATGTATTCACGTCCTAAATTATTATTTCACAAAAAAGCTCAAATACCCCAAAACACAATAGTTTAGAGTCGTCAATTAGTTAATCCGATTACCTATAACACTAAGCACAGAAGCCGCTTAACCTTTTAAATGGGGCGACCGTTTACATTTTATAGAATGAAAGAACGAAAAGTTGAATAAAATCAACAAATTTGTGAATTTAAGAACAATTCAAACGTTAATGTTGTCCATGTCATAACCCGGACATATGTACTAAATTTAAGTCTTGTCCATTTATAAACAAAGAAGATAATGCGACACCAAGTCCGCTCACGCCTTTTATTTTGGAGCCGGTCGCATACACTTTATAGTGTGTTTCAGAACGAAAAAAATGAATAAAATCAACAAATTTGTAAATTAAAAAACAATTCAAACGTTGTTGTATTCCATTTCCCAGCCCGGACATATACACCAAATTTCAATAATATTCATTCAGAAACAGCGGACCAAACGCTATATAACACCCGTATACAGCTTTTATTTCGAGCCGGCCTCGGCCTCGGATACATTATATAGTGTGTACCGAATTGGCACACGTTGACTGGGGCGAGTTGGCCCTGGGGCGATTAGGCCGATTCCGACACCTTCTATAATTTACAGTATGTACCCATTTACGCGTAGTTTAATTTAGAAAGTTCAGCAATTAATATCGTAAATAGAGCGACTGTATTTGACAGAGAATGCCTCTGTTATTGATTATTAAGTTGCTATACATTAAAATAGACAAATTCACATGCTCGTTCAAGCGCAGTAGTCTATTTTCGCCATGTTAAAGGACATCCACAAATACAAAATAACGCTAACCGACTGCACATGTTTTACACGAAAACTGTTAACATATTTGGGCTGAATTCATCTGATGCGGTATTATTCCTCGAAATAAATAACAAAACTGTCGTTACTTCAAATGTAGCCGAAATGTAGTTTGGGCTAACATTTACACAAATGCTGCGTCTGTTTTTCCTTGGCACACACGTTGCACAATTAACCACCACTAGAGAACCGCCCAAATTGGGCGAAATAATCTTTGCAGCAATAATATATCAGGCTACATGCATTTGTACCTGATATTTTCTGGCAGATATGTTCTTGTAGCTACATGTGAACACGCCATATACGTATTTAAGAGAGAGAGAGCTTCGTGTTTGTTACTCACTTTGTTGTGTCTCACCATTTGTCTCGTCTGTGTCATTAAAGAAACCATAGTAACCCAACGTCGACACCAAGACCCACGCTACCACCCACACAACGATGATTACCACCGCGACGAGTATCACCCTCGCATGTGTATAACGAGGCATCCCAACGTCTTCCTAAAAATATATATTAAGCCTTTATTTACTAAATGGGTTCAGAGGTTGAGTAGTTTTATGTAAACATATTTTGATTAGTATTATGCATAACTAATACATTACATATAAGGGCTTGGAGGACAAGTTCTGTGAAACTTAGATGATCAGGTTTTGGTAGGGCGGGTATAATATATATATTTATTATTGAGTGCGTGAGTATAAGATATTACATGGGGTGTTAACTATTATAAATCGGTGGTGTGATGGGGGTAATGAGTATAATTGTACATACATATGACTAGTATGACAACTGACAGCATATATATGTATAAGGTGGGGAAAGCGTTAGTTGGTGTGTTTGGGAAATGGTAAATAGAAAGGGTTTGTTTGAGTAAGTAATAGAACAGGGTATTGAGACAGCAAGTACATTTATGGTACAGAGTTCCGATTTTGTGAGTTTACAGGAGCTCATTCGTTGCACGTCGCAAATCGTCCGGAAGATGTTATGAATTTTAAAGCTGTATCTGTTAGAATGCAATTCTCGTTGGCGGTTAAAGTTAGATCTCATTTTAGAAGCGCTTTATAGGACGCGACGGGAAAGGATCTCATAACATGTGACAGTTTTATGCGTTGTTGTGAATAAAGGGTGCAATACATGAAAAAGTGTTCTGCATCTTCCACAGGGCTTCCACAAGTACACATGGGGCATGTGGTTTTCAACTTTGTCGTGATTCAGATTACTACACTTATTTCTAATTCGACAGTGTATGATATTTGTTTGTCGGTCACCGAGATATACATGAGATGAAATTTTTCTCTTGGGGAGAATTGTTGATTTGAAAGCCTCGTAAGATTTTATTTTGATGTCATTTGCCAAGCAGTTCCAAACTTCGATTGTTTTCGGAAAGAAAAATTTCTTGAAGGTTTCTAGATGACAAAAGTAATTGTAGTTGGTAATTGTAATTGACTATAATTAATTACTTTTTCTCAAGTACTTGAGAATAATTTGTAATTGGGCAATTTCTCAATTACAAGTAATTGAAAGTAATTAATTAGTTGGATAAATAGACATGTAATTAAATTACTGTTTTCAATTACATTCATTGTGGATTCTCCCGTTCAGTTATAAAAGTATACTTTGGAATGATCTATTACTCATCTGGGGGATGTTCAGATATACACAGACGACATATTATAATAGAAAGTGCAGCAGGATTCATGTTCATTGGTGGGAAAGGTTCGTATAATAACATATTATCTGAACAATTCCTAATTAAATAATAACTATTCGTAACTGAATATTTAGTAACGAAAGGGTTAAATATGTTTTATCTCTTCAAGTTCCCTGAACGTTTTGGGTGGATTCGGTGTTATAAAATATTGATTTTAAGTCGGAATGACGAGTCAACTATAGAGCTTTTGTCCCTGGGAAATATTTTTTTCTGCATTTATTTTTATACTAACAGGGTTACCCGCAGTCTCTTTGAAAAGCCGACGAAAATCCTATATCGGATGTACGTCTCTAGAACTCTCTATTAAAGTTAGGTTCTGTATTGAAGGGATTCCCTACATTATTACGCCACATGGTGGTGTATCTAGTTTAGGTGATTTTGATAATGTGTGGTGGACTGGACGAATGTATTCTTGGATATATTTTTTTTCACCTTACTCAATCGTACCAATAGAATCACGTATATGCTGAAATTGTAAAGTTAACGGCACCGGTGTATAATATGTTTTTGAAAATATGATAAATCGTATCCATAGGGTCAGGACAGGCTGAAATTGTGAACTTAAAGTCACCGGTGTAATAATATGTTGTTGAAAATATAAATAATCTGATAGCCTGAAAATAATATATCACCCATTGGGTGCCCCTGTTGTATTCTTGGATATTTTTATTTGTACCTTACTCAATCGTACCGATAGAATCACGTAGATGCTTAAATTGTAAAGTTAACGTCACCGGTGCATAATATGTTTTTGAAAATGTGATAAATCGTATCGATAGAGTCAGGACAGGCTGAAATTGTAAACTTAAAGTCACTTGTTGTTGAAAATATAAATAATTTGATAGACTGAAAATAATGTGTAACCCATTGGGAACCCCTGGTGTAGTGAAGTGAATTGTGGGTAGTTTAATTGTGATTCTCCGCCATCTTTATTTTCTGGAATTATCACCAAGATTTCTCCACTCGATTCTCTTAAAATGCACCCGAATTGGTCAAATTCTTTTGATAATTCTATCTAAATACATCTTAGCTACTATTCAGATCTGCTGTCACGGTCGAAAAGGGTTTAGTTTCGCCAAAATGGCAATTGACAAAAGCCTGTTTACAAAAATGCGTCTACTCGATGACCAGTCCACGGTCCACGCTGTAGTGTAAATTTATTATCGAAAAAAAATTCAATTTCTTCCATCTAAAACATAATTACGCGCTGAACTCTGTCATATTAAGAATATATAAGTATTACACACATACACACCAAATTTCAGCTCAAAATTTTGAAAAATGACAGTTTTATAGACATAAATCGATTTTAATTGGAAATCCTGTGTTAAATTTTATCATCGAAAAAAAATCATTTCTTCGATATAAAAAATAATTACGTGCTGTACCCTGTCATTTTAGGAATATATAAGTATCCCACGCACATACACCAAGTGTGAGCTAAAAATTTGGAAAATAAGAGATTTATCGACATAAATCGGTTTGTATGTGGCAGATGCCAATTGCCTTGTTAAATAAATTTTAGGGCCCTGCAAATGTTTTCTGAGCTGTTCCATATTGAGCACAGAGTCCACATTTGACCGTTATATCTGATAATTGTGCGACAGTACAGTCGCGTTACTTTATACGTCAACATTGGTCATTATCACCCGACAAATTTATTTCGGCCTATCGTATCAACCCCTATTTTCTCCCGCGTAGCCTGACTAAGTGTCAACATTGGTCTTTATCGCTCTACTAATTTGTATCGTTTCATCTGTATGAATTCCATATCCAATTATCCACATATAACAAACCCAACCTCTAATCCCAGTCCAATTTATTTAATTTTTTCATCGCTATAGTCACGTTACTTAATATTTTATCGCGTGAAACTTGTACTTATATGTCTATGGTATTACTATAGTATAACGTACACGTATATCAATTGCTATTTCTTTCTATATAATCCTGGTGCCATCTATAGAGATAGAGATAATTTCATACCCCCCCCCCATTTTATGTCATTGCTGCTTTAGTACAGTCGCGATACATTACATGGCAACATCGCTCCACTAATTTATGTCAGTTCATCGGTACGAACCCCTTTTTCTCCGAGTCCATATAACGTACCAACACAACATCTTATAGAAGTCCATAAATGACTATTCTGGCACTATATAGAGATGACTAAGATTCTGACACCCCCTATTTTATAGCCTTGTTGCAATGTTCAGGAGAGTTGAGATGCATAATATGTCTACATTGGTCATTATCGCTCTATACATTTATATCGGTTCAACCCTTAGTTCCCTGTATCGCCCACCCCTCCCTGAATTAATTTTTTCATTTGTATTATAGTCTCGTTACGTACACATTTTATCTCTTGTAACTTTTGCTTCAATGTGTCGAGTTCCGCTGCAGAGAATACAAAACTGACAACATTTTGAAATGTAAGCATGCTTCAAACTCATCTTATCCAAGAAAAACTCTGGTTACATAAGAAATTTGTGTATAAGGTGTACGCGCATTTGTTGCGTTAAAAACCAAAGGTCCCAAGTCAAGGTCCAAATCCCCAACACACTGTTGTGAGGTTTAACTCCATCTACATACAGTAATGTCCAAAGTAATTGATCACTTAACCACAGCAAAATTATGGGTATTTTTTCATGATTTTAAATCCTGAAAAATTACCCATAATTATGCTGTGGTTAAGTGGTCAATTACTTTGGGCATTACTGTAACCAATATAAGGATTTGAGGTTTAATGATAACTCAATCCTCATACAGTAATGTTCAAAGTAATTGACCACTTAAGCACAACAGAATAATGGGTAATTTATCAGGATTTTAAATGCTGAAAAAATACCCATAATTCTGCTGTGGTTAAGTGGTCAATTACTTTGGGCATTACTGTAACCAATATAAGGATTTGAGGTTTAATGATAACTCAATCCTCATACAGTAATGTTCAAAGTAATTGACCACTTAACCACAGCAGAATTATTGGTAATTTTTCAGGATTTTAAATCCTGAAAAATAACCAATAATTCTGATGTGGTTAAGTGGTCAATTACTTCGGGCATTACTGTAACCAATATATATAAGGATGTGAGGTTTAATGAGAACTCCATCCACATAACTAATAAATATGTGTGAAAATTAAAACAAAATAAATTACATGATGGCGTCCAATATGGACTGCCTAATACTGCTCCAAAACATGTATATTGAATATATGGATGTTTATTGGGGAAACCGGTTATATCAATGATATTTTCATTAACTGGGATCCAAAACCCGACTTACGGGAGCGTTCTTCGCGCGCGACTGTATCTTAAGCATATGTGCATATTTAATAAGCCAACAATTGGAATACCAACAGAGAAGATTGGCGTGGGTCCCTTGTGCGATCTGTCCATCGAAAACTATTTAGACATCTCAAGACACGTAAGACCCAATAATTTAATATACAGAATAGATACATCTATTGCCTGAGTGACTAATATTTATATTTGTTACAATTAGGTCAAATAGTTGCGAAGCCAGCACCACAATTCTTT
Source organism: Siphonodentalium dalli (assembly GCA_032622095.1). Lineage (NCBI taxonomy): Eukaryota > Metazoa > Mollusca > Scaphopoda > Gadilida > Siphonodentaliidae > Siphonodentalium > Siphonodentalium dalli. The sequence goes on along the minus strand of CP136069.1, from coordinate 19,880,237 downwards.
CCCTCCATAGTAAATCTTAAAACAACTTCTAAAGAATTATTAATTTACCTTATATTTGGCATGGAGCGTCCTTGGTTTACTGGAGTTCAGATTTGTTAACATCACGTCACAAAGTTAATTACTTGCGAAGCCACAGCCATAACTATTTCCCTCCATAGTAATTCTCAAAACAACTTCTTAAGAACAATTGACCAGGTCAGTCGCGCAATTATTGGAAGAGCCACGGTCAATCATTTTTTTTAAACCAAATGTTACATTTAAATTATTGCTTTATTTAACCAAAAAAAAAATTAAATGAGAAAATTTACTTTTACTACTTGCTAAATTTTATCTTTTAATTATTTCATTTAAATTTTAGTATTTACAGTATACTAAGTCCAAGTCTTTATAGTCTGTTGAGTGACTCCACAGTCGTTTACTTGCTCTGTTAGTAATAATTTGAAGGATTACTTGTTAAAACGCAATTGGTATCTAAATATTTTATGTATTTTTTATAATTTCTATTTATATGTAATACTATAATCTTGGTGGCGTTACCATTTCTGACTATGGTTTTCTTGTATATACATTGGAGAGTGGCGCAGACTTCATTGGTTTGTATATCCATAATTCATTTTACTCATCCAAATATAGGGGACACCATCTTACAGTTTTTATCGGTCAACTATATTCTTGACTGATTATTCTTTCACATCTTGTTGTATTTATAATTGTTTCTAAATACTACGATTCTCACAAACATTTACTACGCCAGGAATGCACTCCATATTTGGAAACGGTTTATTACGTAATGTTGGGAATGCTGCGTATTCGTAGAAATGAAATATAATGGACACATCTAGAGACGTACATGTACACACCCGTTAGTATATTCATCTGCTTTTCAAAGAGACTGTGTTACACGGCGTTGCCCAGGTTTAAGTGATGTGAAACCCTGTGCTGTTGAAATTTTGTGGGAATAGAGATTATTCTTGCTCAAAGTGTTACACATATTCTCATAAATTGCATATCCAAATGGCATCACAAAACGTCATTCTTATTCATGGATTATACGTAGTGGCTCACCTTGTCGGAATGATTGTTATTTTGTTTATCGCGATGAATTCGTTCCACCAATAAAACAAAAGTGTCTATTTATTTACAACTGCGCGTACATCAGATGTTATCATTTAACTCGTACAGTCGACGTGGTTGGAATTGACGTTTGTTTGTTTGTTTTTTATATTTATTATGACCATGACATCAACATAATAACCACAATTGTTCAGGGGGGGGGGGGGTGGAAAACAATTTTTTTCCGGGCACGTATGCCGGGGTGGGTGGGTGTTCGATAGGACCAACAAACAATTTTTTTCGCAACTCAAAAATATATTTCCTGCAAGTCTTTTTGACTGTATTTGCAATGAGTTTGGCTTAAAACACATATATATGTCAATATTAACATAAATGACAAATTTCATGATGATCAGAAAAAACAGTATAGCCTGTAGCCCATGCTAATGGATTTAATTTTGAAATCCAAGATGGCTGCTGGCAGTCATGGTTTTTTTATTTACCGAATGACCCCAAAATGACTTGTTCCTATTTACATGTCAATGTTAACATCCATGACTAATAGTATGCACAGAAATTCATATACAGCTGTTTACAGTGAATTTCCCCCCGCAAATCTCTGTTTTAGTGTTAACAGGGGGGTGGGTGTCCAAAAATGGTCGGAAAAAACTTCCGAAAACGAAAACAATATTGGACGCGGGGGTGGGTGGGTCACAACAAGGGTCGAAAGTCAAAAATCAGCATACGTGCCTGCAAATTTTTTCCGACACCCCCCCCCCGATTAGTTTGGAAAAAATAAAAGACGACAATAAGGGTTTTACATAGAGATGTATAAATCTATCTCGTGGATTAGACTTTCGATTTTGAGGACACCTGGTTATCATATCTCCATGAAGATACAGATGTTTTAAATAAATGTCCAGGTCGCCAGTTGCTCCTGTGTTCGCGATGATATTCTGGCTATATATCAGCTACATCATGTGCCTAACACGGGGCGAGCTTTTAAATGTACGGGTGGTGTTGGCGGTGGGTATGCAGTTAAAATATTCACCTCCGTTAAAAACCGCCATAAACTGAAAGAATGGTAAAACATAAACAGGCTTTGTTCTTATACCAATCATAAATATGGCACAATCAGTATGTTATTGTCAATATGTTTTCCTTTGTTATGTAAACAAACGCAAAAAAAACGTTACGTTACCTGGCTTTTTTTTAGATCCGGATATGGTAAACATAAAGAGCGTTATTGTTACTGTTTTCCTGATATGGAAATAATAAAGAGCGTTTATATAATTTGTGTGTGATTAACCAATAGAATTGCGCTGTGTTATGTAAGCAGGGTCTTATTTGCGTACACCACCGTACGTCTTGGCGACAATATACTATTTACGCGCTGATTATGTTTGGCATATGACAAAACTATATATATTTTAATATTCCTTCTGTTGATGGCGATTTGAACAAATATGAATATTTCTGCAACGAACGCCGCCCGTGCCTTTAAGTTTTTTATGTTAGGCTATGAGTCTGTTCTATAAATAAAAATAAATACATTCTGTGTATTGGGCAGATGAACCCTTGTCAGATGCCAGTGTTGGAGGATCCTGAATAGTCATGTTCTACTGACTGTGTTTTCTTTTATCTCAGAAGAAACTATATTTGACTGCAAACTGTGGTCTCTATTTTTGAACAGGCATTCTATACATTTCCATCTCTCTTGATAAATGGTATCTTTTTTGTGGAAAATATCTTGAATGGCACAGATTCCATTCTGTTATAATACATGAGCCATTCAAACATGCCATCCTCTGACGGTTCATGGTCCCTCATTTAGCAAGAATATATGTATCTCTTGAATAAAATGATAAATATTCTGTTATTGCATTGTTTTATATATTTGTTTTTGCTAGCTCACTAAATGGATGCCATGATTCCCGTCCCGATATAAATATGACAGTTGAGAAGATATAGTTGTTCAAGTGACTTAATTTAGTCACCATTTGTCAAGGTTGTGAAATTTGAACGCCAAAAACTCCTCAGAACGAATTATAGATATGACTATATATAACTTTGGTGGATATCGGCGACTAAACATGCTTATTAATGTTAGTCACCCTCTTCTCTCCATCCCTGACCCAAATGGCACTTGGCGTCTTGGGCCCGCAAGATTAACCCATTTCGTGCAATCTAGATGTCCCCATGAAGTTATATAGAACACAGACGGACATTCGCAAATATAAACACCAAATGTGGCGTCTTTAACCCGAACGATTTTATTCCTCGTAGCATTGTTCTTACGTGTATGAATTTGGAGGAAATTGGTGCTAAGCATATTTTTATCAATGTTCATGAGCTCCCCCCCCCCCTATCCCTGACTCAAGCGACGCCACTGTTGACATCTTTAAATCACACAATTAGACTCGTTATGAAGATAAATATATATAAAATTGGTGGAAATCGGGGACTATACAAATTCGTATCAAATGTAATGCCACCATCTTTCTCCCAAAACGTCACCAATTTGGCGTATTTAAACCAAACGATTATATTCATCATATCACGGAGAAGAATGTTTATCAATTTGGTGGAAATCGGCGACTAAACACATTCTTCTCAAAGTTAGTGCCACATCTCTCACCAAACGCGACCAGTTTTGCGTCTTTATATCGCACGATTAGATTCCTCGTATCGTGAAGAAAAATGTGTATCATTTTGGTGGAAAATCGGCGCTAAAATATTGTTATATATTTTGTGGTGCCCCTCCCCCTTCAGTGCACCCCTGACTCGAATGACGCCACTTTAAACAGCTTTAAGTCAGACCAATAGACTCCTGATATAATGGAGATGATTAAGTATAAGTTTGGTGGTAATTGGCAAATAAACAAATTCTTATCAAATGTAATGCCCCGCCCAATCTCTCACCCAAACGTCATCAATTGTGTGTATATAAGTAACATAGTGTATCTCAAGTATCGCTTGGAATAATGTGTTAAAACTTCATATGTGACTAGACATAGGCATCGAAAGTTCATAGCCACTCACGCCACCACCATAGAGGTCATGTGACCTTGGCGGCCATCTTGGTTTACACACCAATGGCTGTGTTTGGTGCCTTTTTATGTGTATATGGGTATATATGGGTGCTATCGAAGCAGAAAATTGCCAGAAATTGACTATTCTCAACATTTATTTCTCACGCTAGTTGTCATCTTTAAGGGAGGGACCCATACCCATACAAAATATGCTATATATACCCATATTTGAATAGGTCACGTGACCGTGGTGATTACCATGAACGTATACGTGTGTGGTCGCATATACCATGTACATACATGTATAGCTGCGGGTAATGCATTAACATTTCAATATATCGTAAATGTCTGACTTATGCTGTTGGATCATATAGACATATTGATATTTTGGAGCCACATTGGCCACCTCAAATTGGTCAAGTGACCTTGGTGGCCATCTTGGATCTACATATAACACCAGTATGGCCGTATATTTTGGGTATTTTCCGACTTCATTATGTTATATTTACACACTAAGTGTTGTCATCACAAAATCCAGCATTCTGATTGGTCGGCGCCCACGTGGCTAGTTGCAGTTATTTCTCGGTGAATGCGTAACGCATCATAACACCAAGCTAATAACACCATCGATACGTCATTAGGTTTGGAAAGACGAACGCGTAATGCTTTGGGCGCATTTTGACTCGCGCAGGATTGACTTAATACATCATCGGGTTTCAACATGAAGAGAAATTGTTCCTATTAACTTTTGCCAAGGGTGCTATTGGGTATTTTGGGCTGATCTTGTCACGATACACTTTTCGATTTAAATATATTTACAAAAGTGGCTTTTTCGCTAAATGTATATAAATATAAGGATTAACTGTCATGTGGACTATTTTTATGGAGATGTAACGGTGAGGAAGTGGACATAACTTGTATGTAAAACCGTTCGGGTTTTACACAAATTATGTCCACTTACCTCACGGTTACATCTCCATAAAAACAGTCCACATGTCAGTTAATCCTTATATAAGCCTTTGCTGAACATATCATATTGGGTAAGTTGCTGTATTTGAGTTTCCATTTTATACTATTGGTACAAATGTGATAGCTAGAGATATACACATGTGACCTATGAAAAGACCACGTGACAATGACATCACAAAGTGCGCTTATATAACGGTTCTCGTTATATAGTCCTATGTACAGAGACTAGTCTGGAACTTATAAAAATATCATGTATGTGACCATCACTGGAACTCATATGCGTCATATTCACTGGACGGCCATATTTACATCACATGTACCCGTCCTGCTGGCAGCATGTACCCGATTTCGACTCAAGTCGCTATCGGCAGTGTATGGGTAATTCGACTGTAGTCGCGATCGGCAGTGTATGGGCAATTCGACTGTAGTCGCGATCGGCAGTGAAATCACACGGTCCGGACGCGTGAAGTAAACATTCTCTATTAAAGTATTTTTCTCTATGGATTGTGATTCTGGGTGGTGTGTACATCAATTTATAGATGGGTGTGGAGTTCTCACCCTTGAGCATTTCCTGTAATCCATGATGGTGTCCAACATGGCCGCCGTAGTATAGAATATGAACTAAGTCAGTTTAATCTGTTTTGTTGGAAACTATATCTCATGAAATGTGCTCATGTTTATATATTATTTAAATGCTCTTACAGTATACTACTGTTTGAAGAATGTGGCACTCCATTATAAATATGGCGGCCAAAATGGCGACCGGAATGTGAAAAATATGATTTGTTTCACTCATATCTCCTATATCTCTTCCTATTGTTTTGGACTGGTTGCAAATTGTGCCTTGTTTTCTTATTATTCATACCATATGATCATTTGCTCAGTACTACATGTTGTTCCTTTCGTCTCAGCTACTAACAAAATTGGTCTTACAGAACGTGGTATGAAATTTTCCTGAAAACTCAATATTGGTTCCTGGCCATATTTTAATGTGAAATGAACAGATTTGAAGGAATTAATACGTGAGTGCGAGTATTGCGTATAAAATGCAATCTTAGTAGGGCCTGAAACGGTTACTATGGTGTGTGATGGCAGTCAAAATGGCACAATATGTACATGTATAGCAAATTATATATTGTGTCCGTATGCGCTTGCTTGTCGTGACTAATAATGCATGGAGTTGGCTAAACTGCATTTTATACATTGCAAAGAAATCCTTTAAATAGGACACAATATCAGACAATAGGGAAATGGGAAATTACATGCACATACGGTATGAGATATAAATTTTAGACCAGAGACTCTGCACTATTTCATTTATTCAAGATACAACCTTGTATAATTTATTGCCGTGACCTCAACTATGTGGAGTATGCACACTCAGTGTATGACGATAATATGATTGGTGCATACTGATGTTATTAAGATTAATCCTATGTACATGGCAATTTTGTCATACTGGTCTTGTGGGCAATGAGTTCCAAAATATGTACAACATAAAATGTTGTCATACCCTAGTAGATCAGGGATTTAATTTCATCACAGCATCATCAAAGGAAGATACATTGGGCTGCTGGTACAATGTAACGGTGTTTATCATGACATTAAATTTATAACTCACACACATTCAGATAACAGCATCGAACCTTGCATGAATTTATATATCAGCGTATACCGGGTATCGTTGATCATATGACCTTGAACTAAATTTATTGAATAGCCTCTTCATGCACGAAGAACAATATAATTTCCGTGTGCAATACGATTAGAGGGTAAGCCACGAATCCTAGTTGCAAATGTACCAAAATATATACCTTGTGCATTGACATAGAACAAGCCTTCTGAATACAATGGTATGTCAGCGACATTTGGAAGACGAAAATTTCCCAATCAATATAACATATAATGACCCGATCCCAAAGTGAGCATGGTCAAACTCTCGGCAACTGGTTAATTCTCAACCTGGTGGCTGAAGCATAACACACAGTTGGTTGAATATAGGCTAGCTCTAGACTTGGAAGTGTGCAAATTTCGACTATTCAGTGAAATAGAAATCACACAATGGCGATTACTCCCGATCGCTAGCAGTTGAGAAATTCCAAAGTATGCCCAAAACAATTGTTGCTTGGAAGCAATATTTGCGGAGATAATCGGGTCATGGTGAAATACACTTGGATACACATGAAGAGGCTAGGATATCAGTTTCTCTGAATCAGTTGCTCGCCCATGGCACATCCCAAATTGGGGTGAACTACATCAATTGTGGTCACAACACATGGGCATAATAATTATGACACTGGCACCAAATGACAAGGTCTCCACTCTGATAGTATGTTGCAATACTCAACGATAAGTGGTGATGGAAAACATTTCCGGAATGAGACTTTGGGTTTTGGAGCAAATGCACTTCTATGATTTAATGTTTTATTCGAAGTGTATATGCCTATAATATACAGTTGTTGCCCGATGTCGAGGGAGACATTGAGATTTGTCACCCGCTCGAGAACGGAATGTCTCCCGATGAGCACAGCTCCGAGGGAGACATTCCGTTCTCAAGCGGGTGACAAATCTCGATGTCTCCCGAGAAGAAGGACAACAACTGTTTTGTTATCCGATTATACAACATACAAAAATCATTGCCATCCACACGCACGATGTTGCACTGAGTCACGAGTTCTTTCTTTCCCGATTATGTATATTTTCAGTAACAACTTATCGTTCTGTTCCATAAACGATAGTCAAGCCGTTAAGCGTTTGATAATCAGCGTTTATTTACGATAATTTTGGTGGTTAAATCGTCAATATCGGTCCATGCAATGTAAACCAATAAGCCATATATGTATGTTATCACCTCCTGCAATGTGGAATATTCAATGTCGCCTTGCGCGCGGAATTTACTCGCGATGTTCATTTCATAACGGTCTTCCCCGAAAGCTATTGGGAAGTTGTCGATTTCATTAATGTACATTCATATGTGTCAGTGCTCCCAAGTACATGGCGATCCTCACACAAAATACTTCTTTGATCACATTGCAGACATCGCGGAGAGGTCTGATATCATGGATAAGCGTACTGTACCATTCATTCGCGACAAACGTATGCATTACGTTGTCTACCAGCAAACATTTATAAGCAACCAACCTGAAGGGATCCACTCTTTCAATCTTGCACCATAATGTCGACATGAACATATTGAATCACCGAGATGTTTCGATGTAAAAAGTACATAATAACGCTTGTCCGATAAAAGTATCAACTTAAAACTTCGAATATTAGTGTTCACCAAATATATGCAAATTAGCAAACACCACAACTGGTGTGTTTTGCGAATCCGTGGGGTATATAACATCTATGATTTTTAGTACATTACAGTGATGTGAAATAGATGAGTTACTGCAGTGTGTGTTTGGAGATATTCTTGCATTATAACATCAGGTGGGCGACAAAAACAATGTCTCCCGGCTCGGCGGGGGACAGTGTGATTTGTCGCCCGGCACGTGACAGGACATGTGCCAATCAGAAGGGTGGAAAATAGGGAGGAGGCTAACACCAGCTTTTGTTGTGTTCATATCTGAATTATGTCCATGATGTTTGTAAAATATACATGTTCTTGACTAAATTATGGTATTTACTCGTATTACACGTCCGGTTATCAAAGATCGCGGCAGATATAACAGACAAATTTACCAGGAGAAAGCTGGCAACATTGAAGATTCAACACGAATATACATGTACAGGCTTTTGGGGGGCCATTGTATATAATGCTACCGCTATATGGCCTGTCGAAACAAGCATTATCAGAGTTGGGCCTAGACTCCATTATATAGATACCATGGTTATGCTAAATCATATTTTCCGACCCACTACTCCACACCTGGTGTAGACGCATGTGTACTGCGAAGATATGTAAAAAAAATAGTCTCCACAGAACTCAACACATTTATGCAGTTGGTTTGACGTATCAAACCCAAGAAGACTAGCGCGCAGATTCAAGACAAAAACTCAAATCGTACGTCCTTCAAGTAAAGCATGAGTTCGGTCGGTTCTAATTCGAGGGTTGGTGATAGTTACTTATGATGGGGTGATCATATTTGGTGCTATCTCAATGTTCTGAAAACGCTCTAATGCGAGCAATAATCAGCCACCTAGCATTACTGGTAAGTACAGATTCTATAAAATATTTAGCATAATCAGGAATATGTTACCAGCAAAAGTTAATTGACTGTTGATTATTTGTTTGGTTATTTCAGTCGATATACCATATCATGACCAATACTACACCATTCCCGCAGCCAGATTATGTTGAACTTTGACCATAATTGTGTTTATGTCCGTGATATTTTAGCTATTTGATGTTGATTTAATTCCTGAGCGCAGGCGCGAACTGCATTGTTTCTGTGATGAAATGTCAACATTTTCCTCACTGCTTATAACCATAAATGATATGCCTTAGTCGTATAAAGCTAATTACTGATTTTGGCAGCCATTTTGAACGATACTTTAGCTATTACAAAATTTGTTCAAGTGTGTCACCAATCTAACACTTTTGATACATTTGCCGCCATTTTGACTGTCATGATTGATTATATTGACCATCTCAAATTTACAAGCACAAATGAGATTGAATTGTATAGTAATAATATACTGTGCTTAACTCGTTCGTTTCACATCGCAATATCTAGAAAACAAAGTTATACCAAGATAATGCAGATTAATCAATGTCACGCATCAACCACAACAAATAAACGAATAAGGACGAAACATAGAATTTTCTATAAATATGCCGCCATATTGACTGCTATTATAAACCATTGTGGCTATTTTAGACCCTAATGAGATTGTATTTTGTCGGTAATACTTCCACTCTCTTGACTCCTTCGGGTCTGTTCATTTCATATCAAAATATGACTAGAAACCGAAAGTGAGTTTTCGAAGAAATGTCATACTACGGTCTTTAAAAACATATTAGGGATTGTAAGTAGCTGAACACAACTGAACATCAAATATTACTGCCCAAATAATCATAGGACATGAATAATAGGAAAACAAACAACAATTTATCGTCAGTTCCAAACAGTAGAAACGAATATAGACGATATGAGTGGAAATGTGTCTATTTTCCAATTCAGGTCACCATTTTGGCAGCCATCTTGCCATTGGAGAAACAATTTTTCCTGTATAATATAGTACAATATAATAGCATCCCAAAAATGTATGCATTTGTATACATTATGTAAGATATTGTTTCCAACATAATGGATTAAACTGACTTAGTTCATATTTTGAAACACGTCGGCCATGTTGGACGCCATCTTGGATTATAGGAAATGCTCAAGGGTGTGAACTCCACACCCACCCAGAAATTGAAGAACATGCCATCCAGAATCACAATCCGCTCAGAAAAAAACTTTAAGATAGAAGTTTTACTTACCCCTACAATTGGCCCTTTGCTTTTGGACATTTCCGCACACCCCTCGTATGGCGGCACTTTTGACATCTTATAACCGCACCATTAGATTCCTCGTATCATGGAGATGATTATGTATACATTTGTTATGTATACACTAAGGTCGACTCGCATATATAAGAGAATGCATTGGCACGGGGTTTTCGCAAAAATTCAGGAAGCTACCGTCATGAAAGGGTTAATTGACCAATTAAGTGACAAACAATTGGTTTACAATAATCCGTGAATTCACATGCAGCTTATACGACTAATTATATGAATATCCTGAAGTTAACATAGTTAAAGATGCACGGTCCGATTGGACAAAAAAATAGTTTTCAAAGACTAATTTCAGCTTATACCGAGCATCAGAAAAATGAAAAAATACTTACATAATCTCAGAGTCATCTCCCACATTGAGGAGCTGAAAAACGATCGCGAATGTGTGTTCTTTCTATTCGTTGTCGTTTTCCTTATCCGTTACGATTGCGGTTTTTGGATTTTCAACAAAACTAATAATTACATGATATAATAATAAATTCGCGATCGTTTCTCAGCTGCTTAATGTGGGATATGACTCTGAAATGATGTCCTTAAATTGTTATAGCCATGACGCCTTAATTCGTATATGTTGGTGGCAATCAAATCATTCGTCATCGTGAAACACGAGACGCTTGTGAAAAACACACAGTCCCGTAATCCCCTTACTGTGAGTAGCAAGCACGATTGTCTCACAGAGGGATACGTCGTCAATTCTGCGAATGGTTTTAGACCGTCCGAAAACAAATAGTTAGTTATTCGTAATAATTATCTGTTGTCGATCAAAATGCGAAAGGTATCATGAAGAAACGAATTTCTGGAATGTGTGTCTGGGTTAAATTGGTTTTGTATAATTTTATGTAGTATTTCAGTAAGGTTAGGAATATGTTTTACTCTGTATTTTTGCTGATGTGGAAGACCAAAAAAGATATTACAGCATGCGAGATGGATTTTTGAACTGTATTTGTTCAGCCATTTTGTTACTTCATTTATAAAATTTATAAGTTTATAAATCGTTTTACTGCAGAACATTCATAGAATGAGTGAACAAAGTTCTCTGGTTAATGGCATCGGGCACATCGATCGCCTTCTGAAATTTTCATGAGAAAAAAACAATGTTTTTATTCTCAAAATACGTGTGTAAACCGATATTGGAACCATCTTATATTTGTATCTTACATATATTTGAAAGGCGACGACAATCTGCACGACAATGAGCTGGGCGTTATATTTGGTCCTATATAGCTCTTTCACATGTCTATATACATGCTGGGTTCGTCTGTTTTTCTTATTTCAGAATATTATAGAAATCCGTGCATCCACGTTTACAGTTTTTTTTAGCAGAGAAATGTTTCTCGACTAAAGGGGATCTTGACACTAATGAGTTTTTGCTTAACATTTCGCAATACAGGAAATTATAGTACAGTCTCCCTTTAAAGCGGTACTTTACACTAAATCCGGCCATTTATGGGACCATATCCTTTTATACTCAACAGAATATATGCAACAAATGCATGAATTTGAGCCATGAAATTGCATGAATTAGTGCAAAATACACTCATGTGGTCTATGAACGATGCAAACAACATGGCAATTATAATGAAAATGTATTTATGACTCCAGTCTTAAATTCACTTTCATTATAAGTACATGTTGTTTTACATCGTTCATAATGTAAAGGAGTCTAGTGTGCACTCATTTGTTGAGTATAACAGGAGATGGTCCCAAAAATGGCCGGATTTAGTGTACATGTGGTGCCCTTTAACGTGGTTTTCCCATCGCCTCATGTCAGCCTAGTATTATACAGCCTCATATTTATCTCAATAATAATCGTATTAGTATGTATATTATGCATTATAGCTCTGTATATATGAAGATTTGTATGGTTTATTTGGAGTTTACAGTTGTTTCAGCCGCTACAAATAGCGACGTTGTCAATTTTATGTGTGGAGGACAGATCGTGTACAACATTAATTTCAACGGGGAATAACTCCACTGCGCGTAGAACCCGCTGACCCCCGAAAAAACATTAAAGGTACTCAATCCGATAAAACTCCTCTCAATTACTATTTCAATGGCTTCGGGGGTCAAAAATATTTGATTCGAGTCGAGGAAGTCACCCATCAAAGCTCAGATTTGTTAGATATCGATTTTAGAAATCTATTATTTTTCATTATCGGGAATACTGTCTGGCCCAGAACACAGTCAAAATTGCGTTATTATTACCAGTTGATTTTAGAGTTATCCATCCTTGTCTGTTTGAATAGTGTTTTGGTGTACACATCTCGAGCAGATTACCAAATTGAATGCAATTATTAGTACTCATCTCGAGAAAATAACAAATTTCAAAAATCAATATCTAATAACTCTGAGCTTTGTTTGATGGGTTCCTCGACTCGAATCAAATATGTTTTACCCCCAAAGCCAAAGAAATAGTAATATAGGACCCTCTGATCGGATTGTTGTTGTTGGAATCTGTTGAGATGGGGACCCTCTGATCGGATTGAGTACCTTTAACTGACAAACTTGCCCAAATAAATGAAACACGTGACCGTCCTTGTCCCAAAAACTTATGGAATACACACCCAAACAAATGATTGAAGAATAGCATGCAGGTATGATATGCTCCACGTGCCCAAAATACGTTTTCGAACATACATACCTTATAATATCACTAGTCGAGAAATAAGGTGACGATGCGCCCCGAGAGTGACGTAACAACGCGCATGCAGAAACTGTTGCTCATTGTCTTACATTATTTGGTATAATTATATTTAAAAGCAGAGACCAATCCAATATACATAATTTATGTTCAATACGTACAATGGTACGTGTGCGGAAGCTGATTGGCAGTTCGTGCGTCATGGTTGATACATATAGACCTGTACGAGCATATCGAATCGGAAGTTGCAACTTGGCCAAACAGGATCGTACATGAGAAGGTATATTTGAATTCCGCAGACTATACTCCCATGCATTATTGATGGCGTGCAGATATCATCTGATGAGACTGGCGGGATAACATAATGTACATCCGTTCGTTTTCGTAACACATCGAACACAACAAACATTCAGAGTTGTTGACAAACTTAAGGTAGTTCGGTTCAATAGTCGTACCATATTCACGAACTTATCATTGCGCTCTGCGCCTATGATCTGCAGTCTGTTCCATATGTCTGCATCTGCTTAAGCGGATTACGATGGGTCAATGGCACTAATTTCCTTCGCGGAATTGAAACAACCGCTGAAAGCCCAGTGTTGGAATACGTATGTTGCGAGGGAAGCAGAGTTTTTTTTACGCGTATTACCTGTTCGCAATCATAATTCTTCGGTGGGTTTCTAAAAAGTTTGTATCTGCCATTTTGGCGCGAAACATTTTATTCCATTTTCGGAATCTACGGGTTCGATTACATACGTTTCTCAGATAACTTGTCATTATTTCAAGTATAAATGACATTGTTCGATGTTTATCAGAGAAATAGATGTTCTAAAATGTCGTATCTGGGTTACCCGCGAACAATTTTGTTAATTCTAAAATGTTTATTTTTGGAAACTTTCCTGATAGGATAATTCTGATTGGATTGTTTTGAAGAAGAATGGCCGGAGGGCGTATCACCCTTATCCTGAGTGACAGGGACAAACGAAGCCGCGTGAATCGTCAAAACTAAAATGACGTATATACATCATTTCAATGATTAACTTCTATAGTGTCGTATAGCACAATCCGATAATGGTTTCAAATCAACAAGAAGATAATTAAATACGAAAGTTTACATGTACATGTATCTACTATAACAACTGTGATACAACGTGTTATTATGCAAAGATATGGGCAGGTACCAAGTCTAGTTCCAGGGATAATTAGTTTCTTGTGTCTCCTGAACAATTTGGTTTTCCTGAGGTACGACCCTTTATAATTCCACCGACGATATGGGTAAGGCTCAACACGGTTCATTTTGGAATACACTGTCTATATATGGGATTCTCAACGCGGTTCATATCCGAATATATGACATACCTGCACATTCAACTTCTCTACACAACATAAGCTCCTGTCCCGGTGTCTAGGGTTTATATGTTGAATTGGCCGTGTCGGGAACATTGATAACAATAACTGGTTCATAGATCTTCATACTTTATATATTTATAAGTCTTTCTCGATAAGCACAGTACATAGGCGGAAGAACAGAGGTATTGGTATAGTAGCAAGGTTGTCGGAAAAGTGAGACTCCCGCTTCAGAGCACGGGTAGTTATTCCAACCTCTGGTGTATCATGCCTCTATATAAGGTCCGAGGTACATGATACACTTGGATATGACGTGTATTACTATACTGTCTTATAGAATGATACTGGCTTTATCCACCCTAACTTATACAATGGTTGCTACCAGTCATTTCAGCCAAACCTTGGCTGTTTATTTCACAGGAGTTTCTGGGATAACCTGTGTGTCGGCTCAGAACATGCGTGCCAATTGAGGAGAACACGCGAAGGATTTGTGTAAATGTTAGCCCAAACGACATTTCGAAGTAACGACTGCTTTGTTGTTTATTTCGAGGAATAATACCGCATCATATGAATTCAGCCCAAATATATTGACAGGTGTCAAGGGTCAAACTCAAAACTGAGCAATAAAAAACTAATATTAATAAATACCGAGTATATTTAATTTAACGCCAATGGGTCGTTTATGTGCGTTCAAGAGTGTATTTATGCCTAAAGCAAAGTGAAATAACGATCTTAAAATGAATTGGCCGGTATATTGTATTAGTTATCAGGGTTACCAGGGTCGTAGTTGTATAAATTACAATATATTTTTATGCTAAGATAATTGCGTGGTAATTTGTTTGCAATGGATTGATCGGTATTCAGGTCCCATATATGGACATTCCAAATATGGAAAGTGACGTGTGCAAAACAGCTGCATCTGGGTCAGATATATTTATAGCGAAGAAATGTTGTCAAAGTGCACGTCTGAATACGCGTCTTATTCTCACTTATACCGTGTTTATATCAGTTTTATTCTATGTGTTGTTGTGTATTGTATTACTTTGATCAAGGTTGCGCTTTTGTTATTCTCACAAAAGGTAAGTTTGATGCGTGTTTACATTTCAAAATTTCGTCGGCCATGTACAGTAACACTACAGTGCGACGGAATTCCATATCCTTAATTACGAGACTAATTTATCGAATGAGGTCAAATTTTCGCATATAAGAAGACTCGTATGTTATTCTGCACCATTCTGACGAGTGCTGAAATTCGCATTATTTTCGTTTTTATCGAAAAATAATCGTTCTCTATGTAAATTTTTTCAACCAAAAAAAAATTCATTGTTTTGCCAATTTCAAGCTAGTTTATAGCATGGTCATGGCATAATTTGACATAGCGAGTGTCGGTAGACGTTTCTTGAGTGTGCACAACAAATTTTGGTCCCAACGAAGCAGGCTAAAATCCTGAAATTTGTCAATTTTACTTTGCGTGTGAAGAAAATATTCATTTAAACTTCCAAAATTGGTTGAAATATGCTCAACAACATTCAGTTGAATGGTGACATTATTTATAGTCACCGACTAACTTCCACGATGAATCAAATTTGTTTTTATTGGTGACAATTATGTCGCGAGAGATAAAAATGTAAATTTTTTAAAGAAAATGTAAAATTTTAGCTCATTTTAAGACTTTAATTGCTTGTAGATCGGTGTTAATTATCTTCGTCAATGATGTCATGTCACGCTTGTTAATAATTCATTTGTTCGGAAATACTTATTGGGGGTCGAAATGTATAAAATTTAACTACCACCACTTCCAAAAACAACACCAATAAACAATAACGCTCTTTGTTCCATGCAATGGAAATGGCTATTTATTGTCCTGATATCAGTGATATAAATGAATGCCTAAAATTAGTATTATCCTGAAATAAATTTATGCCACTTTGGCGAACATGGGAACCACGGTACAATTTATGCCATTTAGGCACACTTCAGAGTGAAATCAGGGCTTATATTTCGGCGAAAATCTAAATCTAGATTCTCGTAAATATTCTCGCAAATTACCCTGGATTCTCGTGAAAAAGTATATATGGATTCTCGCTAAATCAGATGAAATATATGCCTTGGAAATATAGCAAATCGTTTAATGCTTTAGAATTTTTGTTTTTCGGAGATTTATATATATGCTTAAAGACATATTATGGACTTGTTATGGACTTTTTCAGGTGCGAGAAATTGATAAGTTAGTGCTCAGGGACTTTGCCAAATCACTGAAATTTTCCACAAAAATCTGCCACACCACTTCATAGAGAACATCGTCTGAACTACTCCAAATTGTAAATATTTACATCTCGATTCGGGGCGCAACTATCGGCTATAATTAAACAAAAATGATTTCGCCATCGAGAGTCATTGCATTTAACTAATATATAAGAATGACGTTGTGTATCATCCATTTGGATTAATATTCGTAACGAATAACTACTTTGAGAAAGATTATTCTTAATTTCTATTTGATCACTCTGCCCGGTGTCTGCCGGAGTGTTTCACATCACTTTAATCAAGGAAGACTGTTCAGAAAAACTGTATTTCAAGAAATCGTTTAATGCTTTAGAATTTTGGTTTTCGGAGATTTATATATATGCTTAAAGACATATTATGGACTTGTTATGGACTTTTTCGGGTGCGAGAAATTGATAAGTTAGTGCTCAGGCACTTTGCCAACCTGGGGAATTTTATCATTCTACTAACATCACTGAAAATTTCCCAAAAAATCTGCCACACCACTTCATAGAGAACATCGTCTGAACTACTCCAAATTGTAAATATTTACATCTCGATTCGGGGCGCAACTATCGGCTATAATTAAACATAAATGATTTCGCCGTCGAGAGTCATTGCATTTAACTAATATATAAGAATGACGTTGTGTATCATCCATTTGGATTAATATTCGTAACGAATAACTACTTTGAGAAAGATTATTCTTAATTTCTATTTGATCACTCTGCCCGGTGTCTGCCGGAGTGTTTCACATCACTTTAATCAAGGAAGACGGTTCAGAAAAACTGTATTTCAAGAAATCGTTTAATGCTTTAGAATTTTGGTTTTCGGAGATTTATATATATGCTTAAAGACATATTATGGACTTGTTATGGACTTTTTCGGGTGCGAGAAATTGATAAGTTAGTGCTCAGGCACTTTGCCAACCTGGGGAATGTTATCATTCTACTAACATCACTGAAAATTTCCAAAATAATCTACCACCCCACTTCATAGAGAACATCGTCTGAACTACTCCAAATTGTAAATATTTACATCTCGATTCGGGGCGCAACTATCGGCTATAATTATTAAACAAAAATGATTTCGCCATCGAGAGTCATTGCATTTAACTAATATGTAAGAATGACGTTGTGTATCATCCATTTGGATTAATATTCGTAACGAATAACTACTTTGAGAAAGATTATTCTTAATTTCTATTTGATCACTCTGCCCGGTGTCTGCCGGAGTGTTTCACATCACTTTAATCAAGGAAGACTGTTCAGAAAAACTGTATTTCAAGAAATCGTTTAATGCTTTAGAATTTTGGTTTTCGGAGATTTATATATATATGCTTAAAGACATATTATGGACTTGTTATGGACTTTTTCGGGTGCGAGAAATTGATAAGTTAGTGCTCAGGCACTTTGCCAACCTGGGGAATGTTATCATTCTACTAACATCACTGAAAATTTCCAAAATAATCTACCACACCACTTCATAGAGAACATCGTCTGAACTACTCCAAATTGTAAATATTTACATCTCGATTCGGGGCGCAACTATCGGCTATAATTAAACAAAAATGATTTCGCCATCGACTCGATGGCATCGAGAGTCATTGCATTTAACTAATATATAAGAATGACGTTGTGTATCATCCATTTGGATTACTATTCGTAACAAATAACTACTTTGAGAAAGATTATTCTTAATTTCTATTTGATCACTCTGCCCGTTGTCTGCCGGAGTGTTTCACATCACTTTAATCAAGGAAGACTGTTCAGAAAAACTGCATTTCAAGATCACCAAACAACTTTCCTGTTTAGGGCCACCACATCTTTCCAAAGATGTACTTCTTCCATTTTGCTATCAAAGACCGAAAAATGTCGTTAAACTAGAGATCCAAATACCCACTAAGGGCCCCTATATCTTGAAATATTAAAGACCGAGAATGTCGTTAAACTATAAAGACCGAAAAATGTCGTTAAACTATAGAGATCCAAATACCCCCTATATCTTGAGATATTATAAAGACCGAAAAATGTCATTAAACTATTAAAGACCGAAAAATGTCGTTAAACTAGAGATCCAAACATCCCGATCCCCTATTTGTTTTAGACAATTAAGATCGAAATATGTCGTTACACCATTAATACATAATTTGTGTTTATGAAAGTCTGGCACCCATTAGCAGTTTGTTTTCAGTACATTTTAATATTCATTGGAACGTAAACAATTATTCGCTGACAGAAATCATGTTAATATCGCCTTTCGTTACTGGTTTCCTCTACTCAAATATTTCTCACTGCTCAATACTTATAATTAAAAAAAATGTTCTGTGTTTTGTGTCACTTCTTAATAGCATTATGTATTCTGCTATTGGCAAGAAACAAAGTTGCAGTATACCTTAAAGGTACGGAAGGCCTTGGTGGGTATCCTGTGAACATATTTCCACCTGTCAAAAACCGCTGCAAACGAAAATAATATTCAAATATAGACATACTTTGTTAATATACAAATGAGAAATATCTCATAAACAGTGTGTTATTGTCGTAAATTTGACGATTGTTTGACAAAGCATAAAAAGTTACTTTCTTGTACCCACTTAAGAGTGTGATCTTGTTAATTATGCGTGTGTGTTTCTACACTATATAATCTGTCTTATATGTACTGTGCTTATCTATACAATTAACCCTAGCAGTTACAATCACTGGGGAAAGGAAGTTTATCCTAGATTCCAGGAACACATATAACAACACATAACTATCGTATGTACTATCGGACAGAGTCCCCTCTGTTCAGAATTTGTAAATACATGTAGTTACAAATTAAAAGTGTGGTAAAAGTCCGAGTGTACAGAAGATAGTTGGAATCTAGGATCTATAATCGCGAACGCGAACCTAAAAAAAATCAACACATGGATATTCATACACAAAAACAGCAAACGAAACGAGAGTTATTTATCCATGGCGAGTCTGGTAAATAGTATGTCACTAGGTTACTGGATTAGCATCGAACAGTAAGTCACTGGAGCACTGGTTTATCAGCGAATAGTTAATTTTTATCCAGGAATTTGTAGAGAAGTTCTGGCTTGGCGGGTATAATGTGATATATGTGTCCAATATAAATATTCGGCAAACTAGTCTATCCAAGGTCGGATAATCCACAGTAGCTATAAGCTGGTATGTGCGAACAAGAAAACTCGCACAACACGTACAGTTATAATTGACAGCAACAATTATGGAAGATAAATGTTAATGCCCGTGCGGCATGCGAGAGCTGGCAAGGCGGCATTCGTTCCATTGATGAAATCCGATGTTCAGCAGTGTACAGTTGCGATCAAATGCCAATTCTTTTATGCCAATGTATATCAAACGAATCAGCGATGATCATGAACGATCTGGCAGCATATGCGTCATTTAGTTATCATATAAGGAACTGTGGCGGCGTCAGCGTTGAAACAACGACTGTATACAAGACGCCGAACGAGTAAATGCAGCAACGAGTGTTTATTTTGGACAGTCGGTGGAATAGCTATGTCCGATAATCTTGTGAGGACAGTGTCATGAACGTTCGAAGATTTGCAGCGGTGTCGCTAGATGTGGTTGAAACACCAATGTCTGGTCCGGTCTGCGTGTCTGGTATGTCAGCACGGTGTATATTGGATGGTCCATCGCGTGTGACGTCATTAGCCTGACTTACAGTACCAACCATTGATCGTGTTTGGCGAACCCATTTAGTTCGACATAAATGACACGAATTATAAATAATGTGTTTGTAAAAAGAACACAATAAACCCACAATAGCTAATAAGCATCTTGAAACCAAAATATGTCCAAAGTACGAATCATGAAACAAAATCAGTGACTCGCCAATGCAATTTGCATTTTCATAAATTTTGAACCTGTTCGTAGAGCATTTCCATAAAATGTAAAGAAAAATGGTCATGCAATAAATGAGGGATATGGACATTAAGGGAATTGGGTTTATGATCAATAAAATGTGATCGTAGGAATTAAAAATATTTCTTGAATCATGACATTAAAGGGAACCGCTAGATATATCTATATCACGCCATAAAATTTCATAAAAAATGTAATTGTCGCTGAAAACAATTGCTGTTCGATAACCAAACATGCCTGCCACGACGATATTTATAATCGACAATCGTGTAATTATTTTGGTGTGAAATTATTGTTAAAATCGGGTGAATTATCGTTCACCATTCCAGTAGAATTAGAACCAATCAGTAGATGATTGCGATTTCGTTAAACTATTCACAGCTATTTATGAACAATCACGTGGTAATGAAATATCACATACATGTACTTCTCCGCTATTTATATCATATTATATTATATTATATGCACATATTTGCAATTATAAACGAAATTTAATTTGCTGTTTACAGAGCGAATAAAATAGTATTATACTTGTGCTTGGTATAAGCCATCTAACGACCATTCTTATTTAGCATTCCATTAACAACACTAGGGTTAAATATCCCTGCGTATCTCAAGTCAAACCCGGAAGACGAGGGCTGATCACACCACTCGGAATTCCGCTATACCTATATTCAATCCATCTGGGTAATGCATCGTGTGCACACGAATTGGATCTAAGGGTGCATGATCAATGACGATTAATGATAATCTATTTTGTATTAGTATTACGATTGAACGTTGTACTGTATCTATTGGCAATTGGCAGCTCATCGCGGTGCTGACCTATACAATAACCTACATAACGCGCATGTCAGCTGAGTTATGGAGTCTATGCAATACTCATGGTGGTCACTTCAATTGTATGTGCAAATTTATCATCTCAATAGCTTTACACGATATGCCTGGACCCGTTGTCCAGATACATAAATCAAGTAAACCTCATGCTTTGTATACAGAAAAGTTTGCATGTGTTGTCGGCACGTTATTTAAGCGTGTAATGGCACAATGTTGGATATATTTATGTTATACACGCGTAGACTACGAATATTAAAACTATGATTTAAATCATGTATGTGTTATTTAGTTCAATTATTTATCATTTCTATTCCTTTGTGATACGGAAAGTGAACATTCAGGATTTTGTTATACATTGTTATTCCGTCAGGACTACAATATATAAGTATTTACGGATGCATAACTGTTGCACATTTATACTGGTAAGTATGACTTTAATGGAATCCTGATATTAATTCTGTCGGACAAATTGTCTATTTTGTTTCCCATGTGCTTATAACACGAATGATATCATGCATGCATGCTTGTGTAGATGCATCATATGAACGCGAATTTAAATCGATATCCATGTCAGAAACAGTTGTTTGTACATATGGGTTTATGTTATCGGAGGCAACATTTTCAATTTCTTCAGTTTCGGCCGCAAAAGCATCTGAATTATTATTGTTTTGCTCATTTGCGCGCAATCTGTCTGCCCATTCCAATCGTGGTATTTCATCGTCGCTTGAAGAATTTTTCCGTCTTAATTGTTTGCGTTTCATTAATTGCGCAAGTGGAATTTCGTCACTAGACGACCATTCTGATGACGCAGGTTGTTCTGGGTCTTCGTTAGAACTATTTACAACAAATCGCTGTCTTCGCAATTGACGTATTGTATCTTTGGGAGGAATTTTCCATGCAGTGTCGGCTTTACGAATATTGTCGGCATGACAGCGGACTGTTCGAGCACTTAATTGATCTTTAATTAAGAATGATACATTACTACATTTTTCAATTATATTCCAATGACTTTGCCATGATAAACTCAGTTTACCCGTTTTTCGCCCCGATTTGTAATAAACTGGATCGCCTATTTCAAATGAAACCTCTGTCCGTTTTTCATTCTTTCTCTGTGTTCTGATTTGAGATCTTAAACGCGAAAGAACTAAACGAAAATTTCTATGCTGTTTCTGTAAAGCGATAGATGTAAAGTCCTCCCCTACATATTTCAATCTGGGTTTTAGAATATTATCAAGACTTAAAGTGGGTTCCCTATGATATAATAAATAAAATGGACTGAATTTTTTTGTATCATTTACGTGAACACGCATTGCAAATAATGCTTGTGACAAATACATGTCCCAAGTGTGTGTGTTTTGTAATACCAATTTTGATATAACAGAATTTAGAACGGCGTGCGATCGCTCGACACATCCCTGCGAATTCGGATGGTAGGGGCTGGAGTAAATATGGTGGATGTTTAGTTCTTTGCACACCTGATCCATCTTTTTATTTTTGAACTCGGAGCCGTTATCACTTACCAAATTGAGACAGCAAGCATGTCTGCTAATGACCTCATCTAAAAATATCATTATCACCGTTTCCGCTCGTTTGTCGGGAATCGCAAATGCCTCGACATATTTAGTCAGACAACAAATAAAAGTTAAAATATATTTGTTATTGGACATTGTTGTTTCAAACGGTCCTTGTATATCAGTGCTTATTGTCGCAAACGGAAATGGCGGGCGGTCCATCTCTTGTATTGGGGCCTTTTGTTGTGATAAATTCCTAATTTTACAAATCATGCAAGCTTGACAATAATTATGTATATCTCTATACATATTTGGCCAATAATATTTAAGTTTTGCTGTTGCAAAAGTCCTAACTGTTGAAAAATGCCCTGCTAAGTCATGGTATTGTTTGAATAAATAGGCGTATATCTGGATCATCATCATGATTACTGATGAAATATAGCACATCTTTAATTACTATATATTTATCTGCTATTTGTCGGGGTGGTTTTGTGAAATTTAATTTTTGAACAATCTCTATTGCTTCGATATCGCGTTCTTTTTCAAGTTGTATGTCAAACCCCTCTAACTGAATTGCTTCCTGATTTTCAGGTAGAAATTTGTCTATGCGACAATTTGCATATTGTTTTGTGTTTAATTTAGATGTGTCAATTATTTCCACAACCATTGGTACTTCTCGTTCAGGGCCGGTTACGTCGGACTGATCTGGCACCTCTGACATACCAGTTTGTAACTTTTCCGGTCGTGATAAATAATCTGCAAATATATTCTCTTTGTCGGGTATGTGGATTATCTGCGGCTTGTAGGCAGCTATGCACACAGCCCACCGTGCGACATTTGTATTGTCCATGGGAGCAGATAACATATGAGTTAATACCTTGTGGTCAGTCTTTATAATTAACGGAGACCCGCTGATATAAAATTGAAGTTTCTTTTTTGCCCAATAAATAGCAAAGCATTCCCGTTCTAATGTACTCCATGAACGAATTTGAGATTTATTCAGACGTGCGGAAATAAAATGTATAGGATTTTCCGTATTCGATCTTGATATACACGGGTCACCTGGGTCACGTGACTGTGTAATCAATGCTGCAATAGCATGCGCGCTGGCATCAGTATACATTATGAATGGTTTATTTTTATCTAGATATGCGAGATATGTGGCTTCTGTTAAATCAGATTTCAATTTTTGAAATGCCTTATCAAATCTGAATGTTTTCGACAATTGTATGCATTTACAGTTTGATATTTGCAATATCTGCCACGATACAAGAGCCGTAACTCTATTTCGTATTGGTTCGCGTGGGACATTGATTTGGGCAGATCGAAATTATAAACTCAAACAGGTATGTTTTATTGTCGACGTGTTTGAATCAAGAAATCATTATGACCGTAGCCGTACAGGGGGCTGGGGGAATTGGAGGGCTAGCCCTCCCCAAAAAACGTTTTGAAAAATTGTAATTGTAAGTCAATCGTATAATATGGGTATTACGGGCGCATGTGTATGAGTACTATAGCGGCGCACCGATATTGACATAAACGCCTAATAAGATGATGTGTTTCTAATTTTGCTGTAATCTAAAGAAAACTGCAAAAACTTTTATACATACTTTGTTCAGAATGGAAATTACATGTACATATTCACCTGACTATATATAGGTGTCGTTATCAACAATCACATATAAACCATCACAGTCTTCTTGTATTAGTGAAGCTGTATGTGAAACATAGACGGGTCTAACCTTGGCTAGTATAATATGGATTATATTTGTGGTCGCTATTTGGTTTTTTAGTCTGTTTAGCCACTATAATATTTCAGCCTGTTTTCTGAAAAACCCGCACATTATCTGCTTATAAGATAACTTATTTTAGGTAGATAATCTGCTTAGACTAGTATCATTTTAAGTCTATATTGTGCTGAAAATGTGAGCCTTTTAGTCACATTATCGACCAATCATGAGGCGATTTTAAGCAGTTTTTGTGCGGACAATGACACAAATAAGCCAGCTCAAGACTTGTCAGGCGTACGCTCTTTAACATGTGTTGTCACTGTGATCCGCGCCATAAAACGACATAACGGGTATAAATCCATTATCTGCGTATTTCAGAATCAAATAATCACATTATGTACCTATTTCATATTATAGGTCGAATATGTGCGTACTTTCGCGAGGATATGTTGAATATTTCTTTAAAATATATCACCCGAGCTGCATAGTATTGTGTGTTGTGCCTGGGGTATGACATACCGGCACACGATTCCTGTAACAATGCTATAAGGGGGTATCGGAATTGAAAGCCTCAATTAATTGTGCAACATGTGTGAAAAGATAACAATGTCGGTGATATTTTATATTTATCACTGCGATGTTTAAATTTTGTGGGCACTCGACATGTACCCAAAGTAACTAACATTTATCCCCAGATATACAAAATTAATCTTTCGACAATTGTATGCAATTATCTCTCATAATGCAAGCGTGGTAACTCTATTTCATTTTGATTCGCGCGAGACATTGATTTGTGCAGATCGAAATTATACACACGAACAGGTATGCTTTATTGTCGACGTGTTTTGTGTCAAGCAAGCATAATAACCGTAGCCGTACGAGCCGGGGGGACTGGGGTGACTCGGAAAGCTGAATCCCCCAAAGGATTAGAAATCTCAAAATTCAGGCAATTTTCTGGAAAATTGGAGATATTTTCTGTCAAATTCGGGCCAATTGAATGGTATGTCAGGAAGAAATGGTGGAAAATTACAGTAATTTTCACATTTCTGCCCGATTTATACATATATAAGGTTGATTGGAATCTATTTTGTTATATGTATGTGTATATACAATTAAGGTATATTCTACAAAAACTGTTACTACCATAACAAAAAATTGTAAACAAACACAAAATCGGGTAAAAAGCATCAGCCCCTAACAATACGGGCGGCCATAATAATGGCTCAACGTATAAATCATTCAACCGAGTTCAAATTCGTATAAGAAAGAATCGTGAGACTGGGAAATTAGTTATTTAGTTTTGCACGATTCCAATGAGTGCAAATTGAAAGTATTCCAGATTTGAGACCCCCAAACAAACATTTCAGGGGACAGGGACCAGCCTTGAGAGCGGCTTGGGAGAAATCTTGTCCCTAAATTAAATGTGCCACGTCTTCTTATTTTCCCAGGGAGAAAGAGATTAATATGGTGTTGGGTTAAAATCTTACACAACGGAATGTATATACGGGGTATGTTAGCCGCAATAACAACGTGTGACTCATGTGAATGTGCAGCGAGCATGACCTTCATTAGAAAAAACGACTTCTCAGGAACACAAGTTAATAAAATTTCAATTGCTTGTCGCATAATGGTCGTTGTCATAGTCGGATATTTGGCGTTGTCAATTGAGTGCGATGGTACACCTAATAAGTATGGCTAGCAAGCTATCAATCACAAACTGAGGTGAACAATAGTTGTGGAAACCCGAAGCCGTATTGCTATGTTAATAGTTGGGTCCCCTCAATATAATGTCAGTCATATAGATTTGCTCAACACTTTAGACGAATTTCGCACAGTGTTGTGTGTAAAACCAAAATCAACCGATCTATTTATGTCAAGGGTTATGTATCGTTGTCCTAACCATCAAGTGCTGAACTTTTTACAGATTTTCGAATGGAAAAACGCCGTACCTAATATAAATATAATATACGGTATATACCTATCCGTATTTCAAGAAATATTCATTTTTGTGCATGTTTTCTGTTTTCTTCCATATCAGTTTGGTCGCACAATCGTTAAAATGCCGTTGCACCGTTGTTGTCAAACCGCCAAATCGTGAAATTGGTGGCAGAATCGTCAAAACGATTGTGCGGTGTGATATTGGAACGAATTACAACAAACGAAAATTTCAATAGAGTTATTCCACCTAAAAATAAAGTCTTCAAATTGATAGAGTTATCCCGCTCTTCCCACAGCGACATTGGCACGATATGACATTGGAAAAATTAATATGAACACATCAAACACTTGTCTAGTCGAGAGTATGTTCATACGCTGGTAAGTTTACATGGTATGTGTTAAGGCGTTTCATCATAGAACAGCCCATGGTGCCAGAATATGAACGGAACGTGCATATAAACACACATCTTATTTACCAAAGCGAATAACATGAGGAGGAAAATGTATGTATTTACACTTGTAATGGTGCTACTTGTAGTATTATCTTTATCAACCACCAAATGCCTGTAAACCATATCGTGCGTGCAAACTTGCTAGCGTGTGAATGAACCCTAAGGGTACGTTTAGACGTTGGCAAATGTGCAGGCATTTCGTCATTGAAAAGGACATGGTGCCAGAATATTAACGGAAACGTGCACGTAACACCCATCTCTACCAACTCGAACGACATGAGAACCAAACTGTGTGTAGTTCCACACGTAACGGTGCTACTAGCATTTGACTTCGAATGCCTGTATGTTTGATTCTTGCGAGATAATTGCATGCTATGTACAGGCAAATTTATGTAGCAGGTGGATCTACAGAGATTTTACTTCGCACGTAGTTAGCTGTGATACAGATGCAATTTAGTTCTTGTTTCCGTTCATATTCAGGCACCATACTGTTTTTACGACGAAATGCCTGCAAACCATACCGTGCAAACTTGCCAGTGTATGAACGTACCTTAATAATAACGAATGAAACACTAATTGCAGTTGAAAATGTCATCCATGCTGAATGAATGGCAGACCGAGACATGCCCACTGTGTAATTGAACGCGGTAAACCGTTTTCAGACTTTAAACTCGAAACAGTTTGGGGTTGACAATAGTCGAAAAACATGGGGAACGCCGAAATAAGGGTGCAATTGGAATTATTTCAATGTCCGATGAGTTGAATGTTTTTGGGGCTGTCCAGTCGAAAATTGGGGACCCGATGGAGTGGTGTAATCTGGGAAACCAGATAATATCTAAGTAATGGGGGACGTTAGGACACGTGTCTATAGGGGTAGGTCAGTGACGCCGATGGGTGATGGGGCGTTGGCATTATCAAATAACTAGAACATCACTTGGAATCATATGGCTGGTTGTTTGTGGTAAGTATATGGTGACTAGTTCGTTGAAATGGTCAATATGGGGACATAAGGAAAGTTAGAATTAAAAATATAATAATTTAAATTTAACTTTAAATGGAACAACGGATATCATACAGATTAAATGATTATTTCACAAATACAAAGTTTCTTGTGTGTTGAACTTATCTTGGTACGCACCGCCCCCCATTAAAAACAATTACCTTTTGTATTTTCGAAAATTTGTTACTACCATCTGCACGATAACATAATCCTTACATGTATCACATATGTTTTCATTATTTATACAGTACAAGGATTTGAAGACACACTTTTTTTTGTTTTATGAGTTTAACTTTCATCAACTTGTTCGATACACCCTTCTTTTCCTACTAATAACCAACAGCTATATGTGGTATACTCTTAGACAAACTGCCGTATATACGGTACTTTGAAAGTTAGCACTTTTGCTATAGAGTGACATTAGGTATACAGTACATGTACTTTAAGCGTGCCGCACACAATGTGATATACCGGTACCGTATATCGTACAACAAATATTGTTATATATAATAGCGTGTGCGGTGGGAAATGCTACAACATGTTGTCGCACGATTGACAAGGAATCAAATAATTTTGATTTTCTACGACAGAGTCGTGCGATTTATTTCAAGTAGCCAAATTAGCCAATCGGATTCAACTATTAATATGATCATGCATTGATCACATGTTTTATTTCACAACTACATGTACATGGCGACCAGCGTGTCGTTCAAGTTGATTAATTAGCCAAATCAGAGTAGCGGGATATTTTGCATTTAAATACAAAACAAAACCGGTGGACTGGACTAGACATCAGCAAATTGTTGTCTATATAATATCTTATTGTGAAATTGTGTGGAAATTAACCAGGTACCGGTATACGGGTACATGCAGGGCCTATACTAGTCTATAGAACTATAAACACTTGTAATATTAATATTTATTTGACATTTGTTTTAAATATCAGCGATCAATACACATACCAGTATAGACCTTTTCTATTACATACAGCCTATACTACGCTAATAATCAAAGTAACCATTTCTGAACCTAAGTCTAATTGGCTGTTGAGTTGATGCTACATGTATGCTGGGACCCAATCCTGTCCCATTAAGTACTTTTTTATGCCAAGAATCTTGGACTGGAATTATCTTATGTGTATGCCTTTGGATTTATAAGTCAAATGGACACTTTGTGTACATGTATATGAACATCGAGTAGAGGGTAGCCCTCTAAATTTAAATTGTTTGGCTTCGGGGATCCACTACTACAATCCTTCAGGCCTAGACAAAAAGACATTTGTTTCCGCTAACGAGCTGTACAAAAAATAGAGACAATAGGCAAGCAACAATATTTTTTATTAAATATTTTTATTCTCCTATATTTTTAACAATACATGTACGTGTATAATTCTTGATATGAGCCCACATTATGGACTTATTAGTCTCAAGGTGGTCAACCCATGGGATACAGAAACAAGAAACTCTGATTCAAAGATACAGATGATATATATGTTTTCAATGGGATATACGTATCTATTTACAGTATGTTGGTAGTTCCACCAGAAGCGACTGATAGTACAGTAGGTCAATAGTATACTATAAGCAAAACACTCAACACCAGGGAGACCCACTATTATTAACGTGAACTTTCATTAGAACTGCTGCCAAGGTGTTTACAATATACAAGTACATGTACAAGTATATGCCTTGCTAATCCTGACAACTCAAGATTTTGGTGTTGAATTGGTCACTATGAATCAATCTCCTAAACAAAATGCCATGGTGTTGAGTGTTTTGCTTATCACTCACTCGTTGTATACATGCTGTATGTAAACAAACGCTCTCACAAAGTGTGTTTTGTTGATAATATCGCATTCATACTATCATTATTCTGTACTATGCTATACAATTACAAGGTTCGATACTTTATTCTTGAGGTTATCTTTTCATTATTTGGTAACTTCATGTTATTTCTAAATTATAACATAGCAAAAGCCATCTGTACCTTTAATCACATTACTGGGTTCATGTGAATTCTCTGGCTCCACGTGTAAATACATTTGTATAGTATGGCACTACAGCTATTCCACGAAATCTGTTATAGATGAGTAATGGGACGGGACACGGTCCAAATACAGCATCAACCAAACCGACATCACAGGCTCTTGTTGACTGAGAAGGCTTGGTATAGACGACATATTGGGGACATGATATTGCAGGTCACATGTTTCTAATACATGTACTCTTGGGCTCCAAATAAAAGTGCAGGTCCAAATAATAGTGCAGGGAGGAAATTCCATTGAAAGTGACGGCTGAACTGCCACGTGCTGGCTATATACTATCACAACTCGAAATATCGGAACTTTTATCTTATAGTGACCAAGCACTCTTCAGAGCGGATGAGATTAACCAGTTTAAACTGGTGAGACTATAGGTATATCCTATAGCGACCCGACATGCAGTCTTCACATCGGCAACGAACGCGGAGAGGTTGAAACTACAAACTACAAACCATCCAACAGAATGATTGCATGCAAATTGCAAATCCAACAATCCCACATGACGTGGCAAAAACTATATACACATGGAATACATGTTAACAGAATGATTGCATGAAATTTGCAAATCCAACAACACCACATGACGTGGCCCAAACTATATACACATGGAATACATGTTAACAGACATATAAAATGTCAACTTATCTAATTAAATCGCCTGTCCCTGATGAGTAGTCCGCGAATAAAAATAGACACGAAACACTAGCTTAAAGTGACTATCCAAATTCATAGCATATAGTGTCGGGCACCAGGGAACATACGCTACCGCCAGTCATTGGCTTTCGGTTGGATGTACATACACCATCTTATATACAAAATTGGCTTTCGGTTGGATGTACATACACCATCTTATATACAAAATAGACACGAAACACTAGCTTAAAGTGACTATCCAAA
This sequence comes from Siphonodentalium dalli, assembly GCA_032622095.1. Classification (NCBI taxonomy): domain Eukaryota; kingdom Metazoa; phylum Mollusca; class Scaphopoda; order Gadilida; family Siphonodentaliidae; genus Siphonodentalium; species Siphonodentalium dalli. The sequence goes on along the minus strand of CP136069.1, from coordinate 19,849,131 downwards.
TTCATAGCATATAGTGTCGGGCACCAGGGAACATACGCTACCACCAGTCATTGGCTTTCGGTTGGATGTACATACACCATCTTATATACAAAATTGACATTCCTCGGTGATAGTAATCCTGTTGAATAACTGGTTTAATTACCAGGTATCCTGTCTGCTTCGACTGTGTGGCTGTTGTTGTTCTGTGGTGATCCGAATATGCTTGGATAAGTCACTATACAATTCATGATACAATGCTATATTATAGCTATAATAACTATACTTATACAAATATCCCTAAATGGGCACACTACAAATGTGTATATACCACCACGAGTATACGCTCGGTCATTAACTAATAATGCTGTATTATTCTTATAGCTAACGGTACACGTTAGATATACACATGACATTTCAAGGACCCGCTTATCAACGGATTTGCGCCAGCCTTGGTGTTAGGATTGACTAATTGAATAAACTATACCGAAACGGTAGTTTCCAGTAACAATGCTATATCATTGATATAGCTATACATATAAAATACCCCACTGAACGGGCGCACTACAACTGTGCATATTGGGTTAGAATTTACTAATTGAATAAACTATACCGAAACGGTAGTTTCCAGTAACAATGCTATATCATTGATATAGCTATACATATAAAATACCCCACTGAACGGGCGCACTACAATTGTGCATATTGCACTACGAGTACACGCTCAGGTCACTAACGAACAATGGTATATTATAGCTAATGATACACGCTAAATATACAGCTATATTATCACTATAGCTATGCACATTAATATCCCAAATTAATGGGTGCACCTAGATGTGTAGATGATCGATGATGTCTGGACAATACTCATGAATTAATTCTCATCCATAAGCGATGCATGTGCTATTTAGAACCCACTGTTACCTATAAGAATGATAAATTCGTAATTGGTATCATGTTCTGGCATGCCAGCAAGAACCTGTGGCCCACTAGTTCATTTGGACAATCCAATTTGATTCTATGCTCTATCTTGACTGGATTTACACACATGCTGAGCCTACTGGCATTTACCATTATATCAACCCATATCTTTGGGATGAGTGGTGGATGTTACTCTCTTCCGCTAACATGGAATTAACATACAGATTGCATATAATATACAAATTTAAACTGAATCCGATGTATTCCACCAAGAATATGACATATATATTGCATGTTATATGCAGACTGCATAAAATATGCAACCCGAAGAAGTCACATTAAACCTTAATAAATGTTTTGGCATTATTTAAACTTCGCCAAACTTCGTAATCCATAACCTTGGACTGTAAACATATGTGCCAATTAAATGGTAATCAATTCATTCTTGACGCTACAGTCAGAAATATGTCAGACTAAGATTAACGGCGAGTCAAATGCGACACCAAAGAAGTGATTAATTTCTTATCCCAACATCAGGGGTATCAATTTCACACCACATATGTGGCATTTATCGTCACGTGACCCAACCAACTTATGTTAGCTGTTACAAGACTGGGCACTAAAGCCATTGGACACGCCTTAAAGTGTGAGTGACGGCTGAACTGCCACGTGCTGGCTATATACTATCACAACTCGAAATATCGGAACTTTTATCTTATAGTGACCAAGCACTCTTCAGAGCGGATGAGATTAACCAGTTTAAACTGGTGAGAATATAGGTCTATCCTATAGCGACCCGACATGCAGTCTTCACGTCGGCAACGAACGCGGAGAGGTTGAAACTACAAACTACAAACCATCCAACAGAATGATTGCATGAAAATTGCAAATCCAACAATCCCACATGACGTGGCAAAAACTATATACACATGGAATACATGTTAACAGAATGATTGCATGAAATTTGCAAATCCAACAACACCACATGACGTGGCCCAAACTATATACACATGGAATACATGTTAACAGACATATAAAATGTCAACTTATCTAATTAAATCGCCTGTCCCTGATGAGTAGTTGGCGGCGAATAAAAATAGACACGAAACACTAGCTTAAAGTGACTATCCAAATTCATAGCATATAGTGTCGGGCACCAGGGAACATACGCTACCGCCAGTCATTGGCTTTCGGTTGGATGTACATACACCATCTTATATACAAAAGTGCAGACCCAAATAATAGTGCAGGGGGGACTCTGAGCAAAACATCAACTGTTAAACAAATTATTCTTATAGTACATATGTATGTCAAGTATAGGAATCAACATGGGTCATGTGGTGTTTAGTTCAGTATTTAAATGTTCATATGTGTACTAGTATATACCCCGCTGGACAAAACAAGTGTCCATTGGCACCGCGGTGTATTTGCCATTTGGCCGTGGTGTCAGAGTTTGTAACTGCAGTTGAGCACCGCGGCCGAACGGCAAGTACACCGCGGCCAAATGGCAAGTACACTGCAGCCGAACGGAAGTACACCATAGCCGAAAGGCAACTACAATGGGGCCGAATGGCATGTACACCATGGTTAGATTTCTGGTTTGTATCGTCTTTTTTCAGTTTAATGAACGCACACTGCGCAACTATACCATGGCCGAATGGCAAGTACACCGCGCTCCAACTGTACCGCGCTCCAACTGTAGTTAGCCGGTGTAGCCGCGGTGTAGTTACATTTCAGCCGGGGTGGCAATGATAATTAGTTTCCAATATTTACCTTTCTTCTAGATTATGCCATGAATAAACGACGCACAGCAAAATCGCTCATAAACTCACTTAAATTGGGAAATTTTGAGTTGGGGCTTTCACCTGCAGTGAAGTACATTATTAATGAACAAGTAATAGCTAAGAAATATATTCCCTGCATTATGTTTTCGACTTTAAATAGTTCTCATGTTATGTACTGGTAGAATATGAACTTTATGGGCATTACTAGTAGTCAAATTTGAGATTCATGGTATAATCTAACCTTTTCCATAAATTCACTTTAGAAGTATTCATGTGTTAAAGTGATGTGAAACACTCATGTTGTGTGATCAAATAGAAATGGAAAATAATCTCTTGCCCAAAGTGGTTATTTTTACAAATATTAATCCAAATTTACAGCACACACACCTTCATTCTTATATATTAATTAAATGCAGTGACTCTCGATGACAAATTATTTGTGTTAGTTTATTGCCAATTGTTGCATCCCGTTATCGAGATGTAAATATTTACAATTAAGCACAGTTCAAGCAGTGATATCTATGGAATGGTATTGTCAATTTCTTCGAGATTTTCGGTGATATTAGTAGAATGCTACATCCAACAGTTGGCATAGCGTACGAGTACTAACTTATCAGTTATATGCACTCTCCCATAATATGTATTTAACAGCATGCTAAATGTATCATGATATACGATATTTTTTATCCCAATAAATATTAGGCAATGGGGAGAATATAATGTACATGTATGGTAGTTACTGCACCTCATGTTATTCAAATACCATGTAGAAATGGCTTGTAAAAGACTGAACTACATTCACTGCCCTGTCTGAAGTAGCTTCAAGGCTACATCCATACAGACATAATACAGTAACACAATTAAAGTGATGGGAAACAATCCGATTGGATGATAACATAGATATGGAGAATAATCTTGCTCAAGGTGTTATTTTTATGAATATTAATCAAAATCAACTGCAAACATCATCATTTGTATATATTAGTTCAATGCATTGACTCTTGATGGCAAAATCATTCGCGTTAGTTTATCACCAATTGTTGCGCCCAGAATCGAGATGTAAATATTTACAATGAAGCGTAGTTCAGAGGGTGATATCTACATGTATGTACTAGTTTGTCCATTTGGGCGATGTTAGTAGAATGCTACATTCCCACAGTCGGCATAGTGCATGAGTAGTAACTTATTAGTTTCACGCACCCAAATAAGTCCATAATATGGCTTTAAATGGTCTCCTTTTCAGCACACCAACAAACACAGCTGTGATGCTATCCATGCACTCATGAACATTTCCCAGAATATTCAGAACAGCGTTCCAAAAGCTGGCATGGACGGTGTGGAGAGAGGCAGGAGACAATGACTATTCGCATGGTGAATTGAGCCTACATGTACTATACTTCTGTTTTGTAACTGCTATGGATTATCCAATTAAAAGGGGGGGGGGGTCGGAAAAAAAATTCCAGGCAAGTATGATAATTTTTATGTTTTCGGGCCTCGGGGGACCCACCCACCCAATTTCTTCCGTTGCCGGCCTTTTTTTCCGGGCAATTTTGGACACTCACCCTTTTTTCCGTTTCAGGAATTTTTCCGGTCAGTTTTGGACACCCACCCCCCCTAAATTTGAGAAAATTATCAATTGACCAACCAAATAGCTGATTATCCCTGGTTATCATAGTTTATTGCGCAAAATATTAACAGAACAGTGCATAATGAAGATAACGATACTATTTGAATTTATCATATAAGTATCATTAATCAAGAAATGTGTCAACATAATCACATTTCAAGTTTTTATTAAAATATTTATTTTATTTATTCATTTTCATAATATATAGTCACACGATCTAGTCGCATATTCACATTTGAGTATTCTACAGACTACATGGTACAACACATTTCAGATTATTTGATATTTTGATATTTGCTATGTGATATATTGCTTGAACCAAATTGTTTATCAAAACATGTGGAAATACAACTGTTCATCCCAGTTCATCCCAGTTTGAAGAATAATGCTAATACCAAATATAACCATGATATACCAATGGCAGGCTGGTAGCCACTGCCTGAAGTAATAGGCATTGTAATAATTGGGAATAACATATGGATGGATAGCCCAATCTCACTTCTTTTTTACTCACGATATCAGTGACGATAAAATCTTTGTTACTGTGATTAACATTGCAAGCTGATCCACATTAACTTGGAAAACAATTTGAAATTGTTCAAGCTGGCCTGGCTGGCCTTCAATTTATATGTTATGATTTTATGTTTTACGTTGTCAAAAGTCTATATTATTCCATTATTTATTATATCTTTATTTCCAGGTCACATATGGTCAAGTGTGCTTTCATGTTATCGCTTACTTTCAGCTGAGTTCTGCATAGTTATTATGGTGTTGTATCAGTAGATGGAACCCTGATTTCTGTTCAAAACACATCAAAATAAGACTCAATAGCAGAAATGGAAAAAAGATTTGGCACATGGAAAAAACTGCTTTTCGGACCCGAGAGACACACACCCACCCCATCATACGTGCCTGGAATTTTGTTCCGACCCCCCCCCCCTCATTAAAATGGAGATTTTATATCTCTGAGTGATGATCAGTATTAACCAATATGAGCTACGGTAGAAGATGCACCACACTTAGCCATTCAAAGCCAAGATTATTTAATCTATCACACACATTCCCATTTTAGTGATAATAAAATCCCTTAAGCCTTTAATAACTGAATTCTCATTAACGAGTAGTTAATTGATTCCCATTTCTCCATTTGCAATACATTCATCAAACTGCCTGAGGCTGTTTGTTGCACTTATTATCTGATCACACCTACATCGCTAGATTTCAAAACATTATGTAGAACTTTTGTCAACATTCAAATTGGCAGTTTTTTTAACACATGGTCCATGTAAATATTTGGTTGTTACTGCCGAATTTCCTTTCTCATCTGAAATTGACATCCAAATGGAATTAAACTTGAGTAATGTGAATCTCACCTGATAAATCTGGTAAAACTCTTAAGATGATTACTATTTATTTAGTTTTTGGCACATTTTAAGCGATTCCTTTACACGGTGCTACAGTTGTACTTTCCTTTTTATGCGTTTACATCGGCGCTATTCATTATAGGCCATCTAGCCGAATATTTTCCGAACTGTCTCTTTTAAATTCTCTCTGATTAAATTGTCTTGGCTTTGCCACTTGAATGGCTAAGTATGGCAAATCTTCATGTTCATAATTGTTAGTCAACATCATTTAGGTAATTTAAAAGAAATGTATTCCCAGTTCAGTCGAACTAAAAATCATTTAACCCTTTGATAACCGAATACTCACTGATGAGTAGTTACTGGTTACACGTTTGTATTAATGTTTATATAATTTCTCTTGTGATTATAAACGATAATTTTATAAACGATAATTTCATTGTGAATTATGACACTTTGGCTAGCAAGTTACATATTCATACGCGCTATCGGAATGTATCTGTCATTGGTATAGTGGCGGTATTGTTTATATTTATGGTTGATGTTTATAGTGGAATATAATAAACAGAATAAATATATGATTAAACTAGTGGCGTGAAATAATACATTGCACTTCAGTGTTTTACAAAATAATCCTTGCCTCAAATGAATTATGTGGTAAAAAACTTGAGCGCAATGAATTATTTTACTAAACCACTTCAAGCAAGTGAATACTATCTATGTATCTACATGCATATAAATAACAGTGCCTATATATACCATGTTGTTATGTTTAAAGGTACTAAATCTGATTAAGCACCCCTAAATTACTATTTCTATGGCTGGGTTAAAAAATATTTGATTCGAGTCGAGGATCCTATCCATTAAAGCTCAGAGTTATTAGATATTGATTTTTGAAGTTTGTAATTTTCTCGAGATGTGTACTTATAATTGCCCCTAAGTTTGTAGTTTTCTCGAGATGTGTACTAATAATTTCCCCATCAACTCTTATTCAAACAGACGAAGATGGATAACTCTAAAATGAAGTGTATTAATAAAGCAATTTTGACTGAGACCAGCCTTCACTCTGAGCGTTGATAGGTAGGTTCCTTGACTCGAATCAGTTATTTTTTATACCCGAAGCCAAAGAAATAGTAATTTATGAGGGCCTGCATGATCTGATTGAGTATCTTTAAAGTTGAATTCTTATTTAAATTTATCGCATTGCACTGAAAACCATTGATGGCACATTCTGGGTAACCAACCCCTCCCCTCTCCCACCTCCCACCACCACCTAGCTGGGTATCCCATCCATTCTTCGACGCACCAAATGTGTCAAATGACATGGACATGTGTCGCACCAAACGTATCACTTTACACGCCTGACGCGCTTTCTATGGACAAACTCTCTGACGCGTTTAGTGTGTCAACTGACACGATTGGGGTACACGTTAGATGTGTCGCATGACACGTTTGCTGTGTCACAATACATGGACCCGTGTCGCCGAAACGTGTCGTTTTACACGCCTGGTGCGCTTTCTATGGACAAACTCTGTGACGCGTTTAGTCTGTCACCTGAGACGATTGGGCGACACGTTAGGTGTGTCGCATGACACGTTTACTGTGTCACATGACATGTTTACTGTGTCATTTGACGCGCTTTCTATGGACAACTTATCGTGTCATTTGACACGGTAAAGTTTTTCAGATATCAGTATCACTGACCTGAACTGTGGACTGCTGAAGTTTGATTTACACTGGGAATGTTCGGAAAATGATCTCAACAAACATCCTATATGTTCGCTTATTGAGTTCATCACCTGAACATGCCGCCACAAATTACTGAGTTGGTATATAACATGCAACTTGTATCAGAATGACCTTCAATTTCAGCGGTGTAATGGTAAATTTTAAATTATTGATTAGATCGCCAGATAATTCTATATATACTAATTAACGGTTACTTATTAAATCTAGTGGGGTGGGTGGGTGCTGGTTTCGTCTGACCAATTTGCGGGCTTGTTCTGCGCAGAGTTGAGTTATATCATCTCCTGCGAAATGACACAATAAAGGTATATATATATATATCGCAATACATGTGTAGCCGACAGAACATGAGAACATTGTCATGTCTGCGGCGTGCAATAAGTTTTATATTATGCATAGTCAAATGGAAGTGCAACATCGTACATCACACGGAGTGAATTAGTATAACTACCATCTGTATGATGCAGAATGTCGCAGCTTACAGTTGGCCATGCAAAATATCGACACGCTGTACAAACTAATAATGAAAATAATAACATAGTGAAGAATAGGAATATATAATTCATCAGGGTATGCGTACATGTACATTTGATAGTTCAATGTGGACTTTCCTAAAAAGTATGCATACTTGGTTAAGGATTGCGCGGTCATGTGAATTCAAAATTTCGTCCATGATTATAATGTTCGCTTTTCCGCGGTATTCTTCTGAAATAAATTTCTCCCTTATATTTTGAAATTCTTTGCATTCGAGTAAATAGTGGAACTCATCAGCGATCATGCTAGTGTTACATAAGGGGCATTTTCTGTCTTTGTGACTTGTCCCATTCCACCTCCCTGTCTCGATTGGGAGGTTGTGGTTAGCTGTTCGGAGCCTACATAATTCTATTCGATTTTTCCTTTCTAAGATTTCCAGATATTTTTCAAAAGTTATATCGTGTTTAAATATGCGATAAATCTTGCCTCTACTTGATTTGTCTCTTTCGGACTCCCACTTTGTCTTGAAATCCCTAATAAGACTACATTTAACACAATCGATAAATTGGCTCACACATAATATTTTTTCAGAGGTCATTAATTGTGATTGCCCACAGTCAAATAAAATTTCTTTAATGTGTCTTATCCATTTAAAACGACATGCATCTGCTTCACTCAGAAGTCTTAGTGACAACTCATATAGTATTTTTCCATAACGTTCGTCAGTCATATTTTTTATTTTCGTCCAATATTTCAGTATTCTCAGTTTTATTGTGATTTCTAGTGGATATCTTCCAGTTTCACCATATATCAAAAAATTGGGGGTTGATGGTTTCAAATTCATGACATGCTTTAGAAATTTGCGGTGGACATTTTCGAGCACCTGGTTGTCACCATAACCCCACACCTCGCAGCCATACACTAAAATCGGTAGCACCTGGGAATCAAATAAATCGAGTTGGTTAGCTAATGAAAGACAATTTGTTCTTGATCGTTTTATAACAGAGTACATGGCATGTGTAGCTTTTGTGGCAAGGGTTTGTTTTGCTTCAGAATATGAACCCGATTTTGTGTGAATAATGCCCAAGTAGTTGAACTTTTTCACTACTTCAAGCTTAATGCCGTCAAAGTTGAATTCTGTTTTCCGAGGTAAACTACGTTTCGAAATTAACAAAAATTTTGATTTATCTTTATTCACTGTCAATTTCCATGTCTTACAGTACTTGCTGAATGCATTAAGTTCTGTCTTTAATTTTTTTGGGGTCTCAGCCACGAGTACTGTATCATCTGCATATAGTACAAGCAGTATTTTTATGTAGGTTCTCAATTCTATTTCAATCTGGTTTGATATTTTTGAGAGGCCAACGATGCCTTCCTTGATCATGAAGTTTTCCAGATCGTTCAAATATAGAGAAAATAGTATGGGGATAGATTTTTACCTTGTCGAACTCCTGACAAACATGGGAAGGGGGCAGAATATTCAGTCCCTAGTTTGACAGAAGACTTAATATTCTGATACATATATGTAATAACTCGGAAAAACTTTCCATTAATATCATATGTCCGTAACTTTTGCCAGAGCCCGGGTCTCCACACCCTATCAAACGCTTTCTCAAAATCAATAAAAGCACAGTAGAGGTTAGAGTTCAAATTTCTGGTTAGTTCCGTTAACATGTGTATAGTGCAAATATTATCAACAGTTGAGTATCCCTTTCGGTGGCAAAGCCAAGACAATTTATTCGGAGAGAATTTAAAAGAGACAGTTCAGAAAATATTCGGCTAGATGGCCTATAATGAATAGCACAGATGAAAACGCATAAAAAGGAAAGTACAGCTGTAGCACTGTGTAGTGGAATTGCTTAAAATGTGCCAAAAACAAAATAAATAGTAATCATCTTAAGAGTTTTACCAGCTTTATCAGGTGAGATTCACATTACTCAAGTTTAATTCCATTTGGATGTCAATTTCAGGTGAGAAAGGAAATTCAGCAGTAACAACCAAATATTTACACGGACCATGTGTTAAAAAAAACTACCAATTTGAATGTTGACAAAAGTTCTACATCATATTTTGAAATCTAGCGATCATGGGGTCTATACCATCACAAAAAGTGAAAAAAAATACTGTGCACCAAATATAACGTGTTTGTTGGTGTGCTGAAAAGGAGACCATTTAACGACATATTATGAACTTGCTCAGGAACCTGTAACTAATAGGTTAGTACTCGCTATGCCGAATGTGGGAATGTAGCATTCTACTAACATCGCCGAAAATATCAAAGAAAGGAACCATAATACTACATACATCTCTGTATCACCGTTTGAACTACGCTTCATTGTAAATTTTAACATCTCAGTTCGGGACGCAACAATCTGTAACAAACTAACGCAAATGATTTTGGGACCTGTAACATGTATGGGCGTCCAAACAGTTGGAAAGAAAAATAGATACTCAAATTTTTTATTTGTTTTCACCATTACTACTTAAAAACAAACACAACTGATACTAAATCATCAAATAAAGCAATAAATTGTCATTGTATGGCATTACAGGTACATAATTCCAGGGGGAGGTCACCCCTCGCATACCTTCCCCCAACTTAGGGCTGTGGCCTTCGGATATAACTTTGGCATATAAAACAGGTGTCCCCAAATAATTATTGGAAACTACACGGCTCACATTCAATTATGTGATTTAATAGCTTGTGAAGTTATGTCATGTGAATAAATCATAAAATATCATTTACATCTAAATAGTTTATATATCTTCCCAATAAACATATGATCATGTGAGATTTGTGATAGTAAACTCAGAAATTTGGGCCCCCAGCCATTTCCCCTTCTGTCATACCACAGGACATATTCCATATGTATACAAGTATGAAGATGTTTACTTCTCAATTTTGTTGGGACAGTACTAAGAAATTTAAATAGTTGACAACTTTATTTGATTTCTAGCGAGAACACACACTCGGACCGATCTAACACAACTGAGGAAGTGATCAAACCCGAATCGCTAGAACACGTGCTTTGGAGTCCGCTGGTTACGTTGCTACGGTTAGGTTAAGAAAAATGACCGCCGATAATTTAATCATGTTATATTTAAAACTTTCGGCCGAGTCTTGAACAGCGGTCATTTAACTTCAACGGGAGTGTTTCCGTATACAGCAATTCATTTTTATCTAATATATTTTCCAAGTTTTAAAGTTATTGCGGTTGATAGCATAGTAACTTAGGTAGAAAATGGATGCAAACGATTAGCAAATCTACTCTCTGTTTCTTCTATTGGCCGATACAACAAAAGTGGGTCCACTAGTGTTTCCACGACATTGAAAACATTGACTGCATTTTCCCCTCCGTGGATACAGGACCCGTTCCCCAAAACCTAGCGGAAAGCATGCACTGTAGATCAACTTGGAAAGGGAACAATTTCATGTGTTACAGTCAATGGAGTGATTAGGAATGTGGAAAGTTGAAAGGCCTAGTTATGCAAAGAGTAAAATCCATGATGGCCGTTGGCAGCCATTTTTTTTGCTGATGACCCCAAAAAGACTCGTTCACATTTTAATTTACTTCTCATTGTTAACATCCATCACAAATTTCATGATGATCTGACAAAAGATACGACCTGTAGCCTATGTGAAAGGATTTAGTCATGTAAAGAGTAAAATACAAGATCGCTGCTGGTGGCCATGTTTTTTGGCCGAATGACCTCAAAATAACATGTTTCCCATATACATGTAATTGTTAACATCAATAACAAATCTCATTACAATCGGATACGACTTGTACCCCGTGCCACATGATTTAGTCATGTAAAGAGTAAAATCAAAGATGGCTGCTGGCGGCCATGTCTTTTGGCCGAATGACCCCAAAATGACTCGTTCCCATCTACATGTCATTGTTAACAGCCATTACAAATATCATAATGATCTGATAAAAGCTACGACCTGTAGCCAGCGCCAAAGGATTTAGTCATGCAAAGAGTAAAATCCAAGATGGCTGCTGGCCAATGTTTTTTGACCGAATGACTCCAAAATGACTCGTTCCCATCTACATGTCAATATTAACATCCATGACAAATGTCATGATGATCAGACAAACAGCGCGCCAATGGATTTAATTATGAAATCCAAGATGGGCCGAATGAGCCCAAAATGACTCGTTCCCATTTACATGTCAATGTCAACATTCATCACAAATTTCATGAAGATCAGACCAAAGGTACGAACTGTACCCGCGCCAATTGAAATTGTTGATGGACACACAGACACACGCACGACGGACGCCACCCCATGACAATAGCTCAGACTTACAAAGTACAATGTAAGTTGAGCTAATGAAAGCCAAAATCGCATTTGTGTTTATTAAATTTTTGTTTATATTGAGAAGGGAGTGCACATCTTGTGCAGCCTTATTCGTGTTCTTAGCCTCATTTTTTTACAATTGGAAGCTCACACGATATGCACGATTAACATACCGGTACTTATTTAAAAACTTTTAGCTAGTATAAATCAACCAAAAAAACGACTCAAGTGCTGCTTCAAATATTTTGGTACAAACATGTCAAAGTGGACACAAAAAACAGAACCAGATTGTATCGATGCAGTCTGTGCATATTTGGAAGTTAGCAGGCAAAAACATACCGGTATACGGTAGGGGCCTCTGTGCATAGGGCTGCACTGTATTTCGATAATATACCGTTTATTCGATATCAATTTGAATACCGAGAGAAACCGAATAGATTTTTGGACTATTCGATTTACCGAGTACGTCGGTTTCCATTTCAAGGTATCGAATAAAGATTTTTTTAAAGTAAAAATGGCGTATATACCATTGGAAATCAATGTGGCTTGTAACGAAACTCGCAAAGGGAAATAAAATGTTATGAGATATGATCCGTGTAGAGCTATATAGTGGGATATTGAGTTTCGCATTTGTGTACCTAATTAAGGGAAGATGTTATGGGGTTTCATTCACAGCTTGTGACAGTCAGTAGCGGCGTCTTCTATTGCGTATGATCCCGGGAATAAAACAAAGGGCGCCCTTAGTCTGCATTCAAAGGCTGGTGTTAACTGACTGTGACTGGTTTGAAATTACATACGTCGCACCTCATGTGCATATAAGCGTCACCCGCCGCAGTAAAGCTTAAATCAACACAATACAATGGCGACTTTGAGAATGATGGCACTACATGGGCGTGACAGTGAAACAAAATTGAGTAAAGCTAATGGGTTCTCTATAATACCTTGTGAAAACATATTTAACATTGGTATATATCCACCTGAAGGCTGTCCCATAATTCAATTGAAAATGGATCTTTTAGCAAAAGTTAACACTAAAAATCATTGGTGTGGACGCATTTCGGGTTAAAGTGAAATGTATTCTTGTTGGTGTGATGTTGTTATATAATTATGAAGTTGATGTCCATGTTAATTAAATAAAAGTACACTGTAAATATTAATATGCGTTGTTAATTCTTTCAAAATACGAAACTATGTCCGATTTGGGAAGCTATGAAGGGTAACTCTACGTTGAGAAAATGCTCAGATATTCTGACTTGGATTACTTATTCGGTATTTTGTTAGTTATTCGGTTAGTTAAAAAATTAGTTATTCGATATGTTTTTTTCATTACCGTGCAGCCCTATCTGTGCATATCAACAAACCACTGATATTTCTCCAATTTGAAGAATAAAACAGGTTATATGTTTGGTTAATACGAGTGTGTATATTGCCACATGCTAAATTTTACATGATATTTATCAGCGAAAGAAATGGGTTGAAATTTTGAACAAAATTGTGGTCACAGGCTGCCAAAATCTCGCCATGATATTCATGCATTTCTGTACATCTTCTCTGAGACTATCGTCCGCAGTTGATGATGGCCTAAAAACTTGATATAGTACATTATTATGTTTGAAAATTGAATAATCAAATAATGTTGAGTGCTATTGGGATACTTTGACTCAAAATTTATGTTTGAGGCCCGAATTTGGCCGAATCGGACAGCTGATCTTAACTACATTGTCATTGATATTGTATTATCAACTGAAAAATGGTATTTTGAATAAGAAATACTCACTATATATAACTGCACATGTATTTATACATGTACCGGATGAATAGCTCCCACAATCTGAAGTCTGTCTTGGAGTCAGGAGCTCTTTAATTTCAACTTTTCTTCAGCTGTCAGAATAATTTTCTCAACTGGAACTCGGTTCTCTGACCGCCAACATACAATGTATATCTGCTACATTTACCAAAGGTGTGGCTCCCTGTGAACAAATTGAACGTGATTGATTGGTGGTCATGAAAGTTATACTGTGTGACTCAAATTAGGCCTCTACCAAATTCGAGTCGGATCGGTAGAGCAGTTTTCGAGTCAATAACACACAATTGTCATACATACATGTACATATACTAGGGCTGCAATTATACAATTTGTCACGATATGATACACATCACGATGTATCCGACCAACGTCAACGATATTATACATACATTATCATGATATGTAAAAACCATGTTTTGCGAGTATTTTCTACCTAAATCAGGGGGGGGGGGGGGGTCGGGAAAAAAATTCAGGCATGTATGGCATTTTTCCCTTTCGATCATTTTTTGTACCCACCCACCCCCACCGCCAATTTGTTTTCCGTTTTCGGCAGTTTTTTTCCGACCATTTTTTGACACCCACCCCCCCCTTTTAACACTAAAACAGAGATTTGCGGGGGGAAATTCACTGTAAAAAGCTGTATATGAATTTCTGTGCATACTATTTATCATGGATGTTAACATGGACATGTAAATAGGAATGAGTCATTTTGAGGTCATTCTGCCAAAAAAACATGGCTGCAAGCGGCCATCTGGGATTTCAAAATTTGAAACAAAATACAACACGATAACTGCCTGCAGTCAGTTTACCAGTTAGAATTACATTATTTCTCTCATCCAAAGTGGTTTTGAAGCAACTCATTGCCAAAACACTAAAATGAAAGTGTCAATGACACTGTAGCTCAACTTTGTAAAGAAGGTAATTTTTTTGTGATGAGCAATGAATAGAGAGATTACAAAGGAGTGTAAAAATGAGCAGTTAAGAATTTAGTCACACACAGAGTAAAATCCAAGATGGCTGCTGGCGGCCATGTTTTTTGGCCGAATGACCCCAAAATGACTCGTTCCCATCTACATGTTATTGTTAACTGGTTCAGTGCATAAAAGCCCATATTTGGACCCTATGTAAGAGTGCTGGAAGCCCAGATATGGGCTTTGGCGACGACACTGTATTGTTTGTTTAGTTTAATCATTTAAATAGAGTTTGTCAGGTAATATTTTGGAAATATTGTTGTATATATAATTAAATTGGGACATTGTGAAGTTTTAATGAATGCCGACTGATAAAATTGTCAGAAAAGGTATTTCTATTGCAAAAAGTTTGAGAAAAATGACAAATTGTTTTGCCCAATGGCGTCCGACAACCAAGCTCTTACCCATAACCTAATCAGACATCCAGGCTCATATCCATAACCTAATTTGACATCCATACAACCTGGCTCATAACCATAGCATCGTGAGATAGCCAGGCCCATAACCATAGCATAATGATACATCCAGACTCATAACCATATCCTAATGAGATATCCAGACCCATAACCATAGCCTAATGAGACATCCAGGCTCATAACCATAGCCAAATGAGACACTCAGGCCCATAACCATAGCCTCATGATATATCCAGACTCATAACCATAGCCTAATGGGACATTCAGGCTCATAACCATAGCCTATTGAGACATCCAGGCTCATAACATAATCACAAATGAAAATATGTGGGGGTCAAATATGTGAAAAGAGTGCAAATGTAGTAAATTACCTATTCCGAGCATAAAATTCAATGATTTTCTGTTTATTGAAATAAATATACGCATTTCATTATGTGTATGTAGGATATTTAGCAGCGAACCAGTTAACATCCATGACAAATTTCATGATGATCAGACTAAAGGTACGACCTGTAGCCCGTGCTAAAGGATTTAGTCATACAAAGAGTAAAATCCAAGATGGCTGCTGGCGGTCATGTTTTTGGGCCGAATGACCACAAAATGACTAGTTCCCATCTAAATGTCAATATTAACATCCATGACAAATTTCATGATGATCAGATAAACAGTACGACCTGTGGCCCGTGCTAATGGATTGAATTTTGAAATCAAAGATGGCCACTGGCGGCCATGTTTTTTGTCCGAATGACCCCAAAATGACTCGTTCCCATCTACATTCCAATTTCAACAGCCATGACAAATTTCATGATGATCAGACTAAAGGTACGACCTGTAGCCTGTGATAAAGGAATTAGTCATACAAAGAGTAAAATCCAAGATGGCTGCTGGCGGGCATGTTTTTTGCCCGAATAACCCAAAAATGACTCGTTCCCATCTACATGTCATTGTTAACATCCATGACAAATTTTATGATGATCTGAACAAAGGTACGACCTGTAGCCCGTGCTAAAGGATTTAGTCATGCAAAGAGTAAAATCCAAGACGGCTGCTGGCGGCCATGTTTATTGGCCGAATGACCCCAAAATTACTCATTCCCATCTACATGTCAATATTAACATCCATGACAAATTTCATGACGATCAGACGAACAGTACGGCCTGTAGCCCGTGCTAATGGATTGAATTTTGAAATCTAAGATGGCCGCTGGCGGCCATGTTTTTTTTCCGAATGACCCGAAAATGAACCATTCCGGTACAAATGTTGATGTCAACAGCTATGACAAATTTCATAATGATCCGATCAAAGGTACGACCTGTAGCCTCTATTGTTGACGCCTTACGCACACACACACACACGGACGACGGACGACAAAGCCATGGCAATAGCTCAAACTTTACAAAGTAAAGTTGAGCTAAAAACAAGCAGGAATTTTTTTTTTAGTTGCGGAAAAAATTGCTTGTTGGTGGCTTTGACCACCCACCCACCCCGGCATTTTTTTTTTCACCCCCCCCCTGCCTAAATTGCTAAAAAAAACATAGTAAATATGGGGTAATTTTGCTTTCAATATGCTAAAATTATGATATTTGTGTATCGAGATAGACTTCGCACAATACACCTAATAGGTACATTTTATATACCGTAGTAAATATGGGTTATTTTTGCTTTCAATGAGCTAAAATTGTGATATTTGTAATAGGTAATAATAGGTACATTTTGTATCTTGTGAAAGTGTAAAGGCAATACATTGAAATCAAGATGAATCGTTGCTGCTCTAAATTACATACAGAAGTTCCAAAGGAAAACTAATGTGGTATGGTAGTATGGTACATTTTGTACTTCGTTTAATCATCAAAACCATGGTGTGCAAACCAACGGTCTCAAATTATTTTTTTAACAGTATATCAGCAGTTCAATATTATCGTTCGTGCAATCAAAACTATTAATCATTCTCATACAAACAAGTTTCTCTCCGTGCGCTGAGCGGGGTCGTTGTTAACTAGAGGTGGTGACAAAATGGGACTAAGGATACCCCCCCCCCACTGTTCTCAAAACACTAAAATGTTAAACTTGTCAATACACATATAGTTAAAATAATAATTTCCATTGTCATACCGGTATATTTCATCTGATACTGCGGGAATCCAAACATACGTTTTTTGCGAGAATCCATGTAATTTGCGAGAATATTTACGAGAATCTAGATTTGGATTCTCGTCGATATATAAGCCCTGCTAATGAAGGAAAAATGTAGGAATAAAAACTGGGACAAAATTATGCATGTTGCAAAAATGTTATTAAGTTGAAAAGGGGAAATAACTCAAAAGTTGTACAGATGTCATAATCGCAGGTGCACAGATTCCCTTGGTACTAAATATTTGTGCCAAGTTTCAGAAACATTGACCTAAAAATGTCGGAATAAAAGCTCAGACAAAAATATGCATGTTGCAAAAAAGTTTCTATGTTAAAAAAGGGAAATAACTCCACCAAAAAAAGTCTGACAGACATCATAATGGCAGGTGATTAGGTTCCCATGGTACTAAATATCTGTGTCAAAATTTTCTAAGTAAAAAAATGGGGATAACTCCACCAAAAAAGTCTGACAGATGCCATAATCGCAGGTGCACAGATTCCCAAGGTGGATAACTACATGTATGCCAAATTATATGGAAGACAATTGAAAAAACGACTGAGAAATTTGTGTCCATGGACAGATTGCAGCTGATTCCAGTATACCCCCACAACTTCATTGCAGGAGGGATATAATTAATAGATTGGACTTTGAAGGCACGGACAGTGTTCATTGCAGAGATATTCATATTTGTTCAAATCGCCATCAACGGAAGGAATATTAAAATATATATTGTTTTGTTCATATGCCAAACATAATCAGCGTATAAATACCGGTAGTATATTGTCATCAAGACGTACGATACTGTATGTAAACAAGAACCTTCTCGTGTTACAGAAGTTTTGCTTCTGTTTACATAACACAGTGCACTTATATTGGTTAATCACACACAAATTATATAAACACTCTTTATTGTTTCCATATCTGGAAAACAGTAACAAATAACGCTCTTTATGTTTACTACAAGTATATCCGGATCTAAACAAAAGCCAGGTTCTTTTTTTGCTTTTGTTGACATAACAAAGGAAAAACATTTGACAGTAACATACTGCTTATGCCATATTTCTGATTGGTATAAGAACAAACTCTTTTTTGACAGAGCTGAATATTTTAACAGCATAACCCGGTACTCACCGCCAACACTGAACATATCTTTAAAGGTACTAAATCCGATCAGAGGGTCCTATGTTACTCGTTCTTTGGCTTTGGGGGTAAACAATATTTGATTCGAGTCGAGGAACCCACTCATCAGAGCTCAGAGTGATTAGATATCGATTTTTGAAATTAATTAATTTTCGGAGATCTTTCTCAAAAGATAACAGATCACGTGATCAAAACGGACAAATTGCGGATGTAAGATGATAACTCTAAAATCAAGTCTTAGTGGTTATTATTGTTGATAGCAAGCACTTTATTTTAGAGTTATGCATCTTATAACCCGCAATTTGTCCGTTTTGATCACGCGATCTGCTATCGTTTGGAACAGATCTCGGAAAAATTAATTGATTTCAAAAATCGATATCAAATCACTCTGAGCTCTGATGGGTGAGTTCCTCGACTCGACTATTTTTTACCCCCAAAGCCAAAGAAATAGTAATATAGGACCCTCTGATCGGATTGAGTATCTTTAATATAATGAAGCGACAGAATCAATGTGGCCTGTACATGCACATATATGGTGACCTCTGTGACATGCATAATGACAGCTGTCGGGGGATGAGTCCCAAATATATGGTTGTTTGTTTTTCATATGCCATAATGGTAACAGATTCACTGGCATGATAGTGAGCAAAATGATTTTTATTTTCAAAACTAAATAAAAACCTAAACATGTACATGTAAATCAACATGTTTACTTAAAATTGATCCCATAAAGACAGACATGACCAGGATGTGCATGTTGTCCAGTACCTGTATGGCTGTATATCATGTACCGTAACGCGTCCAGACATGACCAGAGGCGACTGGCCGATCGGGAGACCAGGAAAATTCCTGATGGGCCGGAGGCCGTGGGGAGTATATGTTGTTGGGCTGCAAAGAAAACCGACGTGGGTTGCCACATGTGTTGTTTAACCAGCCTAATTAGCTAATCGTAATTGGCTGTAAATCCCAAAAGATTTCTCACGCACCCTTCCCGGACACTCCCCCACTTTCCAACACAATAGGAACGCTTCAGATGAGGCCAGTCTAGATGCAAGGATTAGCCATTTTCTTGTAGTTTTCAAAATATCCTCACCCCGGGCCGAAACCCCCATGGACAGCCCAGTTTGTCCTGTACTCTTGTTCGTAGACGTGTGTATTTGTCTGGAGTTAGACAGCTAGATGTTATAATTTATGATATTTTTCAGGTAACAATATTTGAATGGTCTGATACCGGGAATATATACATGTAAAACCATGTGTATGAATATATAGGATATTAGGCTAGAGCAATGAGGTGCAAATGGAATTATGCAAAAACATGTATTTGGTCTGATTCTGATTCAAGGGCGGGGGGTGCAGTTGGAATTTCCCAAGGGGGACACCCCCCGAACAGATTCTGATTTAAGGGGGGTGCAGATGGGCCGGTATTATAACCATTTCCCTGGCTGTGTTTTTGGCACAGTCCGCCTCTGGACATGGTTACATGTACATGTACCCGGTAGATCATGATAAGATTTAATAAAACTTATTACAAAATAATATATATTATTACTCACGTGTAATCATATATATTAAATGCAGGTTTATACTGTCAAGTTGGTTGAGAATGTATTTGTTGCACCGACAGAAATTCACAGAATGATATTCAACTTCCCTTCAGTTGGCAAATCAGATAACTGGACATACACATAATCAGTCCATCCCTCTTTGAATAGCTGCAAATGTAAACACAACAACTTTCAACAAGATGAAACTATTTTGTACGACTGAACTTCACGAAATATAACACTTTGCCCCACAACTCCCTATATAAAACAATGATGACGAAATCAGGGTAAATATTGATCCTTGGACCATTCCGTCATTTCCAACTTGTCCGATATTCATTAATGCCATCACAAGGAATGGTAGCACATTGTACCGGTATATTCTTCAAACTTGAGGATATACATGTGCATGTATTTTCATAATTTTGGTAAATGTTAATTCTAAATTATAACACAATGAAGATCATCTTTGCCATTCTTGAATGCCCCATGAGTAAAAACACTACGGTTTACCAGGATGAGACCACTTTAGATGACATCAATTAATTTAAGAATACCTTGCGTAGATGTACTCTCTTTAATGCGCAACCATGTAATCGTAATAATGATATTTTAGAGAAACATGTTAATGAATGATGCACTATATTGAACTTCATTGACCAATGTGTACCAACCATGTACCAGTACGTATATACATGTACAGTTACCGAGAATACTTAAAGTAATTGATCACCTCCAAATCGGTGTCATCCTAGTAATACCGCAGAAAACTCCAACACTGTGTTAAGGTTATAGCTTCAACATTGCACCTCCCCTGCTGGGCAAAACAAGTGTCCACTTAACCACGGTGCAGTTAGCATTGCCACCGCAGCCGAAATGCATCTACAACGCGGCTCCACTGGCTAACTATAGTTGGGCCGCAGTGTATTTACCATTCGGCCATGGTGTAGTTGCCAATACAAAAGACAATACAAACCAGAAATCTAACAATGGTGTACATGCCATTCAGCCCTGTTGTACCGGTAATTGCTTTTCGACCATGGTGTACATATGTTTACTTGACGTTCGGCCGTGGTGTACCTGTCGCTCGGCCGTGGTGCTGAACTGCAGTTACAAACTCTAACACCGAGGCTGAACGGCAAATAACGGTACACCACGGTGCCAATGGACACTTGTTTTGTCCAGCAGGGTACATCCACTGCGGTTACACCACGATGAATGTCATCACGGTTTGCGATACCGGTTGATTTAAGCAGGCCCAGCATTATTCTTCACTCCGCACACTAAATGTTCCGCATGCCTGTTGCCTAAGACTTAAAATCAAGCCCAGTTCCAATGTGTGAGGTACCAGTAGAAGAGAATTTGTTTTATCGTTTTCGGCAGTTGCAAGAAAATAATGTGATGGCAATTTACCTGCTTTACCATGTTTATATATTAATATTACCACTGTAAGATTACTGGCAGATATCGCTAGTTAAATGCTATGCTTCACAGTGGTAACGGTTGACTGGCGGTACACGTAGACATGACAGTCTGACATTCCCAGCCTACCATCTCATAAAACGTGTCTAATAATAAGTATCATGAACATAATGGTACCGTACTAGTACAATACCGGTAGGTGTACATGTATGCGAAAAGACTGGGATCAATTCATGAGTCAGTTAATGAATTACACACAAACAACAATTCTCAAAATTGACCATGACAATAACAAGCAATGTCGATGGCAGAGTTGCACATACTTCTGAGTGTGACTTGATGTGGTATTGAAAACAACAGGTATTTATTTGGCGGGTTCGCTTGGAACTTGTTCATTTACTTCATTATGTTATTGGTGTATTTATTTTTGGATTTTTCAAATGTAGCCATGCCCATTGTAGGTCAACAGGTCTGGCAAATGTGAGAATACAGCTACAATAGCTGTATTCAGCTAACCTAGCTGTATTCAGCTATATATTATACTCTCAATGACTCAAACCAGCTGTTTTTCGATAATAAACTAGAAGCGCTAATTTGCGCATCAAAATTAGGCTACCATATTCTCCGGCCACCCTCAACCAATTCAAAGCCAGCACTTGTTTTCTGACAAAGTGTTGCATTTGGTCGACACGGCAATTCTGTGTGAAAACTTACTACGGTGGTCGATATAAGTAAATATTCTGGGGACTATTTTCTGCGAAAGCATTCAATAACTAACTTATAAAATAAAGATCAAATTCGTCCCAAACACTTGTTTACTTCTTCCCGATGCTAAACCGGTAGGGCCGGGGGGGGGGATAGTTATAATGGTGTACCTACCTGTATATCAAGCATTTAGAATTACATACCACTAGCGGTTCACCGTTTGTGAGCGATACTGGTAACTATTCATAACAGTATATACAGATATTGTGCGGCATATTGCAAATGTATGGCACAACATAGGGACAACTGAAATTATAATGCCACTTCTGAACATGATGTCCTGGTCATTTACCCACTAAACAGATTGAATAGTTCTGACTCGCTATTAGCGAGTCAGAACTATTCAATCTGTTTGGTGGGAAAATATATAATGTGTGAAAACTTACTAAACATAAGTTACATAACATTGTTATCTGTATTTTCGCGATTTTGACATACATGTATGCGTTACCGTATTTTTGGGAGAGAATCCGCTCAAGCAGTGAGTGGAACTCGCTCGGTTAAACTCTGGCTAGAGATTAGTGATGCGGACCGAACAGGACCACCTTGGGTCCAGTCCGGTCCAGTCCGGTCCATTCCGGTACACATGCCTGGACCGGTCCAAAACGGTCCGGTCCACCAGGTCCACCTACATGTATATTAGGCTATATGTTAATGAATTCTCTGTTTTCTCAAAGTTTTTACTCTGTATAGTACAAACTACAAGTACAAGGTTACTGAGTTCAGTGCATTGCAATGAGTCCATATATGTTAAAACTTACATTGTTTGCCGATTGTATGCATCATTGCTGTCTCTGGTGGGATATACTTGGAACGATGCACGATAATAGTATTTCTAGTAATGCGAACGTTAACCAGTTCACACAGTTGTGTCGTTCTATCTATGACTACTACATTAATATTGGAGGCTTGGAGATTGTGATGGCCAATTGTATAGTCCTGACAATTACAGTTATATACCGAAGTACAACTACTATTGGATTAATGTGACTGTCTTGTCTTCATTATAAGGAAATTGACATGTACAAAGTACATCTGTACATTGTTTTCGTGGCATCAAACGTTTAATAGATATTAACCACTTGATTGCGTCAATACATCGTTGCTAATTGATAGGACGGCAAATACGCAATAATATTCGCGATAGTTTATTATAACTGAAGTAAAATAGTGGACCGAGAGTACCGGACCGGCGGCAAAAAGTGGTCTGGTCCAGTGACACCCGGTCTGGACCGGACAGCGGTCCAACCCTGGACCGGTCCAAAGCGGTCCGGTCCGCAGCACTACTAGAGATGTTCCCCTTTTTACCTGTTTTAACACACCAACCAAACTGCGTTTTAGCAGCATCATATTGATACTTCCAGGAATGATTAAGATGTTCAATCTTCGGTGATAAATATTGTATTTAATGTAATTTTCAAGGTATTTCGCATTGCATAAGAGAGTTTTTTAAACCGTTATGACCGACATCAACCGCCGTAGTAAGTTTTCAGACATAATCTATTAATCACCATCGCTGTGCCGACAAAAGGCAACAAGCGACGATTTTGATTTGGTTGAGGGTGACCGGAGAATATGGTACGGTACCGGTACTGCGGTAGCCTAATTTCGATGCGCAATTTAGTGCTTCTAGTTTATTATGGAAAACAGCTGGGTTGAGAGTATAATATATAGCTGAATACAGCTAGGTTAGCTGAATACAGCTAGGTTAGCTGAATACAGCTATTGCAGCTGTATTCTCACATTTGCCAGACCTGGTCATGTGATGTAAAATTTTCCAGAAATTTTTTTCTCAAAAATATATTTATAATGTATTGCAAAAAATTTTAATTTACCAAGCGGACCCGTCAGATAAATACATGTTGTTTCCATTACTACATCAGGTCACGCGCAGAAGTATCATAGAATGACTGTATGACACAGTATGTGCAAGTCGACACAAATTTCGTAACGTAAACAAAGGAATCACAAATTTCGAAAGTCGAACTCGAAAACAAAGAAATTACTGCTTTTTCAATCGTACTTAAATTAATTATTACACTAGTAACATTCGTTTCATAACGAAGACGTACCCCGATAGATTAATAACACTTTACTTACCTGCTAATAAAACAAATTTGTAGTTAAAACACACAGCCAAATGCAGAATTCAAAATGCCGATTCGTCCCCAAAAAATAAAAACAGGAATCAGCAGCGAAACGAAACAAAACTAACCAAGCTTTAATATGTTACCTGTATTCAGTAACATAAATAGCATGTCAGCTTTATTATTTTTCTATATAACGATTAACGTATAATGTATAATATTTATATTTCACATGTGTATAATTATAAGATAGACAATCACATAATTTAATTATGATTTAAAATTCACCAATAAATTAAACCTTTGAAACCTTTTGAATTAAGTACCGGTAAGGGGGAACCTCAAATAATTATTTTGCTTTGTAGTAAATTAATGAGAAGACCATCACCAAAATGAACATGGCTAATGTCACCCCCCCCCCCAGCTTTGGTCAAAATGTTCAACTATTGAAAATGCTATGCCAGCCCCAGTATTTGTAAATTTTACATCATACATGTAGATGTATATTATATGTGTGTGTATAAATTTAAATTGTTTTGATTATCCAATTAATAGAGGGACATCTTTTTTTCTTCTACTTTTGGTAAAAATATTTGTCTGAAATGACTGTCACTTGCAAATTTCCAAATATATGAGATTGGTCTGGTCCTTTTTTTGGGTGCTATTGAAAGAATTAATAATACTAATCATTTTTAGTTGATTTTTCTCCATAGAGTAACACAACTTAAAGAATTTATATTTGTACATTGAACACATTGCATATCTCCAATTCTCTCAAATGTTGTGTTTGTCCTGAAAATAGTAAATAGTGACCACCTCACCAATATTAAAACACCATTGCCGTCACAAATAGGCCTCAACTGTGTTATATTGGTATAAATGTACATGAATTGCTTTTCTACATCGGTGTGGCTAAAACTTGATAAATAACTCAAAGTGAATATTTCACAGTGGCGCTTTCCTTTAAATTCATATCTGAAAATGGTAGCTCTGGTATATTTCATCAGAGGAACATTTCAGCTAAAACTTAAAATAATGTCTATGCACATTCAATGCACTACATGTACATGTCTCCAATTCTCTTAACTGTTTTGTTTGTCACTGAAAATAGTCAATACATGTAGATGTAATTACCACCTCACCAGTATTAAAACACCATTGCCTTCACAAATAGGCCTCATCTGTATTGCTATTTGGTAAATTTGATCATCAGAGACATGATTTCTTCTTATACCGGGTAATTACCCTTTCATGGGTAATATGGAGTGGATTTGTAGCCACATGGACTTATGATTTTCCTTCAGTGTGTCTAAAACTGAATAAATTACTCAAATTTGATATTTTACAGCACCCCTATCCAAAAATTTGATATTTATAAGTGGCAACTTCCGCACTTTTCATTAAAGGAACATTTCATCAAACAATTTAAATAATTTCTATGCATATTGAATGTACTGCATGTCTCCAATTATCTCAACTGTTTTGTTTGTCACTGAAAATATTCAATTATTACAACCTCACCAATATTAAAACACCACTGCCTTCACAAATAGGCCTCAACTATGTTATATTGGTATACATGCATTTTATCATCAGATGCATGCCTTCTTAGAATTGCCTATTACATGTATGTCATTATATGGGTTGATATTGAATTGATTATGTTACATGTATATTGAATTGCTTTTCTACATCGGTGTGGCTAAAACTGTATAAATAACTCAAAGTGAATATTTCACAGTGCCGCTTTCCTTTAAATTCAATCTAAAGTGGTAGCTCTGGTACTTTTCATCAGAGGACATTTCAGCCAAAAAAAATTATAATTTCTATACGCATTGAATGCATTGTATGACTCCAATTCTCTGAACTGTTTTGTTTGTCACTGAAAATAGTCAATACATGTACATATAATTACCATCTCACCAATATTAAAATACCAATGCCTTGACAAATAGGCCTCATCTGTGTTGGTATTTGGTAAATTTTATCATCAGAGACATGATTTATTCTTGTAATTACCATTTCATTGGTAATATTGAGTAAATTATTAGCCACGTGGACTTGTTATTTCCCATCAGTGTTTCTAAAACTGAGTAGATTACAAAAAAATATATATTTGACAGCATCCCTATCCTAGAATGTTATATCTGAAGGTGGTAAATCAGGCATTTTCATTGAATGGACATTTTACTCAACAAATTAAATCATTTCGAAGACCGTTTAACTAATTTCATGTCTCCAATTTCTTCAAATGTAATGAATGCACCTGAGAACCGTAAATAATTACCACACCTCATGAATATTAAAAAAACTCTTGTCTTCACAAACACAGGTAGGTCTCAACTGTATGGGATGCCCTTTTCACATTTATTATATATTTGCGCTTAAGCGCAAATAACCTCTATATTTAAGCGCAAATATTTATGCTTAAGCGTAAATAATTTGCGCTTAAGCGCAAATAAAAATTAATATGCATTAATCACCCCTGAATTAATTTGAAATGGCACAGGCCTAAACACATCACTAAGTCTATATAGACCCACCATATGAGGGAAACAATCCCCCAGTAACCCCAATATCCCTTTTATCACCATGGAAATGGTAAAGATCTGTACAGTATATGTCTCTTTTATTACATATAATAGATCTCTGGAATGGGGACACAAATTCTTGGGGACAGGGACACTGATAATATGAAAATAGGTGTTTCCCCCTATTTCAAGTAAATAAGTACCCCATACCAGGGAAGAAAACCACCAGTAACCACTAATTCCCTATTTGGGGCCATGAAAAAGGTATATATCTGTGCAGGGGATATCCCTTTAATAAAATAGACTAGAGCTCTGGGACTGGGGCACCATTTCTTGGGACACCAGGGACACATATGCTGATATGCATATGGAAATAATGTTGTTTTTTTTAACTTTTGAGTCTGTATATGGGGAAACTACTATGGGCCCATGATAATATTCTATGAGATGGACTTAATCATTCACAATCAGAGGGAAGTAAGCGAGTATTAAGTATTTGTATTTAAGCCCAAATGATTTACGCATTAGCGCGACTAAATTGATAAACACATAATTGCACTTAAGAGCATATGATTTGCGCTTAGTTGCAAATATTTGCGCTTAAGAACAAATAAATAATAAATGTGAAAAAGGTCTCTCATAAAACTGTGTTAAATTGGTATATTTTATCCTCAGATGCATGCTTTCTTCTTAGAATTTCCCATTATGGGTATAGCTAAAACTGAATAAATAACCCAAAGTGAATACACATGAGTTTACAATTATTGAACTTGATGAATTCTGGGGTGTCATGTTGTGGTTTGAGTATTGTGTATGATTAATGATGAATTATATATTTGCTCAACTACTTTCATGACGAAAAAAGGAATGGGGAAATACTTTATATAAACACAAGACATCCAATTTAAACAAAGGCTCAGAATTCGGTACTGATAAATGGGTTGAGCAACAAGCAACAATTGTATGTTTTGTATTCAAACGTGTCAAGTGACACGGAGTTGATCCACTTACTGTGTCAACAAATTATATAGGCGACACAGAGCGACACATTTGCTGTGTCAAATGACACAGCGATAAAACTCGGCTTGAAAAGTTCCAAATTCCACAAATAAACTACCCAAAAGCATATATGTATATGTCATGATATGAAACGTTACTACATCGATTCCGAGAGGCTGGGAATTATTTTATATTTGTACAGAAACGTGTCATATGACACATAACACGGAAAAACGACACGTCAGCAATGATATTGGTAATTGTGTTTAGAAACTTGCGACACAGAACGACACATATAGCGTGTCAGATGACACACCTGCACTAATTGTAATCAAATAATGAGCTGCCGTGTCGCTATACGTGTCGTTTGACACACCTAATTGACTACTTGACACGGAAAAGTTTTTCAGTGATAGAAAAGTTCAGGCCAATGTCGGTTAATCTTAACCACACATATAGTCGGTGGTTGTCATGATTCGCGCTAGTATATATGACGACTACTACGTGCGTCTATTTGGACTACAGTCTACAATCAAGTCTCCTTCAATGTCGCTATTTAAACATGCACTGGGGATTCACTTTGATACTTGACTCAGTTGTACTTTATTGTACGTTTTCAGATGATGCTGCAATTGTTTTCCCTGGGATGTGCCCTTATCATGTACAGCGGAATCAGTCAGGGCGAACTGAAGCACACTACCACCAACTCTAGTGCGGATGGACAATCCGACATACCATCGGTTAACGTCAACTCAACAAAGCACACCATCACGAACTGTTCAACAGAAGAACGGGCCAAAAGAGACACAATTACTTCCGAGAGATATGTTTTAGTAGAACACGGTGATCTCACCGCCTACCTGGTCGAGTCAGAATATTCTAACCAGCCAGGTAACGTACCAGCTACGTACTGTACATAACATTATGAAAACATGTCAGTTCAGAACCAGTTCAGGTAACAATATGAACTCACATTAAGATATGTTGATGTCCTGACAATATGGAACAAGAAACATGCTCTCCAGCATGGCATGACTTAAATGTTCAACCAAATCATGCGAAGTAATGTTTATAAATAGATATAAAGTAAAACTTAAAACGCATTTTATGTCATGATTTTAGAAGTATACATGCTTGTGCCATCAATTATCATAATGATATTTCTAGTTATATGTGAAAACAATAATACTGAGTCTAGCAAACGATGCTTCTACACTGCCAAAAATAATTTCTTAATAAGATAAAATATCTTGAAACAAGAAAAACTATTTCCTGAAACAGGAAAATAAATCTTATTTTGGGAAATATACCCCCCAAGTCTGCTACATCAAGAAAATTTAAGAAACTCCCACCAGACAAGAGATAGTTTTCTCAAATAAGATAGATTTTAGTCTTGAAACAAGAAACAATTTCCTTACTAAGAAAATGGCTTCAAAAATTAAATATATATTTCTTGTTTCAAGATTTTTTTTCTAAGTTAAGAAATACTTAAAGAAAATATTTCTAAACCAAGAATTAATTGTTATGTAGAAATTACTGCTGTATTGGAATAACTGTAAAAGTCCAACGAGAGCAAAATTGTGATTAAAATTTTATGGTAAACATTGAAAAAGGTCCAACCAGACCAACCTGTTGATTAAATATTCTGAAAATTCATATTCATACTTAAATATTTGAACTACATGTAATACTACAGCTATAGGATTATATAAGTGTTGACAAGTCACTCACTGTAACAGTTTTGTTTACATAACATTGGAAAAGGTCCAACCTGTTGATTAAATATTCTGAAAATGTTATTCATAGTTAAATATTTGAACTAATAATACAGCTAGAATTATATATTTGTTGACAAATCACTGTAACAGTTTTTTTTACATAACAATAGTTTCAACAGATGTAATTTTGTTATTGGCAATCTGTCAGTAAGTGTTTTTATCTATTTCTCAATGCTCTTAGGGCATGCTTACCTTTATACAATTTTAATAAAATTTTATTTGCACAATATAGTGGGTCGCCATTGAGGAAACCTAGAGCTCCCTTGAAATCTCCAAATGGCGGTTTGCCACACCATCCCGAACTAGACAAACCTCTCTGGTGGTCCCTTGCATTGAACCTATTAATTAAACCTGTACTTCAAGCTGGTATATACCCCTCTTATATAAGGATGGAAGATGCTACCAATTTCAAACCGATGGTATTTATTCAGAGTTGACTCTCTTGTATTATGAAAGCAAGCCCAATGAGGCCATGCACATATTGTATGTTTATAACACACAAAAGACTATATAATAGCACAATGCTAATATCTCTGATGATACAAACAATAAAATATCCAATTTATTCATAGTTTAATTTCATTTGGCTATATAGGAAAGCATACAATGTGGCTTTTATGTAGTTTCCACAAAGTATTTTAAGTAAAATATCCATCAAGTGATGTATTCTGCCTTGTCCTATATATTAAAATGCATGCAATGGTCATGAGAAATGCTTAATTTATTGGTAGAGATGTCCATCTGATAAGAAATACTGACATTTTAGGTTTGATACACCATTTCAGCTGGCTTGGCATCTTTTAAATTTGAAACCTAAGGGAATTTATTCAGCTTTGACTCTCTAAATTATGGAAGAAAGCCCAAATGAAGCCAATATGTGCATGTTAATAACATGTATAAGGCTATATATCTCAACAGAATACATGTCTCTGATAAAATGCACAATAAAATATCCATAGTTCAATTGCATTTGGCTATAGAGGGATGCATACAATATTGCTTTTATGTAGTTTCCACAGACTATTTTAAGTAAAATATCCATAAAATGATGTTTTCTACATAGCCTTGATATTAAAATGCATGTAATGACCATGTGAAATGTTTAATTCATTAGTTGATATGTCCATCTGATAATAAATACTGACATTTGAGGTTTAAAATACCATTTCATGGGATTATGGGATCATATATATAAAACTAAGGGAATTTCTTCAGATTTGACTCTCTAAATAATGGAAGAAAGCCCAAATGAAGCCACAATTTGCATGTTAATCACATGTATAAGGCTATATCTCAACAGAATACACGTCTCTGATAAAATACACAATACAATACCCATAGTTTAATTTCATTTGGCTGTACAGGGATGCATACAATATTGCTTTTATGTAGTTTCCACAGACTATTTTAAGTAAAATATCCATCAACTGATGTTTTCTACCTTGGTCTATATATTATAATGCATGCAGTGACCATGAGAAATGTTTAATTTATTGGTAGACATGTCCATCTGATAAGAAATACTGTCATTTGAGGTTTGATACACCATTTCAGCTGGCTTGGCATCTTGTAAATTTGAAATAAGCGAATCTCTTCAGGTTTGACTCTCTAAATTATGGAAGCAAGCCCAAATAAAGCCACTATTTGCATGTTTATAACATATATAAGGCTATATCTCAACAGAATGCATGTCTCTAATGAAATAAACAATAAAATATCCATAGTTTAATTTCATTTGGCTATACAGGGATGCATACAATATGGCTTTTATGTAGATTTGACAGACTATTTTAAGTAATATTTCCATCAAATGATGTTTCTACCTTGTCCTGTATATTAAAATGCATGCAATGACCATGAGAAATGTTTAATTTATTGGTAGACATGTCCATCTGATAAGAAATACTGCCATTTGAGGTTTGATACACCATTTCAGTTGCCCTGGCATCTTACAAATTTGAAATAAGGGAATCTCTTCAGGTTTGACTCTCTAAATTATGGAAGCAAGCCCAAATGAAGCCACTATTTGCATGTTTATAACATATATAAGGCAATATCTCAACAGAATACATGTCTCTGGTGAAATAAACAATAAAATATCCATAGTTTAATTTCATTTGGCTATACATGGATGCATACAATATTGCTTTTATGTAGTTTCCACAGAATATTTTAAGTAAAATACCCTTAATATAATGTAATATACCTTGCCCTGTGTAATAAAATTGCATGCAATAACCTGAGAAATGTTTAGTTTATTGGCAAAGATGTCCTTGTAAGCCAGTGCATTCTCTTATATATGATGCGAGGCTCCATATGGATGACTCACATATATAAGAGAATGCTCTGGCACATGGTCTTTAATGCTGCACCAGCGAAACTCCCGCCATGAGAGGGTTAAAAAAATAAACAATGGTTGCACAAACCTATTTCTTTCAACAACGTGGTGAGCGATTCAAGTAATATATATGGTCATATATATGGGAGGTCCTTTTCACATTTATTATTTATTTATGCTAAAGCGCAAATATTCGTGCTTAAACACACATATTTGCGCTTAAGCGCAAATAACCTCTATCATTTGGGCTTAAGCGCAAATATTTATGCTTAAGCGTAAATCATGTGCGGTTAAGCACAAATCATTTACGCTTAAGCGCAAATCAGTTATGCTTAAGCGCAAATCATTTGCGCTTAAGCGCAAATCATTTGCGCTTAAGCGCAAATAAAAATTAATATGCATTGATCCCCCCTGAATTAATTTTAAATGGCACAGGCCTAAACACATCACTCAAGTCTATATAGGCCCACCATATGAGGGAAGCAATCCCCAGTAATCCCTAGATACCTTTTATGACCATGCAAATGGTATAGATCTGTGCAGGATATGTCTCTTTTATAAAATATACTACATCTCTGAGATGGAGACACAAATTATTAGGGACAGGGATGCTGATAATATGAAAATAGGGTTGTTTTCCCCTATTTCAAGTCAATAAGTAAACCACATGCAGGAAGCAAGCCTCCATTAACCCCTAATTCCACTTTTATGGCCATGGAAATGGTATATATCTGTGCAGGAGATGTCCCTTTAATCAAATATACTAGAGCTCTGGGAGTGAGGCACCAATTATTGGGACACCAGCGACAGGTATGCTGATATGCATATGGAAATATGTTTTTTCTTAAAATTTTGAGTCTGTATGGGGCTACTAATATGGGCCCATAATAATATATTATGAGATGGACTCCATCATTCACCGGGCTACTACTATGGGCCCATAAGTTCATAATAATATATTATGAGATGGACCCCATCATTCACAACCAGAGGGAAGTAAGGGAGTGTTTGGTATTTGCGCTTAAGCGCAAATAAATTGATAGACACATATTTGCACTTAAGTGAAAATAAATAATAAATGTGAAAAGGGACTCCCATACATATATGGTGTAAAATGTACAACTAATGTGGCAGTCATGAAATTTTCAACTATTGAAAATTTTGACCAAAGTTGGCGGTATAGACACCCCATTCGCACTGTTTTCACGTCCCTGTTGGCGGTGGTCTAATCAATTTATTGTTTCATTGAGCTTATTAACTATTTTCGCGGTTTAGTACTTGATTTAATTTCGTTCCGCTAAAACACGGTTAAACACCGTTCCGGTTCTTTTACATACCGCCGGCAGCTGGAGGTCATGAGTCATGCACGAGGTTTTGTTTCTCCATTTTGACAATTTTTACGGTCAGACACTTGATATATTTAAACTATTATTCAGGTAAGTGAAGCTAATTAGTAAATGTTGAAGTGTTTTCTCTTTACGAAGATGATGTTACGAGTGATATACTTAATTGAACTACGATAAAAATTGCGTGATTTATTCACGTTCTTCAAATTAAATTATCGTGAATTTTACTGTCTGTGAAATGTGTAAACAAAAATTAGAATACGATGATCGGATAGTCATAATGATGATTTGTCATGACAACATAGTAACATATGATGGCCTATGATTATACTGCATTTATGATTCATATACCAACGTACACTTACACAATATTCCCAACTGTATAAAAAATTGCAAAAACGATTTTTATTGAGTTATAAATTGGGCCTAAATTCTGTGCTATATAAACGTAATACTATCCGGGA
The DNA here is from genome assembly GCA_032622095.1 of Siphonodentalium dalli. Lineage (NCBI taxonomy): Eukaryota > Metazoa > Mollusca > Scaphopoda > Gadilida > Siphonodentaliidae > Siphonodentalium > Siphonodentalium dalli. The sequence goes on along the minus strand of CP136069.1, from coordinate 19,815,191 downwards.
ATGGCTATTTTAGTTTGCAAAATCAAATTATGGCATAAATGCAGTGTATTATCGGTCGACATTAACATATTAATATGATAATAGTCAGTTGGGAAACAAAAAGGTCCCATTTATTGAAAATATAGCTTATAATATAACTTAAGTTATAAGGCAATTGTCAGTTATACTTCATAGCATTATTCTAACAAATGTCAACCTGATACAGTGATAGAATTCCCACAAACACAATCTCATTATTGTCAATTTAACACTAAGTGATTGTTCAGGCGACCACGATACAATCGTAAGTTGAAATATGTCCGTCGTAGGAAGTAACCGATAGTTGGACTGCGCATGCTCACGTCAAAATATTAGATAAAAAAATAATATCAAGCACTGTTTGATTTTAGATGCAAAATCGTAGCGTATCCTTGGTTATCTCCATTTGTGACATAATCAGTCGTGTGTAGGTAAAAATCGTGGCTGGAAAGATCGCAGGGTAGTCAATAACATGCTTTACGAACAACCTACGATTTCATCATGTACGACGACATCGTAATCGTGTGAACATACTATCCACGATCTCGTCGGTCCCGATTCCTCCACTTACGATTGTATCGTGTCATCTGAACGTTCACTAAGTGAACATTCATATGACCATGATTCAATCGTAAGTGGAAAGATTTCCATTGTGTGTGTTGGACTGCGCATGCATGCTCACGACATGATCGCAAGTGAAAAAAGTAATATCAAGCAATGTTTGATTTTAGATGCGAAATTGTAGCATATCCTTGGTTACCTCCACCTGTGATGGAATCACAGAACTTTGTGTGTTCGTAAAAATCATACAAAGTAAATGGAAAGATCATAGGGTAGTTAATCACGTGGTTAACCGCCGATAATATACTCCTCTGCGATGACATCGTAATCGTGTGAACAAACTATCCATGATTTTATCAGGCCCATTCATCCACTTACGATTGAATCATGGTCGTCTGAATCGCCGACGACGCTCACATTGTTGGAAGAATGAACTTTACACTTTGTTTATAAATATGTTTGCAAATTATAAAAATACATGTATCCATATCACATACAATCATGTATATGCAGCATATTTTTCTTCAATTTCAGTAATGCCAGATTCATTAGCCATGGTGGATGCCCTGTCGTCTTCAACATCTGAAGATGAAGATTTACTTTGCCCATGATTAGTCTAAGCGTCGGTCATGTCTTACTAGACATGTGGTAATGAACAAATGACAGGTGAAATATTACTGGAAGAAGTGTGTTCATCAAAATACCAGTGGTGAGTGTATAATCTATATAGCTACCATGCAGATGAATATTGGTACATTGTCCCCAATACATGTATATACCGCTATCCCAGGGAAGGATCCAGGGCTGTTTTGATACCTGTTACAGGTTTGGGCGCCCAAACTCTGGAGGCCTAAATGTCCCCAAAGTGAATAGTCTTTATTAAAGCTGAATTTTCTATATTTTGAAGGAAATCTTCTATTATAATTCAACAACATGCAATGCAAATCATCAATATTCAGTTGATATAGAGCCTTTATTTCCATAATCAAGTGTGCAGTGAGGAATGTTTTAACCCTTTCATGACTGGGGCTTCTTGAAATTTAGCAAAAATCCTGTGCCAATGCATTCTCTTATACGGTATATGCGAGTCTTCCATCTAAGGAGCCTCGCATATATAAGATAATACATTGGCTTTTATCTTGACGTTGTAAGCCAGTGCATTTTCTTATGCGGAAGACTTGCATATATAAGAGAATGAAATGGCATAGGATCTTTAATGCCACACTAGTGCAGCTCTTGTCATAAAATGGCTAATGTCCCAATTTATATAGGAACATTCTCAAATGCAGAACAGGTGTCCCCAAAAAATCTCTGGATTCTTCCCTGCGCTATCCTCAAAATAATTGACCTTAAAAACGGGGTGATACCACGTAATGACCGCAGTATTACCGGCAGTATATGTCTGATACACCAAAAGATATCACACCAAAAGTTGAAAATTAATACAACCACACGGATATCGTTACATTAACTTATATATGCATGTATAAGACGAATCACTATCTTGTATTTCCATGCCTGTTTGTGTAATGCCAATGAATGCGGCCTGACAACCGGGGATGGGTGGAGTTTAAAAATTGACACCAGAAACAATGTCGGCAACTTCAAAGTCCATGGTGTGCTACATTTAACCCCCTACTTGTATATACTATTTACAAATTTTCTATCAAGCATTCCCATTGCTTATAGAAAGTATAGTTGGAAAAATAGACGAAAATGGCCATATGATCAGGGGGTCGGAAAATATGTTCAGGCATGTATGCTGATTTTTTTCGTTCGACCCTTGTTGGGACCCACCCACCCCCGCGTCCAAACATCCACCGGTTTCCACCCCCACCATTTTAACAATAAAACAGATTTGCGGGGGGGGGTGTGGGAAATTAATATAATCCGGCCCATCTGTTCGGTTCGGGGGGTGTCCACAGTCCACCTTGGGAAATTCCAACTGCACCCCCCCCCCCCCACAATTGAATCAGAATCAGACCAAATACATGTTTTTGCATAATTCCATTTGCACCTCTGGCCTAATATATCCTATATATTCACAAACCATGGTTCTATATATTCCCGATATGAGACCATTCAGATATTTTAACCTGAAAAATTGCATAAATTCTAACATCTAGCGGTCTAACTCCAGACAAATGCACACGGCTACGGACAAGAGACCAGGACACACCGGGCTGTTCATGGTTGTTCGGCCCGGGGTGAGAAAATTTTGAAAACTATACAAGAAGCTCGCTTAATGAGTTTTAAGCCAAACTCATTGCAAAAACAGTCAAACGACTTGCAGGAAAAAAACATTTTAGTTGCGGAAAAAAATGTTTGTTGGTCCCATCAAGTTCAACCACCCATCCACCCCGGCATACGTGCCCGGAAATCCCCCCCTGATATGATGGCCAATATTTTTAAAGAAGTCAATCCGCAGTATAAGTGGTACATGTATATACTGGTATGTGTGATATTTGACATGCAGAAGTACTAGTTTGTGCTGCTATCTTCTAGTATACATAATTATGCTTGTATATATTCAGTATAATTTGTTCAATTCCCCAATGATTATGTATAATTGTGTTTACTAGTATATGCATGGAAATAGAGTATTTGTGAACTCACCTATTCAAGTAAAGATGATAAATTCAAATGTTGTATTGACATTTGGGGTGCCACATTGCCCCCCCCCCCCCAAATTTCAGGCATGTATGGCATTTTTTCCCTTTCGATCATTTTTTGTACCCACCCACCCCCACCGCCAATTTTTTTTTTCCGTTTTCGGCAGTTTTTTTCCACCATATTTTTTACACCCACCCCCCCTTTTAACACTAAAACAGAGATTTGCGGGGGGAAATTCACTGTAAACAGCTGTATATGAATTTCTGTGCATACTATTTATCATGGATGTTAACATGGACATGTAAATAGGAATGAGTCATTTTGAGGTCATTCGGCCAAAAAAACATGGCTGCCAGTGGCCATCTTGGATTTCAAGATTTGCAACAAAATACAACACGATAACTGCCTGCAGTCAGTTTACCAGTTAGAATTACATTATTTCTCTCATTCAAAGTGGTTTTGAAGCCCAACTCATTGCCAAAACACTAAAAAAAACAAGCAGGAAATTTTTGTTTTAGTTGCGGAAAAAATTGCTTGTTGGTGGCTTTGACCACCCACCCACCCCGGCATACGTGCCGGAAATTTTTTTTCACCCCCCCCCCCCCCAAGCTGTTTAAATTGCCTTAAAACATTTACAAATATATGATATTTACAAGACCAATATGATATCATACCGGTACCTATATACATGTATCTGGAATGTTTTTGGGAGTATTTGGTGCAGGTACCGGTGTACAGAGGCGGACTGGCCGATCGGGAGACCGGGAAATTTCTCGATGGGCCGGAGGCCGGAATAATTCTGATTCCACGTGATTTTCTATCAAGCGAGAATCCGAGGTGTTTTTTTACGGTTTGGGGGGGGGGGGGGGTATATGTGGTTGGGCCGCCCAACCACAATTTGGGCCGCAAATGAAACCGACGTGGGCCGCCACATGTGTTGTTTAACCAGCCGTGTATCCAATAAGATGGTACTCTTCTCACATAAATTCATGAGGGCAGAGGCGGACTGCATGGCCGATCGGGAGACCGGGAAAATTCCGGACGTGGGCCGCCACATGTGTTGTTTAACCAGCCGAATTGGCTAATCGTAATTTTGACATTAAATGAACTTGTCGGCATCATATAACACCACGTAAAGACCCCATTAATCTCGAGATTTTAACGGTAACTCCCAGCTGTAAATCCCAAAAAAAATCTTATGCACCCCTCCCCCAATTGAAATTTACAAGAAAATAGGAATGCTTCAGTTGATGCCAGTCTAGTTTATCGGATTCAAGATTTTCTTGTATAGTTTTCAAAATGTTCTCACCCCGGGCCGAACAACCATGAACAGCCCGGTGTGTCCTGGTCTCTTGTCCGAAGCCGTGTGCATTTGTCTGGAGTAAGACCGCTAGATGTTAGATTTTATGCAATTTTTCAGGTAAAAATATCTGAATGGTCTCATACCGGGAATATATAGAACCATGGTTTATGAATATATATGATATTAGACCAGAGGTGCAAATGGAATTATGCAAAAACATGTATTTGGTCTGCATCTGATTCAAGGGGGGGGGGGGGTGCAAATGGAATTATGCAAAAATGGACTGTGGACGCCCCCCCCCCCAAACAGATGGGCCGGTATTATATTAATTTCCCGGGCCGGTTTCTTGGCCCAGTCCGCCTCTGCCGGTGTAACACGTCACCTCCTCCTGTCTGGATATCTTCCTCCATGGGGGAGTGTATTTGCGAATGTCCTCAGATATCTCACTCGCACACCCTGGGCATTTCCCCCCATGTATGACTAAAAGAAAATTCACTCATTTAATATCGTTTGACCCTGAAATGGCCAGAAAGAAATGTTTTATGAGATTTAAGTTTGTTTTTTTATTTTTTATTTTTGTTTGTTCAAGTAACATATATCAAATGAGTGAAATTTTATTTTAGTCATTCATGGGGGGGGGGGGGGGGTATCCAGAGTGGGGGATATATCCAGGGGGAGATATCTGTTACACCGGTATATGATACCGGTACATGTATTTGTAGCTGTTTCTGACCATCATGCAGCATTTGAATGGATATAATTTACTGATATAACTCGGCCCCCGGGTGATCAATTTGGATGATCTATCTTAATAATATGTATATGATCAGTCATTCCTCTTTTCTGATGTCATTACAAGCATTAAAATCTTTTTTTTCAGACAGGAGGAGCTGCTTGACTGGATTGAGACATCAAAATTTCATTCAAGGCCTGATATGATTATCTGATAACCAATCATAGAATCATGTTTCCTGTCCGAGTGCTTCTTGCAGACACTGCATGGTGACCCTTAATACCAATATTATTAATTCTGTCCAAGACTGGATGAGGAAGGATTTCAAATGTTATTCGGTGTACATGTACTGGATACATGTACTGTATACATGTACTGTAGATGTTATCGGTATTCGTCCATGCATGACAATGGTGATGACATGTGTGTTGTTGCTGTGTGACAGTAAGTCCTGGGTCTCCTGGCTATACACATGTACCATATGTATACCTACGGACGGTATGCACTGAATCCAGTACCATGCTTACCTGGTAACTAGTGCACACTGCAGCGAAGGGGAAGCTTTAATTTATAACCAAATGACGATCAATGTGTTCATCAAAGGCAAAAATGACACATATATGTATGCATTCCTTCCTTGATGGAGACCGATCAGTGACCTCTACATTTTATCAGACTTATGTGGTGAAAATCTTGGCAAGTGAAGTTAGTGAATTCAATTCTACAGCAGACATGTACTTGTATGCTTCATCGAGTCTCAGAAAATGTGCACTATGGCATCCAGCGTATGCATAAACTTTTTTATATTTCATACTACATTGACCAGAATTTGGAGGTGTACCAGTTTCAAATCTCCACACAAAGCACAACAGTACCCATGGAACAGTCTCAAGCCTTGTTTCTGAGCTTATCTGAAGGATATGAACTTTTAAGTGACATATTATTGCAGTATGTCAATATAATCAGATTCATGTACACATACAGGCCTTAAAATCCATAACAGAATCAAAATATTCTAATGTTCCTTTATCTTTGTCAACCTGCTGTATCACCAAGTAATCTGTACAAGGAGCTTAAAGTGGCTTATACATGTACCATACATGCACATTTAAAGATAGATAATCCGAGTTCACGCTCCTCAATTACTATTTCTTTGGCTTCGGGGGTAAAAATAATTGATTCGAGTCGAGGAACACACCCTTTAAAGTTCTGAGTTACAAAATATAAATTGTTGAAATCTGTTATTTTTCACCGCCTTGAATATTTCCCGGCCTAGCAAATATTCAACGAGCCGACTGAGTCGAATTCAACGAGCCGACTGAGTCGACTGACCTAATCTTGATACCAAGTTGCGATGAACAAAATGTTGATATATAACATGTTTTGGAAATGTTACACTAGAGTTGACAGTACTTAGTTAGCATTATGTTTTGGTATTTAATCGATTAAGAAATGTCGTTCTTGGAATCTGATGGTATGGAGACCATCAATTCAGATTGTTTACCTTTAATTGTCCATGCTGACTTTAAAGCATAACATATGTTATCTTTATTTTTTGTATCCCTGCATAAAATGGGGTGATAAATTTATATTATACTCACATCTGGTCTTTCGATATTCTGTGAGTTAATTAATTTATATGAAAGAATGTCATTGCATGCTAGCAATTCTGATAAACATCACTGTTACAGTGACATTACCATCCAATGTTGAATAAGTCCAATAAGATGCCAAAGTCTAATAAAAACTTAACACTTCCATGACTGGAGATTCTTGAAATGTTGCTAAAACCCTGCGCCAATGCATTCTCTTATATTTGCGAGTCTCCAAAATGGAGCCTCACATATATAAGAGAATACATGGCCTAACAATATTTACCTTGACCTTGTAATCCAGTGCATTCTCTTATACATATGAGGCTTCCTATATGAGACTTGCATATATACAAGAATTCACTGGTACATGATCTTTAATGCTGTACCAGCGCAGCTCCCATCATGAAAGGGTTAAACATTACATGGCCAAAGCATTGAAAAATATTCTGAAAATAATATTTTAATAGACTAAAATATGTTTAACCTTCTACGCGATTACTAGTAGCAATGTTTGTTGACAAATCACTGTAACAGTTTTGTTTACATAGCAATGGTTCCAACAGGAGAAATTTCGTTATTGGAAAACTTTCAATAATTAATATAGGAATCAGGAATTCATGTTTTTCTGAGTGGTGATGTTTTTACGAACTGTTGTATGTTATATGTTTGGCATATTTACTCACTATGAGTGCCTTGGGTCCCTTTAAAATGATTTGAAACACTCAATGAAATATCTGCACACCAGTAGATTATTTTGTAGGGATTTTAGTGTGATGAGAGTCAGAATCATGATTCTTAGTTGAGTATGGCAAAAAGCAGCTGATTTGATGTAGAAATGCTATAGTTTGATTCTTGCAAAATTTTAAGGCCTGTATACATTCGCTTTTATCCATCAAAGGTGCTCCAGACACTTCATACCGCTATAATCATAGTATGTACATGTACCTTGTTTTACAAACTTTTATGTTATTTTGCATGACCGCACTTCAAAGAACTCTAAAGCCGCTCATGCACTTAATGCATCAATTTAAAATTCTGCAACTTAATGCATCAATTTAGAATTCTGCACTTTTATCCGCATTTTTATCACAAAAAGTCTGGAAATACTAGTGAGTACTAGTGCTATACTATTAAACATGTAGACTATATACTGTGAAAAGACTTGATAAAGTCTTAATAAATTTAACAGTTGTTTCCAGTAGAAGATAGACAAAAGCTCTTTAAGTTCCATATTTGCGGTGTTTCACACTGAGCATTAAGAGCATCTCCTTTTATTCTCAGCAGAATATATGCAAACAACATGGTATAAATTATAATGAAAATGAATTTATGACTCCAGCCAATAATTCATTATCATTATAAATACCATGTTTGCATTGTTCATAGAGCACACAGGTGTTGCACTTATCCATGGGCCAAATTCATTCATTTGTTGCATATATTCTGTTGAGTATACAAGGAGATGGTCTCATAAATGGCCGGATTTAGTGTACCCTTTAATGCTTGTAATACATGCATGTACTAGTACCTGTTTAGACCAAGTTTTCCCTGTCCACAACTTGTGGTATCGGTTGGGTTGATGCTGTTTTGGACCGAGTCCCATCCCGATACTCTTCTATAATGGACTTTACGCCCAGAATTGTGGGTTGAAGTTATCTTGATTGTAGCACTACCAGTATTTCGTCAGATTATGTCAAAGTGACGCTTTTTTATTATTATTGACCATATCTAACGCGGTGTTACCCAGGTAATGCTGTGGTATTACACTGCAGTAATTTCCAACACCATGGTAAGGTTGTCACTTGAACACAAAACAGCACCACGATGGATGCGGTATGCAATTAAAATGCAGTGATTCTCCTTATATCTTTGGAACTTAAAGGAATGGATGGCCTTCGTTATAGGTTATAATTTATAAATAACATTTACAAAAAGTTTCCCAAGAATATACTAATAGTATAGGATAATGTTCATATGAATGCGTTATTATCCACAAAACACACTTTGTGTGAGTCAATCGTTTGTTTATATACAGCAGTAAATAGTGAGCGATAAGCAAAACACTCAACACCGTTGCGATTGTTTAATTGAGCGATTCATGGTGACCCATTCAACACTTCAAAATCTTGAGAGGTTATAGAAGAGTAGCCGGACAGGATTCGATCCAAAACAGTTTCAACTGCAGTAATGCTCTAAGTAATCAACTCCTTAACCACAGCAGAATTATGGGTAACTTTTCAGGATTTAGTCGGAAATATGGCTTGTTGCCATTCATCGGAAAGCTCTCAGAGAGCTTTCCGATGAATGGCAACAAGCCATATTTCCGACTAAATCCTGAAAAGTTACCCATAATTCTACTGTGTTTAAGGAGTCGATTATACTCGGGGCATTACTGTATTCGATATCTCAAGCTGTTGCATACCGAAAAGACTTGGGCTAGTACTTGAACAGTAAACCTGCAATCTGCATGATTCATGAAACAGCTATTGAAACCATGCTGTATATACTCAGAATTACACAATTTTGTTTATGGGTTTGTTGATATGACACGAGTGCTAGCGCACAATGACGGAATGAACAGCACACCCTAGAGTTCTATCTTTCCTCAATGGCACAAGTGCCGTATCAACAAATCCATTAATACAAGTGTCTTTATGTGTTTATTACACATCACCCGTCCTAGAATATGAGCATTTAAAAATACAGGGTTACGATGTTTATTAAGACACATACAGTGCTTGTTTTGTCGTGTGTGATGATTTTTTTTCCTATCGTTTGAACTGGATACTCAAATAACAGAAATTGTTATATATTTTTTTTTGCAACCGACAGATTTGAGGTAACTCTTTCTATAAATATATTGAAAATCATGTGTCGGGATGTAATTATTAGCAATCAATATATTTTTTGTTGCGTATATAGGTTTATACAATTTTAAGAGGCAGAACAAGATACAGGTACTTTGTATAGTTTCATTTCGCGAATGTACACAGTATCTTGTTTGGCCACTTGCAATTTTAGAAACCCATAACTGTAACGAGAAATTGTTGATATTTAAAGTTTAAAGGTACGGGAGGCCTTGGCGGTGGGTATGCTGTGAAAATATTTCCACCGCCACAAACAGAAAGAATATTAAAATGCAGACAGACTTTGTCCGTATACAAATAAGAAATATCGCATAAACACTATGTTATTGTCATATGTTTGACCATTCTTATGTAAACAAAAGCATAAAAAGGTACTTTCCTGGTGTTTGTTTATATTATGATGGTAAACATAAAGAGCGTTCATTGTTGCTGAATTTTGATATTGAACGAATAAAGATCATTTATATCATTTGTGTGTGATTAGCCAGTAACACTGTGCTGCCTTCTTTAACACAATCAGGCTCCTGCTTAGGTAGGTCTTAGGTAGGTCTTTATGATAGCATGCTGTTTACGCGATGGTCATGGTATATATGAACAAAACTGTATGCGTTTTAATGTTTTTCTGTTTACGGTGATTGAAACAAATATGAATATTTTCGACAACTAAGGCCTCCCGTGCCTTTAAGCCCCTTTATTGTCTCTATTATACATTTAACAATGATATTTACAAAGAAGTTTTTATATTCAGAATAAATGTCAATTGTATATTTTAAAACACAATTGAAATTATATATTAATTTAAAATTAAATGTTTTTCTTAATTAAGAATTGTTTTCTAATATATCTTTCCTAATTGGGGAAAATATTCCTAGTTAAGAAAACTTGTTTCCTTACTTAGATTTATTTTCCTGCTTGAGAAAATCTCATTCTAGAAAAAATTGGCATCACTTAAGAAAAAATATCTTGACGATATTTCTAACTATAGAAAATATAATTTCTTGTTCTAGATTAATTGTATAGCTTTCTTAAATTTCTAGCTATTCTCCCAAGATAATCGCAGTATCTTAAACTTATCTTATTTCAAGAAAAATAAACTTATGTGAGAAAAACAATCTTTCCTACATTAAGAAAAAAAATCTATACTAAGATTTTTTTACTAGGATTTTCTTACTAAGATTACTGTGTTTTCTTAAAGAAATTTTCTCAGACAAGAAATTTTCCCACCCTTTCATTTCTTGACCTAGAAAATATGTTTTTCTTATTTTTCTAGCTATTCTCCCAAGATAATATCTCATTTCAAGATTTTTTTTTTCCTGAATTGAGAAAATATTTTTGCCAGTGTATTCTAGTTAATGGACATTGGTCAGGATGGGTGGACAGTGACTGTTCGGTTACATGTGGTAGTGGCTCCAGAGTCAGTATGAGGACCTGCTCAAAACCTTACCCGAGTTACGGAGGATCAGAATGCACAGGGATCTCTATAAAAATGGAGGCGTGTCTGAAGGATAGCTGTCCAGGTTTGTTTTGTCTATACTATATTATGTCCAGGTTTGTTTTGCCTATACTAGTTCGTCCAAGTTTGAGTTGTCTATACCAGTATGTCATGCAGGCTTGTGTTAGCTATATATCATATCTGCGTATACATTCATCAACAAAAAGCGCCGTTTTCATTTTGAGTAACAAGAGTTCTGGTTCTGGTTATGTGGTAATTACATCGAGCGCGTCAATTACATTGGAATTGCTCAATTCGCTCAATAGGCATAATTATGCGTGGCTTTCGGGCGTTTGAGTTTCGTCATTATTTCATGCCCATGTGTTAAGAATGACAAAAAAAAACAAGAACACATCACTATGATTTACGCTTTGTACACATTTCGACGTATGTATGATACCATAATGTATGCACGTGGCTATCTATAGACAATGGCTTTCATGTATAATATGGCTCTTATTGTTTGCTAGAATACGAGATAATTAGGGATAGACTATATATATAGAGCCTCGTCACTCGGGTTGGAGTGAGGGGAGTGTGTAGCACTTCAAATTCCATGCATGTTGTTTCACGATTAGTCATTGCATTTTGAACTGTTCCCGGGTGGCATATTGTAGCGCCCCTCATGATAAAACATGAACTATGATATATAGTAATTTACATGTAAATGTAGTCCTTCGATCTTCAGTATTACCAGCGATCTCAAACTACAAGATCACCAAATCTCCGATTATGCATACCTAATTTGCCATTCAATGTAAAATTCCCCGCAAAATCCGAAATATGCCGCATAAATTATTTAATACAAATGCCGAAATGTTAGGGTAAAACTCCCGACGATATTCGTAAATCTATCGCCGCAGAGGGAGCTCATTGTCGATACGTCGTGTTCATTCAACGCTCGAAAACGCAATGAGGTACTGCCTGTCCATAAAGATGACAATGGGTTAAGATGTCGCGCCAATGAGCGATTCGATTGGGCCCAACACACGGTACAACTCAGGTGTATTGACCCAATTTTATGTTAATCCATTCTGATAATAGGTGACGCATCAAACAAATGGACTCAGCCATGTTTTAAGTCAGATAATAGCTCCAGATGATGGATCAGGCTAACGCTAAAGTGTAACTGATGCCAACGTTCCGCCAGTTAACAGAATACGCGCTCGGGGTCGATCGATATGTCAGTATGCTAATTCTGATGCGTTCATTAGATTGCTTCTTCCTAAGCGAGGATGTATAATCAATGACCCACAACCGTGACAATAATAATGTAAAGTGAATTAATTCCTGTGGAATGCGTTATATAAATGAATCGATGTTTACCTTCGATTATTACTAACATTTATATTATTTTTTTAGTTACAGATAATGGAAAATGGTCTCCGTGGACGGCCGGACCATGCAGTGTGTCATGTGGTAATGGCACCACAATAATGACACGGACATGTACGAGTCCCAACGAAAGGTGCACCGGTGTCGACGAGGAGCTTATGTTGTGTAGAGAAGTTGAATGTGCAGGTATGTCATATATTCGGATATGAACCGCGTTGAGAATCCCATATATAGACCGTGTATTCCAAAATGAACCGTGTTGAGCCTTACCCATATCGTCGGTGGAATTCTAAAGGGTCGTACCTCAGGGAAACCAAATTGTTCAGGAGACACAAAAAACTAACTATCCCTGGAAATAGACTTGGTACCTTCCCATATCTTTGCATAATAACACTTTGTATCACAGTTGTTATAATAGCTACATGTAAACTTTCACATTTAATTATCTTCTAGTTGATTTGAAACCATTATTTGATTGTGTTATACGACACTATAGAAGTTAATAATTTAAAATCATGTCTATACGGCATTTTAGTTTTGACGATTCACGAGGCTTCGTTTGTCCCTGTCACTCGGGATAAGGGTGATATGCCATCCGGCCATTCTTCTTCAAAACAATCCAGAATTATCCTATCAGGAAAGTTTTCAAAAATAAACATTTTAGAATTAACAAAATTGTTCGCGGGTAACCCAGATACGACATTTTAGAACATATATTGCCCTGATAAACATCGAACAATGGCATTTATACTTGAAATAATGACAAGTTATCTGAGAAACGTATGTAATCGAACCCGTAGATTCCGAAAATGGAATAAAATGTTTCGCGCCAAAATGGCAGGTACAAACTTTTAGAAGCCCACCGAAACATGTTGATTGCGTACAGGTAATACGCGTAAAAAAACTCTGCTTCCCTCGCAACATACGTATTCCAACACTGGGCTTTCAGTGGTTGTTTTAATTCCGCGAAGGAAATTAGAGTCATTGACCCATCGTAATCCGCTTAAACAGATGCAGACATATGGAACAGACTGCAGTGCATAGGCACAGAGCGCAATGATAAGTTCGTGAATATGGTACGACTATTGAACCGAATTACCCTAAGTTTGTCAACAACTCTGAATGTTTGTTGTGTTCCCTGTGTTACGAAAACGAACGGATGTACATTATGTTATCCTGACATGCTCATCAGATGATACCTGCACTGCGTCAATAATGCATGGGAGTATAGTCTGAACCACTGCGGAATTCATATATAGTCACACTAGACTTACCTGCACACCAGCTTGACCAAATAATTTACTCCGATTGGACTCCAAACACATTAGAAGGGATCTCATATATACTACAGTTGTCGCTGGAGATTCGCCAGTTAACAGAGTACACGCTCGTGGGTCGCTCGTGTAATCGAACCCGATCCCGAAAATTCAATTCAATCTTTCGCGCCACAATGGCAGGTACGACTTTTTAGAAACCCACTGAAAATATATTGATTCGGTACAACTCATACTACAGTTGTCGCTGGAGATTCGCCAGTTAACAGAGTACACGCTCGTTGGTCGATCGACATCTGCAGTATGCTAATCCTGATGCGTTCAATAGATTGCTTCCTCCTAAGCGAGAACGGATAGTCAATGCCCTATAACCGGGTCAATAGTAATGTAAAGCGCACTGGAACGTGTTTCCTGTGGAATGTGCTCGAAAATGCATCGATGATTACCATATATTATTACTAACATTTTCATATTTTTATTATCTGTTTATTTACAGACAATGGTAGTTGGTCTCCGTGGACGGCCGGACCATGCAGTGTGTCATGTGGTAATGGCACAACAATAATGACAAGGATATGTAAGAGTCCCAACGAAAGGTGCACTGGTGTCGACGAGGAGACTATGTTGTGTAGAGAAGTTGAATGTGCAGGTATGTTATGTATTCGGATATGAACCGCGTTGAGACTCCCAAATATAATATAGACGATGTATTCCGGTGTGAACTGTGCTGAGCCTTACCCATATCGTCGGTGGACTTCTAAAAGGTCGTACCTCAGGAAAATCAAATTGTTCAGGAGACATAAGAAACTATTTATCTCCGAACCAGATTTGGTAGCTGCCAATAACAATAACACTTTGTATCACAGTTGGTATAATAGATACATTTTCATATTCAATTATCTTTCAGCTGATGAGAAAACATAATTTGATTGTGTTATATACACTTTAGAAGTTAATAATTGAAATCTTGTCTATTTAGTTTTGACGATTCACGCGGCTTCGTTTGTTTCTGTCACTCAGGATAAGGGTGTTACGCCCTCCGGCCATTCTTCTTCAAAACAATCCAATCAGAATTCTTCTATCACGAGAACTTATTCAGTAAACTAAGGGGAATATTTTAACATGCACTAGCTGTTTATTCAAATTTCTTAAATAGGACATTTGCATGCTACTTTTTGAATTCGATGTCAGAAACCTTTGTCTCCGTTCACACGGTAATGGAAAATGACGACAAACATTCCTATGTCCAATACTAAAATTTGATATCGAGTAATAATACAATCCGACGTTTAATTTCGCTCGGTTAAACACCTGTGCTATTCTTATGCAGCTCAAAACACAACAAGATGCACCAACTGACATTCAGGCATTTCTCTGTATAACCTTCAATTATATATACTATACTAGCCGATGAGCCCCACGTTGTCCGGGCTATTCAAAAACCAAATTTCAATACACACACGTACCAAGTTTCGTCCCGATCGGTCGAGAATCGTAGATTTGTATTAATGACAGACAAACAGACAGACAGACAGACATAGGTCTTCAAAATATATATGAGACAAGCCGATGAGCCCGACGTTGTCCGGGCTATTCAAAAACCAAATTTCAAGTCGATAGCTCCACCCGTTTCCGATATCTCGTCTGCGCATGCGCTGCACAGGCGCCGCACGGGCGCCGCACGGGCTCGCCAATACGACAACGACGACCGCTTGGTCAAACTACACACACGTACCAAGTTTCGTCCCGATCGGTCGAGAATCGTAGATTTGTATTAATGACAGACAAACAGACAGACAGACAGAGGTCTTCAAAATATATATGAGACTAGCCGATGAGCCCGACGTTGTCCGGGCGACGTTGTCCGGGCTATTCAAAAACAAAATTTCAAGTCGATAGCTCCACCCGTTTCCGAGATCTAGTCTGCGCATGCGCGAAGCTGGTGTCGCACGGGCTCGGCGACCCGATAAAATTCGTATCCGGGGCAAGATAGATTCACATACCAAATTTCAAGTCGATAGCTCCACCCGTTTCCGAGATCTCGTCTGCGCATGCGCGAAGCTGGCGTCGCACGGGCTCGGCGACCCGATAACATTCGTATCCGGGGCAAGATACATTCACATAGCAAATTTCAAGTCGATAGCTCCACCCGTTTCCGAGATCTCGTCTGCGCATGCGCGAAGCTGGCGTCGCACGGGCTCGGCGACCCGATAAAATTCGTATCCGGGGCAAGATACATTCACATAGCAAATTTCAAATCGATAGCTCCACCCGTTCCCGAGATCTCGTCTGCGCATGCGCGAAGCGGGCGCCGCACGGGCTCGCCAATACGACAACGTTCACCGCCTGGTCAAACTACACACACGTACCAAGTTTCGTCCCGATCGGTCGAGAATCGTAGATTTGTATTAATGACAGACAAACAAACAAACAAACAAACATACATACAGACAGAGGTCTTCAAAATATATATGAGACTAGCCGATGAGCCCGACGTTGTCCGTGCTATTCAAAAACAAAATTTCAAGTCGATAGCTCTACCCGTTTCCGAGATCTGGTCTGCGCATGCGCGAAGCTGGCGTCGCACGGGCTCGGCGACCTGATAAAATTCGTATCCGGGGCAAGATACATTCACATAGCAAATTTCAAGTCGATAGCTCCACCCGTTTCCGAGATCTCGTCTGCGCATGCGCGAAGCTGGTGTCGCACGGGCTCGGCGACCCGATAACATTCGTATCCGGGGCAAGATACATTCACATAGCAAATTTCAAGTCGATAGCTCCACCCGTTTCCGAGATCTCGTCTGCGCATGCGCGAAGCGGGCGCCGCACGGGCTCGCCAATACGACAACGTTCACCGCCTGGTCAAACTACACACACGTACCAAGTTTCGTCCCGATCGGTCGAGAATCGTAGATTTGTATAAATGACAGACAGACAGACAAACAAACAAACAAACAAACAAACATACATACAGGCAGAGGTCTTCAAAATATATATGAGATTAGCAGGTTAGCCCGCCAGTGGCGGCATTCGTGCCATGGCTTTGTTCGAAAAAGGAATTGCAACAGGTTCCGAGACACTTGCTGCATTTGTACCAAATTTCGTTGAAATCAGCACGATTTGACCTTGAATTGACAATTGTGTAGGTCAAGGTCAGGTCGTGGTCATGATTTGACCCGTCCAAAACACTCCCCGGACAAACGATAGCTCCACCCGTTTCCGAGATCTCGTCTGCGCATGCGCTGCACGGGCGTCGCACGGGCTCGCCAATACGACAACGACAACCACCTGGTCAAACTACACTCACGTACCAAGTTTCGTGCCGATCGGTCGAGGTGTTGGTATCTGATGCAAAAGACGAAATTGTGAGTGTTGGTTTGTAACCGGGATTTCTGAGAAGCATTATCAACACTAACTACCCCCCCCCCTAAGCCCTGACCTAAGTGTCATACATAGTTTAACAATGATGTTGTAAGAGTACTATGGCATCCAATAAATCTCCCCGCATAGCTAACCACTCAAAAGTATTGTTCCCGTATATCTCTCTGCAGATGCTAATAACGTTGAATGGTAAACAGACGCTCTTTATAGCGATGCGTCAAAAACAAACGCTCATTAAATAATCACTTGATTAACCCACGCCGTGCCTTTGCGGTGATTTGGGAGTGGATAAAGGGTGCTCAGAGCTTCTCCAAAACGCGACAACTACGGTGTTCGTGGGTTTTTACCCTTAGATGGGAAGTTTGAACTCAATCGAGCCAGCCGTTGTCGATTCTATAAAGTACACACACACATATATATATACGGAAGTCTCAAAATATATAGTACTAGCAGGTTAGCCCGCCACTGGCGGCATTCGTCTCATGTCTTTGTTTCAGAAACATGACACGTTTTTAATTTAACCAAATTTCAAGTCGATAGCTCCACCCGTTTCAGAGATCTGGTCTGCGCATGCGCGAAGCTTGCGTCGCACGTGCTCGGCGACCCGATAAAATTCGTACCCGGGGCAAGATACATTCACATACCAAATTTCAAGTCGATAGCTCCACCCGTTTCCGATATCTCGTCTGCGCATGCGCGAAGCTGGCGTCGCACTGGCTCGGCGACCCGATAACATTCTTCCCCGGGGCAAGATACATTCACATACCAAATTTAAAGTCGATAGCTCCACCCGTTTCTGAGATCTCGTCTGCGCATGCGCGAAGCTGGCGTCGCACGGGCTCGGCGACCCGATAAAATTTGTATCCGGACAAGATACATTCACATAGCAAATTTCAAGTCGATAGCTCCACCCGTTTCCGAGATAACGCATTCTTTGTTTTTCAATGAGTTAATTCATGGTACCCGTCCTCCCCGTCCTAAACTTCAGAGCGGACAGTCAATTAATCCCGTCGTGAAATCCCTCTGCATAATATTTCGAGCTCTTAGATCAATTCTGCCTTTTTAGTCGAGATAATTGCATTTCGTCCGCATCCGTATTTCGGACGCATGGGTCAGTCGTTTAGCCACGTCCATTGGAATCCGCATTCGGACGCATGGGGTCAGTCGTTTAGCCACGTCCATGGCAACAAAGAGCGTTGATTGTTAAAACCTCCGTATAAGGTCAATATAAAGATCGTTGATGTCTTAACCACCGCAGTGCCGTTTTTGTGACAGAGATTGGAGAACGGGTGCTCTGAGCTTCTCCAAAACGCGACCACGGTCGTGTCGGTGGGATTTTACACTTACATACGAAATTTGAGCTCAATCTGTACACGCGTTTTGGATTCTATGAAGTACCCACACACACATATATATACGGAAGTCTCAAAATATATAGTATAGACTAGCAGGTTAGCCCGCCACCGGCGGCTTGTCCGAAACATGACATTTTTTTAATATTTTTTTTTAATTTTTAGCTCCACGCGTTTCAATAAGAAAAATTTGTACCCGGTAGCTCCACCCGTTTCCGAGATCTGGTCTGCGCATGCGCGAAGCTGGCGTCGCACGGGCTCGGCGACCCGATCAAATTTGTACCCGGCCCAAGATACATTCACATAGCAAATTTCAAGTCGATAGCTCCACCCGTTTCCGAGATCTCGTCTGCGCATGCGCTGCACGGGCGTCGCATGGGCTCGGCGACCCGATAAAATTTGTACCCGGTGCAAGATACATTCACATAGCAAATTTCAGGTCGATAGCTCCACCCGTTTCCGAGATCTGCCTTTCTGCATAATATTTCGAGCGATAACATTGCATTGAAATGTCAGACTCCCATCGTGAACCTCAACACGAAGTAAACACGTGTTTCGAGCGATAACATTGCATTGAAATGACTCCCATCGTGAACCTCAAGACGACGTAAAACACGTGTTGCGTTCTAGGAAATGCACTCAATGCAGATGCTAATAACGTTGACTTCGTGTATATATATATATAATGACGTTATTAACCCCGGCCGTGCTGTTTGAGCTGATTTTTATGACTGGGAGTGGAGTACGGGTGCTCGGAGCTTCTGGAAAACGCGTGGACGACATCGTACGTGGTATTTTACCTTTAGATAGGAAGTTTGAGCTCAATCTGTCCAGCCGTTCCCGTCCTAATGTACTATTTCGAGCGATAACAATTGTCAGACTCCCATCGTGAACCTCAACACGAAGTAAACACGTGTTTCGAGCGATAACATTGCATTGAAGTCAGACTCCCATCGTGGACCCCCAAGACGACGTTAACACGTGTTTGTTCCGGTATAACTTTGGAGACTCTGACTTCATATATATATATAATGACGTTATTAACCCCGGCCGTGCCGTTTGAGCTGATTTCGATGACTGGGAGTGGATAAAGGGTGCTCAGAGCTTCTCGAAAACACGATTACGGCGGTGTCGGTGGGATTTTACACTTACATACGAAATTTGATCTCAATCTGTACACGCGTTTTGGATTCTATGAAGTACACACACACACACACATATACGAAGTCTCAAAATATATAGTACTAGCCGATGAGCCCGACGTTGTCCGGGCTATTCAAAAACAAAATTTCAAGTCGATAGCTCTACCCGTTTCCGAGATCTGGTCTGCGCATGCGCGAAGCTGGCGTCGCACGGACTCGGCGACCCGATAAAATTCGTATCCGGGGCAAGATACATTCACATAGCAAATTTCAAGTCGATAGCTCCACCCGTTTCCGAGATCTCGTCTGCGCATGCGCGAAGCTGGCGTCGCACGGGCTCGGCGACCCGATAAAATTCGCATCCGGGGCAAGATACATTCACATAGCAAATTTGAAGTCGATAGCTCCACCCGTTTCCGAGATCTCGTCTGCGCATGCGCTGCACGGGCGCCGCACGGGCTCGCCAATACGACAACGTTCACCGCCTGGTCAAACTACACACACGTACCAAGTTTCGTCCCGATCTGTCGAGAATCGTAGATTTGTATTAATGACAGACAAACAAACAAACAAACATACATACAGACAGGGGTCTTCAAAATATATATGAGATAGACTAGCAGGTTAGCCCGCCACCGGCGGCTTGTCCGAAACATGACATTTTTTAAATATTTTTTAAATATTTTTAGCTCCACGCGTTTCAATAAGAAAAATTTGTACCCGGTAGCTCCACCCGTTTCCGAGATCTGGTCTGCGCATGCGCGAAGCTGGCGTCGCACGGGCTCGGCGACCCGATCAAATTTGTACCCGGCCCAAGATACATTCACATAGCAAATTTCAAGTCGATAGCTCCACCCGTTTCCGAGATCTCGTCTGCGCATGCGCTGCACGGGCGTCGCATGGGCTCGGCGACCCGATAAAATTTGTACCCGGTGCAAGATACATTCACATAGCAAATTTCAGGTCGATAGCTCCACCCGTTTCCGAGATCTGCCTTTCTGCATAATATTTCGAGCGATAACATTGCATTGAAATGTCAGACTCCCATCGTGAACCTCAACACGAAGTAAACACGTGTTTCGAGCGATAACATTGCATTGAAATGACTCCCATCGTGAACCTCAAGACGACGTAAAACACGTGTTGCGTTCTAGGAAATGCACTCAATGCAGATGCTAATAACGTTGACTTCGTATATATATATATAATGACGTTATTAACCCCGGCCGTGCCGTTTGAGCTGATTTTTATGACTGGGAGTGGAGTACGGGTGCTCGGAGCTTCTGGAAAACGCGTGGACGACATCGTACGTGTTATTTTACCTTTATATAGGAAGTTTGAGCTCAATCTGTCCAGCCGTTCCCGTCCTAATGTACTATTTCGAGCGATAACAATTGTCAGACTCCCATCGTGAACCTCAACACGAAGTAAACACGTGTTTCGAGCGATAACATTGCATTGAAGTCAGACTCCCATCGTGGACCCCCAAGACGACGTTAACACGTGTTTGTTCCGGTATAACTTTGGAGACTCTGACTTCATATATATATATAATGACGTTATTAATCCCGGCCGTGCCGTTTGAGCTGATTTCGATGACTGGGAGTGGATAAAGGGTGCTCAGAGCTTCTCGAAAACACGATTACGGCGGTGTCGGTGGGATTTTACACTTACATACGAAATTTGATCTCAATCTGTACACGCGTTTTGGATTCTATGAAGTACACACACACACACACACATACGAAGTCTCAAAATATATAGTACTAGCAGGTTAGCCCGCCACCGGCGGCTTGTCCGAAACATGACATTTTTATATATATTTTTTTAATTTTTAGCTCCACGCGTTTCAATAAAAAAAATTTGTACCCGGTAGCTCCACCAGTTTCCGAGATCTGGTCTGCGCATGAAAATTTGTACCCGCCACAAGATACATTCACATGCCAAATTTCAAGTCGATAGCTCCACCCGTTTCCGAGATCTCGTCTGCGCATGCGCTGCACGGGCGTCGCACGGGCTCGGCGACCCGATAAAATTTGTACCCGGCGCAAGATACATTCACATAGCAAATTTCAAGTCGATAGCTCCACCCGTTTCTGAGATCTCGTCTGCGCATGCGCTGCACGGGCGTCGCACGGGCTCGGCGACCCGATAAAATTTGTACCCGGCGCAAGATACATTCACATAGCAAATTCCAAGTCGATAGCTCCACCCGTTTCCGAGATCTCGTCTGCGCATGTGCTGCTCGGGCGTCGCACGGGCTCGCCAATACGACAACGACCACCGCCTGGTCAAACTACACACACATACCAAGTTTCGTCCCGATCGGTCGAGAATCGTAGATTTGTATGAAGTACAACACACACACAAACATAAATATATAAGAGAGATATGTAAATTAGATAGATTGTATCAAAATATATAGGAGAGATATGTAAATGATCTACACACCATTACTGGTGTTTGTCAAAGTTTAGTGGGGTATATCAATACTCATTCACGATCATATCATTGAGGTCCGGAGGGTGTGGGCTATCTCTCGAATACAAGGAGTTCTCAAAATATATAGAAGAGACTAGCCGATGAGCCCGACGTTGTCCGGGCTATTCAAAAACAAAATTTCAAGTCGATAGCTCTACCCAGCCCGAAGTTTCAAGTCGATAGCTCTACACGTTTCCGAGATCTGGTCTGCGCATGCGCGAAGCTGGCGTCGCACGGGCTCGGCGACCCGATAAAATTCGTATCCGGGGCAAGATACATTCACATAGCAAATTTCAAGTCGATAGCTCCACCCGTTTCCGAGATCTCGTCTGCGCATGCGCGAAGCTGGTGTCGCACGGGCTCGGCGACCCGATAAAATTCGTATCCGGGGCAAGATACATTCACATAGCAAATTTCAAGTCGATAGCTCCACCCGTTTCCTAGATCTCGTCTGCGCATGCACGAAGCAGGCGCCGCACGGGCTCGCCAATACGACAACGTTCACCGCCTGGTCAAACTACACACACGTACCAAGTTTCGTCCCGATCGGTCGAGAATCGTAGATTTGTATAAATGACAGACAAACAAACAAACAAACAAACAAACATACATACAGACAGAGGTCTTCAAAATATATATGAGATAGACTAGCAGGTTAGCCCGCCACTGGCGGCATTCGTCCCATGGCTTTGTTTCAGAAACATGACATTTTTGTAATTATTTTGTTTTTATTTATTTTTGTTTTTTATTTTTGAATATGAATTTAATGTTTTTTAAATTTAATATATTTTGTTTCTGAATTGTTTTTTTATTGTTAATTTTTTTTAATTTTAAATTGTTTTAATTAAATTGTAAATTGTTTTAATTAATTTTTTTGTTTCTGGCGGAAAAATTTACCCGTAGAAATCCCCCCTTCCTAGGAACGACAGACAACGCATTCTTTGTTTCGTGAAAGCTCTCTACGATAACATTGCATTGAATTTAAAACAAACGCTTCCCGTCGGGAAATCTGTCTTCGGGTCGTTGTTGTTGGCAACAACAACGACCCGAAGACAGATTTACTTGTTGGCATCACGGCTCCCCGAAAACTCTCAGATTGCCGAAAACGTGTATTTAGTAATATCGTTGTTGTTGATATTTACGGCTTGGGGGCTAATTTCTTATTTAGCAAGTTTGAGCTCAATCGGTTAGAGTCTATAAAGGACACACTCATATATATGACACTTCCCGTAGGTAGCAAGTTTGAGCTCAATCGGCATTCCCTGGAATTTCCCGTAGATTGGCAGATTCCAGTAGCTTTATAACGGTATATCTGGGGAGAAATCTGATGCTATATTCGTGATTATCTGGGATGATTTCGGTATATATCGAAGGTATATACTGTATAAACAAAGCGCGCCATCCGTGCTCGCAGGGAATAAATTTCGAGCGATAACGTTTGCGTTCCCGTATAACTCTGCAGATGCGAATAACGTTGAATGGGAAACAGACGCTCTTTATAGAGATGCGTCAAAAATAAACGCTCATTAAATAATCACTTGATTAACCCCCGCCGTGCCTTTGCGGTGATTTGAGATTGGAGAACGGGTGCTCTGAGCTTTTCTAAACCACGACCACGGTCGTGTCGGTGGGATTTGACACTTACATAGGAAGTTTGAGCTCAATCTTTACACGCGTTTTGGATTCTATGAAGTACACACACACACACACACATATATACGAAGTCTCAAAATATATAGTATAGACTAGCAGGGTTACCCGGCGTTGCCCAGGTTAATGTATGCTGTGGATATTTGTTGGGAATAGAGAATGCTCTTGCTTAAAGTGTTATACGTTTTCTCATAAATTGTATATTCAAATAGCATCACCAAACATGATTATTACAGTCACGGAATATAAGTAGTGGCTCACCTTGTCAATTGTCATTCTGTTTATCGCGATTAATCCATTCCACCAATAATGAAGTATTTATTTATTTACAACTGCGTATACATTAGACGTTATAATATGATACATGAACATCATAAACACATTAGTTCGATAAAAGATGATAATTGGGTTTTACATATTGAGATGTATCAATCAATCTAGTGGGTTGGACTAAGATCTCGAGGACACCTGGCTATTATATCTCCACGAAGATACAGATGTTTCAAAGAAATTTCCAGGTGCTCCTCTGTTCATGGTGCTATATATTGGCTAAATATTCTCAGCTACATGTGCCAGGCACAGAGCGAGATTTTGAGTTGTTTATGTCAGTCGATGAGTCTGTTCTAAAACCCTTGTCAGATGTCAGTATTGGTAGGATCCTGAAAAGTCTTGTGCTACTAACTGCATTTTCTTGTATATCAGAAGAAACTATATTTGACTGCACACTGTGACCACTATTTTTGAACAGGCCTTCCATATCTCTTGACAAATTGTAACTTTTTGTGGAAACTGTATTGAATGGAACAGACTAAATTTTGTTATTATATATATGCAATCCTCTTACGGTTCGAGGTCTCTCAGTTTGCACGAATATATCTATCTCTTCAATAGAATGATAAATATACGTTTAATGCTTCTTCTAGTTATCTCTTTTTGCTAGCTCATTGTGTGAATGCCTTAATTGCCATTCACATATAAATATGACTGTTAAGAAGATATAACTGTTCAAGTGACTTATGTGGGTCACCATATGTCGGGATTGTGAAATGTGAACGCCCAACTACTTAAAATGATATGGAGATGCCCTGGTGACTGTATATAACTTATATGTGGATATCGGCGAATAGCAATCTTATCAATGATAGTGCATATCCGCTCGCCATCCGTGACGCAAACGACACCAAGTGTGATTTAATTCATGGTATATCATTAGAGAAAAACGTGTATGAATTTGGTGGAATTTGGTTTATTAAATCAATTGTTGATGCAACGCTGACTCGAACAACGCCATATTGCGAAGGTGATTATGTATTCGTTTGGTGGAAATTAGCGACAAAACTATTTCACCATATTTTTTTAATTTCCCCTCCCACCAACAGTGTCATTTTAGAAAATTTTAACCCGCACCATTATCTTCCATGTAAAAATGTACCCCTCTTAGAAAGCCTTGGTGCCATCTCGATTATACCGTGTGAATTTATATATAGAACGCACACAGCCAGACAAAAAGACAGACAGCACGATTTTATTTCTTGTATCATTTGAGAAGAACGTGTCTAAATTTGATGGTAGCAGTTTTGGTGACCCTCCCGTCCCTATTTCGGACTCAAGCTGCACACACTAAGACTCATTAGAGATTAGAGATGCATATATATGAAATTGGTGAAAATAGGCGAGTATACAAATTCGTATCAAATTTAAGGTCCCCACATCTCTCACCCATAGGGCACCAATTTGGTGTATCTAAACCACACGATAATATTCCTCGTATCACGGAGAAGAATATGTATCAATCTGGTGGAAATCGGCACTATACATATAGATATAATTTTGTGTGTCCCTCTCATCTCTTTATACCACTGACTCGAATGGCCCCATTTGTGACATCCTTAAACCACACGATTACACTCCTGATATCATGGAGATGATTGTTTATAAGTTTGGTGATAATCGGCGACTAAACAATTTTTTTTATCAAATTTGGTGCCAATCCCTCCCCTTTCCATCTCTCACCAAAAGAGCACCACTATGGCGTCTTTAAATCACCATTAGATTCCTTGTATCATGGATAAGAACGTATATCAATTTGGTGGAAATTGGCGCAAAAAAAATTGTGCATCAATTTTGGTGCCCCTGTCCCTTTCAATACAACACTGACTCGAATGAGGCCACATTTGACAGATAAAAGCCACACCATTAGACTCCTCATACCATGGGGATGATTTTGTATAAGTGTGGTGGCAATCGGCGACTTATTATCAAATTTAGTGCCCACCCCCTCCCAATCTCTCATCCAAAAACAACAATTTGGCGTTGTTAAATCGCACAATTAGATTCCTTGTATCATGAAGAAGAATATATATAAATTTGGTGGAAATCGGCGCTAAAATTACTTTTATCAATTTTGGTGCCCCTCTCCCCTTCCGTTCATCCCTGACTCAAACGACGCCACTTTTGACATATTTAAACCACACCGTTGGATTCTTCATATCATGGGGATGATAATATGTAAGTTTCGTGGCAATCGCGACATAAAACAAAATCTGCCCCGCCCCCTTCCGGGCACCCCTGATGCGAACGGCGCGACTTTTGCCATATTTAAACCACGCCATTAGATTCATCATATTATGGGGATGATTATATATAAGTTTGGTGGCAATCGGCGACAATTTTTTTTTCTGCCCCTCCCCCTTTTCTGCCCCTGACAACAACGGCGTCACTTTAGAAAATTCTAACCCCGACCATTATCTTTCTCGATAAAAGCTACTCCTAGTAGACCCATTTGGCATCATCTAGATGGTCCCCTGTGAATTTCTATAGAACACAGACAGACAGACAGACAGACAGACAGACAGACAGACAGACATTCGCAAATATAGATATAGAAGATAGATAGATTAACGTACTTCCGACCCCTCTAACATTTGAAACTTAAAATGTCAGCACCTGGTCGCATGCGGGTGACAAGGCGTCACCACCGTAAGACTAATACTGTAGTTAATATTGTATTTAGTATGAATACTTGCATACATATTATACTAGCAGGGTTACCCGGCGTTGCCCAGGTTAAAGTGATGTGAAACCCTCTGCATGCTGTGTATATTTGCTGGGAATAGAGAACACTCTTGCTCAAAGTGTTACACGTATTCTCATAAATTGTATATTCAAATAGCGTCACAAAACACGATTCTTACAGTCATGGTATATAAGTAGTGGCTCGCCTTGTCGATTGTCATTTTGTTTATCGCGATTAATCCGATAATAGTATTTATTTATTTACAACTGCGTATACTTCAGACGTTATATAAGAAATAAACGGCGGTTTCAATGTGGTCATGGGATTTTGACCGCGAGAAAAATTCAGCAAACTGCATGAACCCCGAAGGGGTTCATGCGGAGTTTGCTGATTTTTTATCGCGGTAAAAACTCATGACCACGTTGAATCCGCCGTTTATTATTTATATTTATATACTTACGCTCTTTAAAACACTTCTCCAAATATGTCCGTTATTTCGTCAAAAACACTTTTTCAAATATCTCCGTTATTTCGTTTATAAAAATAATTTCCTATTTCTATATTTCGCTCTATATTTCGCCCTATTTCGCTGTATTTTCCTATTTCGATTTTTCGTGCTATTTCGCTGTATTTTCATATTTCGCTTTTTCGTTGTATTGCATATTTCGATAATTCGCTATATTTGAAATATTATGGGATATGGGATTATATGATAACCAACATTCTGATAGTCAATCGAACATCTCGTGCCACCCGTGCTCGCGATTAGATGCCACTAGCCATCCAATCGTGAACCTCGATTACATATTGTTTGCTATCAAATCCTTGGCGTATTGGCTGACTAGACACTCAAGCAGTCGGTAATGTCCGGCAATCCCCGGTAATTTCCGGGGCCAATGTGTTCATAAATCTATGAACTACATTGAAAGTGACGTCACGTTACGTTCATAGGTTTATGAACGCATTGTATAAGGGGGCGTGTCTACCGTAACGCTATGGGGAAATCGGAAGAGATATGAGGTGTATGTAAATATAATATGATACATGAATATCATGAACACATTAGTTCGCAAAAATAAAAGACGACTATTGGGTTTTACATATAGAGATGTATCAATAAATCTAGTGGATTGGACTAAGATATTGAGGACACCTGGCTATCATATATCCATGAAGATACAGATGTCTTAAATAAATTTCCAGTTGCTCCTCTGTTCATGGTGCTATATATATTGGTTAAATATTCTCAGTTTAAAAGAAATGTTGCAGCGCAAGTATATCAACTACCTGTGCCAGACACAGAGCGAGAGTTTGAGTTGTGTATGTCAGTCGATGAGTCTGTTCTAAAAATTCCGCTGTATCGTGTAGATATACCCTTGTCCGATGTCAGTATTGGAGTATCCAGAACAGTCATATGCTACTGACTGCATTTTATTTTATATCAGAAGAAAATATATTTGACTGCACACTATTTTTGAACAGCCTTTGACACATTTCCATATCTCTTGACAAATTGTAACTGTTTTGTGGAAACTGTATTGAGTGGAACCGACTCAATTGTGTTATAATCTATATGCAATCCTCTGATGCTATGTATCTCTTTATGCTAGCTCACTATGTGAATGCCCTGATTGCCATCCCCATATAGATATGACAGTTGAGAAGATATAATTGTTCAAATGACTTAATTGGGTCACCATTTGTCGAGATTGTGAAATTTGAATGTCATCAAACTCCTTAAAATGATATGGAGATGGCCTGGGTGACTATATATAACTTATAGGTGGATATCGGCGAATAGCAATCTTATCAATGATAGTTCATATCCTTTCGCCACCCGTGACACAAGCGACACCAAATGTGATTTAATTCCTCGTATCATTAGAGAAGAACGTGTATGAATTTGGTGGAAATTAGTGCTAAATATATTTGTTTCAGCTTTGGTGCAACTGCCATCCTCATGCATAACTTTAACGGCGCCTCTTTTGACATAATTTAAACCACGACCATTAGACTCATGGATGCATGATATACTGGAGATGATTATATATAGGTTTGCTGGTAATACACAACTAAACAATTCTTATAATAGTTGACCCCCCTCATCTCTCATCCAAACGTAAGCGTCTTTAAATCGCACGATTATATTCCTCGTATCATAGAGAAGAATAATATATCAATTTGGTGGAAATCTGCGCTAAAATTAGTTTATTAAATCAATTGTTGATGCCTCCCGGCAACGCTGACTCGAACAGCGCCATATCGCGGAGGTGATTATATATGCATTTATTGGAAACCGCGACAAAACTATTTCACCATATTTTTTTGTATTTGTCCGATCTTCCCCCTTTTCTTCCCCTGACACCAACAGCGTCACTTTAGAAAAATTTAACCCGCACCATTATCTTCCTCGTAAAAAGTTACCCCTCTTAAAACGCCTTGGTGTCATCTAGATTGCACACCATGAAGTTATATACAAAACGGATGCAGACAGACAGACAACACGATTTGATTTCTCGTATCATTTGAGAAGAACGTGTCTGAATTTGATGTTAATTGGTACTAAACATATTTGTTATCAGTTTTGGTGACCCTCCCGTTTTTTTTTGGACTCAAGTGGTGCCACTTTTGTCACCGTTAAACCACCCACTTAGACTCATTAGAGATTAGAGATGCATATATAAAATTTGTGAAAATTGGCGAGTATACAAATTCGTATCAAATTCAAGGTCCCCATATCTCTCACTCAGAGGGCACCAAGTTGGTGTATCTAATCCACACGATAAGATTCCTCGTATCACGGATAAGAATAAGTATCAATCTGGTGGAAATCGGCGCAAAACATATTGTTATAACTGTGTGTGTCCCTCTCACCTCTATACACCACTTACTCAAATGACCCACTTGTGACATCATTAAACCACACAATTAAATTTATGATATCATGGAGATGATTATTTATAAGTTTGGTGCTAATTTAATTTTTATCAAATTTGATGACGACCCCTCCCTTCCCCACCTCTTAACCTAACAGCACCAATATGGCGTCTTTAAATCACACGATTAGATCTTCGTAATTGGATAAGAACGTGTATCAATTTGGTGGAAATTGGCGCTAAAAATATTGTGTATCAATTTGGTGCCCCTCTCCCATTCAGTGCACCCCTGACTCGAAGGAGGCCACATTTGACAGATTTAAGCAACACCATTAGACTCCTCATACCATGGGGATTATTTTGTATAAGTGTGTTGGCAATCGGCGACTAAACCCATTCTTATCAAATTTAGTGCCCACCCCCCCCCCCCAAGCTCTCATCCAAATGACAACAATTTGGCGTTGTTAAATCAAACAATTAGATTCCTTGTATCATGAAGAAGAATATATATCAATTTGGTGGAAATCGGCGCTAAAATTAGTTTGATAAATTTTGGTGCCCCTCTCTCCTTCCGTGAATCCCTGACTCGAACGACTCCACTTTTGCCATATTGAAACCACACCATTAGATTCTTCATATCATTGGGATGATTATATGTAAGTTTCGTGGCAATCGGCGTAAAAAAAAAATTCTGCCCCTTCCCATTTTTTGCCCCTGACAACAACGGCGTCACTTTAGAAAATTCTAACCCCCACCATTATCTTTCTCGTAAAGAGTTACCCCTAGTAGACCCCTTTGGTGTCATCAAGTGGTGGAAATCGGCGCTAAAATTAGTTTGATAAATTTTGGTGCCCCTCTCTCCTTCCGTGCATCCCTGACTCGAACGACGCCACTTTTGCCATATTTAAACCACACCATTAGATTCTTCATATCATGGGGATGATTATATGTAAGTTTCGTGGCAATCGGCGACAAAACAAATTTCTGCCCCTCCTCATTTTCTGCCCCTGACAACAACGGCGTCACTTTAGAAAATTCTAACTCCCACCATTATCTTTCTCGTAAAAAGTTACCCCTAGTAGACCCCTTTGGTATCATCTAGATGGTCCCCTGTGAATTTCTATAGAACACAGACAGACAGACAGACATTCGCAAATATAGATATTTCGCAAATATAGATATTGTGCCAATACGGGTACATATAACTCTTAAGGCTATCAGAACGGTTTGATTATTTATATATAACAAAGTCAATAATGTTCAATCATCGGTATCTGGGTTTCTCTTCCTGTCGTCTGCTTGGGTTGGGATCTTCTTCCGTCTTCATAGGTTGGATGTATCTGCTTGTCTTCTACTCGGTTGAGTTCCGGTTGAGTTTATCTTCCTGTCGTCTGCTCTTCTTCTTCCTCCGTCGATGCATCAGTGGGGCGTTGTTAGAAATACAAGAGCATAATGTTTACCTTGTATTTCCGTCCATTGCTCCACTCTGCTCTTCTAAGCGTCCGAGGGTTCGTGATGATCGCTTGTGTTGGTCAGATAGAAACTGGTTAGAACTCTCTTTTCATGTTGGCTTGCTTCCTTCTAAAATACCCAGTGTCTGCTAATGACGGCCATGTGTATTTTCACGGCGCGTCGGTTCATCGTACTTAGGGTAATTGAGTTATCGTCATCTCCCCATGGGTCCTATTAACTCTCCTGGTTTCAGTAGCTTTCTAGGCGATACATCTGGTCTTGCTAATCCTCAAGACCGTGTTCTGTTTACTCCACAAATCATTTCCCTATGTTATTGCATGGACGCTCGCTAATTCGATTTGGTGCTCAGTACTTTTGTGATCTAGATGTGGTCAACAGCGACGCTGATATGTGTGGTAATCGAGCGCCCCTCTGACAGAGATTTCCTATCTTCTTCCCGGGTTGAAAGTTATGTCCCTGTGGTTGTCTTGGCACAATATAGATAACACGTATATACTTGTCATTTGTGTTTATGCTCTCCTACATTGATGAAGTAAACAATACATCGAATTTAGTGCACTCGGTTAATAAATTTCGTATATAATTTCGACTCGTTAGAGATCCTCTATGTACTAACATATGTACACTGCATTAGGCTACAAACGGCGTATACGACTGCTATAATTTACTCGATACAAACACATGCCGACAGTGGACATCACGGTTTATCTTCCCGTCATTGTTTGTGGCCCTCCCTTTAAACGTATACATAATGAAACGTTAGTGTATTTGTAACAATCATGCGAATGATATTTGTCATTTATTTTCGATACAAGTGTATAATGTATTTATTGTGAACAACCAGCACCATCACCGACAAGCGACACATCGCTTATAATGCAGTGTCCGTCTTGTTACAGAGTGCACCGGGAGCGGTACAGTATGGCTGCCTCGCTCGGGCGTCTGTATTTACGTCAGTGATGATAAAAAGACCCACACTGAAGCCCTGCAGATATGCCAAAGCAAAAGTTTACGAGGAGGTCTCATCAGAATCAAAAACGCAGACATGCTGCAGGAGCTGCATGTGCGTCTAAATGGTATGTCTTACACTAATTATAATAAACACAACGAGGGTCTGGTAGGATTCGAGCAGATGTAAACCTCGTGTTAATTGATGTAACTGGCTACACCCTTCCCTTGAACCAAAGCGAAATGTTCAAGTCCGATGAATTGCATTGCCACCCCTCTCTCCCTCCCTTTAGTTGACGTTTCCAACTGATAGATACATTAACATCGATCATTCCAACTGGTGTACCTCAAAAGTTACAGCTATATCCAACCTAAATGTCTGTCAACAGTCTATTTATATATTTGAAATCTATATTAAGATGCGTCTTTCGAAGAATGACCTTTTACGGAGTCGTCACAACACATTGCTAAAACAGTGAAAGAAATAAAGAAACTCAAACATCATTCGGATATATCATAGTGCCCGCTCTCCCGCGGCGAAGCCGCGGAAGCGAAGCGACCAGGGTATTCGAATGCATATATGAGATATATACTAATCGTCTTTTTCGGCCCAATCTAAAAATAAATTGAAATCACATAAAAAAGGATAATTTATTCATAACTGAAGGGTCAGCCAGGGTCAGCGGAGTCCAAAATTCTATTGTTGGCAACGGCCGCCATTTTGTATTGATTAATGCCACCTCGAAATGTGTAATTGGGCAAAATGCTCCAGGGCAAAAATAAAAAAATTTGATCTAGCAACTGTTAGCTATACTTCATCATATGTAGGAACATCATGCTCCTAAAGCCAAATATATTTTCAAAAAGTGAATGTAAATTGAACAAAAGCTCTGGTTAACAAAAAAGTTAAATTGCATGAAAAAGTTTTGTTTACATATTTCATAAAATTAGTAAAAATATTTACCCCGAAAGAGGAATCTGGCGACCTTGCTGGCCGTTTACATATTATCTTCAATTTTCTAACGGTATTTCCGCCTAAGAGATTGGTGAAATATTCTCAAAGTTCAAGGCCGACAAAAGGAAACTTTAAGTTCCGATTGAAAGATCGCAGAGTCATTTTAAGATTGCTTCTTGGGAAACCATGACATCAAGACGTACATCATGACGTCACTACCTACACCGGCGCGCAAAATTCCAGACTGAACTGCATCAATGGCCATACAGCTGAGACTCGTATTACATGGCAGGCTAAATATCCACATTTACGTTATATGTGATTATTTACATACATTGTATATATTATTTTCTTGTGTCCCATTATAAGGGTGGATACACACATGCATGTAATTTCTGTATGTAAAATACATGTATTTTATATGGCCACACCAATAATTGACAACATTAATCACCTGCGCGCGAGCGGTTCATTGTTAACAGGCCAGACAAGTGAGTAGTGCTAAGCGAAGTCAAATTGTCTTCTATCAGTACATGTCTTCTCTCACGGATGCGGAAATTAGTCAAGTCGGTGTGATATCTGGCATTTTATTAATGCACGAACACCAGAAGCCATACGTCTGGCATATACATGCTTGATGTAGAACATTTTCAACCATGGTTCTTGTTTGGGTGGTGTCTCGGAAGCTTCAAATCGCTAAGGGACTTAGTTGAATGTATCGGTCGGAATAATCTGGGCAAGAAGGTACAATATGATATGTTTTACTTAAATAGCTCAGAGTTAGCCACCCCCGCCTGGTAGCTTTCGGGGTCATATATAGCCCCTACATGCGTCGGGGAAATCCTAATCCACCACTGCTATAAATAAGAGAGGACTGGTAATTATTTACATAGAAAGTCTACAATATGGGTTATCACACGAACAATTATTTTAAGTGGCCTGGCGACTCGGTTCAAGATAACGGCTCATCTACATTCCGACTTAATTGGAACTAGAACTCAGTGCATTCAACACGTAGGCAATGATTGGGTTGTCAGTGGACACATATTACATCGTCTGTATGATCCATGTAAAATGCCAAATACACGATAACTACAGAGATTACATGCATGTGTGTGTCCACCCTTAGGGTTTATCATCAAATCCTTCTATACAGATAACAATTCATCCGATAATCGCATGAACAGTAACAAGCGGGCGCAAATTACGTACATGATCATATTAGCGCCCGCTCTCCCGCGGCGAAGCCGCGGAAGCGAAGCGACCTAGGGTATACGTATGCGGATATGAGATATACTAATCGAATTTTTCAGCCAGATCTGAAAATAGATTGAACTTACCTAAAATAGATAATTTATTCATACTCAAAGGTCAGCCGAGTCCGAAATTATTTTTGGCGACGGCCGCCATTTTGCATTGATTAATACCACCTCGAAATTTGTAAAATTTTGGGCAAAATGCTCCAGGGCAAAAATTCAAAACTTTGTTTCGGCAAATGTTAGCTATACTTCACCATATGTAGGAACAACATGCTCCTAAAGCCTAAGATATTTAAAAAATTGAATGTAATTTAAACCAAAGCTCTGGTTAACAAAAAAGTGAAATTGCATGAAAAAGTTTTGTTTACATATTTTATAAAATTATTTAAAATATTTGCCCCGAAAGAGGATTATAACCGTTTAGATTTGATCTTCCACTTTCTAATGGTGTTTCCGCCTAAAAGATTGAATAAATATTCTCAAAGTTCAAGGCCGACAAACGGAAATTATAAGTTCCGATTGAAAGATCGCAGTCCTATTAAGATTGATTCGTGTGGAAACCAGTAACGGCGTCATGACATCAAGACGTAAACCATGACGTCACAACCTACATCGGCGCGCAAAATTCCAGACAGGACTGCGTCGATGGCCAGACAGCTGAGACTCGTATTACACGGGCAGGCTAAACATAAACATTTACGTTATATGTGATTATTTACATTACATTGTATATGGTATTTTCATGTGTCCCGTTAGGGTTTATCATCAAATCCTTCTTAATGATAAAAATTCATCCGATAATCCCATGAACAGTAACAAGCGGGCGCAAATTACGTTTACGTATGCTCATATTACATGTACATGTAGGACAGCTATATATTTCCTATTAATACCGTAACAGTGGTGTGATTTATTTCGGATAGGCTGCATCACAACATCGTTTTCTAGTACGAACGATGGCCACAACCGCTGTATTAAAGGCACTCAAGACATTCGAAGTGGGGACATGCGACTTAAAAGTCTATAAAACCACCATTATCAATTAAAACACGAACAATAAATACCTTATAGTCTTATTTCCATTATAAATAACACAATGCATTATACAATAATTATGTCATGCATTGAAACAAGTGTTATATAATCATAAACGGTTACACTACATGCAAATTGCCGATTGCACCATACGCTTACTTCGAACAGCACTATCGCTTTAAAATAAAATGACAGAACAGAACGTGAAAATTATAGACTTTTTGAATCAAATTATCAAGCATCTGTTTCAACATAAAACATCTCGTTATATATTATGCACCTATTAATTAATTATGGACATAAAGACAAAGTATATCAATGTTTTCACGTTATTTTTGATAGGGGTGTTTTGCACTCTTGTATGAATTTGTCACATGTACCCACTGAGAAGATATTGATTCAATTTACCTATAGACTACCTTTTCTGACCATGTCGGGCTAATATAATTCATTAAATCTCATTCAGAGCTCACCTCTTGAAGTATTTACATGGGGGGCAGTACTTATGACTTGATTGATATCGGATATCACACATCGAGCGGAGAGGAAACAACAGACATGGTTCGCATAATGAACTACTACTGATTGAATAACGATTAGGGTGCATGTATTACCTCACTCGAATTCGTGTTATTTCTATGAGTTGTAGTTTTGCCATTTCAGTATAGCGTATATATATGCCCAGTAACTGTGTTGTGGAAGGAATAAGTTTAATGACCTTGCACTGTGTTTCTCCTCAGATCTGAGGCAATTATCTGGCAGTGTACGATAGACTGATTTCCGTAGTAACGATTACGCATCTGCGAGAAGCCAACAATGGATAGACGAGCTTTGCATGCATACAATCACCGATTACAACCTGATAACTGCATCCACATACGTACAAAACAGTCACGGCGAGCAT
Organism: Siphonodentalium dalli; assembly: GCA_032622095.1. NCBI lineage: Eukaryota > Metazoa > Mollusca > Scaphopoda > Gadilida > Siphonodentaliidae > Siphonodentalium > Siphonodentalium dalli. The sequence continues at coordinate 19,778,926 of CP136069.1, read as the reverse complement.
AATAATATCACCTTACTGTGAGTGACAAGAAGTTTGAACGGTACTATTTTACTACAAACGGACTCATAGTCGTAAATTATACGAAAAGGTTTTTGGAGTGTCCGTTATATTTGCAACTACTCTTTTGGCTAATCGTAATTCTTATCAGTAACTGTAGTAGTTTATTATGCGACAAGTGTCCAGAAAAATGTATATAATGGCAATAGCACTCACGACTACCGACATAAACATTTCTAAACTGGTCAAGAGAATCATACAAAAACATGCGGAGAGATTACAAGTTATATAATTATGTGTTGTTAATAAAATATATATTATTCACACTTAAATGTGTCTATTTATTTTATCCATCCCTTTACTAACACTATTTCTGATTGGACTTAAGCCGTCACATGATAATCAGGGAACAGGTCATACTGGACTCCGAAAGTGTCAAGGATATGAAACCTGACATCACAGGAGTCCCGAAATTCGAATCGAGTCAAACGTGACTTTTTATAAAAGTTATCGGGAATCCGGGTGACGTCACGAAGTAATTTGGATAGATGGATAATATAATTGTCATTATGCAGTGCAGTGTATCGATTGTGTTTGCTTGTACTCGTCCATGTTGTGGTGAAAAGTCATATTGGACTTTTCACCACAACCTGGACTCGTACAAGAAACACACATGTTGTTCAAAACATTGTTTAATAACTTTTGATTAGAACGAGCGGCCCCATCTAAATGTGCACCATCCGACATGACAGCATTTATACGTTATGTGTGCCCCACAATAATTTGGTCGAACATAATAATGAGCCCCTCTGTTGGAGGTTTTGATTATCGGGCAGCCACTTTCATAAACGACAGTTTTATTGGGTTTCCAATTTGCCAAGGTCCGGCGTGGGAAAACATTTATAATAAAGAGCGTCCGTGAATGATGGCGTCAACATGTAACATCGTTCTGGATATACATCTCGTAAGATTATTCTTAAACATATTTCTTATGCTCCTAGCGGGACTTCTTGATATAAATATGATACAAATGACGTTGTTTTAAAGTCACTTAGCGGTTTAAGATCCGACAGATAGGTAATGCCATTAGCTTTTGAATTTCCCCGGTATAGAAATAGGTCGATACATACATGTACTTGAACTACCTTTCTACGAGCATGATATGTCCCAGAAAGATGCATTGAATTAATACAAAATACAACTTTGAACACGATGTTTGGGTCCCAAATAAAAATGTAAATGTGCACGGCATGGAACAGAAAAGAGCGTTCCGTGTTAGTATATTTGTGACATGGTAGTCGGTATACATAAAGAGCGTTTGTTTCACATATGTGCGAAGAATTGAAAAACAGTTGGTAAATGGTTGTGATCAGGAAGTAATTTTCAGAGAATATACGGGGCCGGAATATCAATACATTTGTATATCTATAATGTCCATTTAAATTAGATTTATACATTATATTGGTCTCGTAAGCAACACTTTATTTGTCGCCCCATTTGTGTTGACTATCGGGTGGGGCATTTGTAAAGCCAAAGTCACAGCCCCTCTATCGTTAATCATGCTGGTCAAACCTGTAACGAAGCCACGCGTGAGTAACGGCCGACTAATAATTAACAATTACTAGATTCTGATAACTCAAATGTCTTTTGAAGAAATGTTGTAGTTGTTGGAATCTGATGATACGGGGAACATCGAATCGGATTATGTTCCTTTGACATTCCCGATACTGGACAACGGAAGCATGACGCTCTTTATCATGGTAAATATTTTGGATGCCTGACATAAAGCTGAAATATGTGACACTGATATTCAATAGTATTATCCACCCCTTTACTAACACTATTTCTGATTGGGCAAAGGCCGTCACATGATAATCGGGGAAAAGGTCATACTGGACTCGGGAAAGTATAAAGGATATGAAACCTGACATCACAGGAGTCCTGAAAGTCGAATCGAGTTCAATGTGATTTGTTATAAAAGTTATCGGGACTCCGGGTGACGTCACGAAGTAATTTGGATAAATGGATAATATGAATGTTTGTGTTTTCTTGTACTCGTTCAGGTTGTGGTGAAACGTCATTGGACTTTTACCCACATCCTGGACTCGTACAAGAAACCCACATGCTGATCAAAGAATTGTATAATAACTTTTTATTAGAACGAGCGGCCCCGACTATCACCTCAATGGAACACGTTTAAGTGTGCCTCATCCGATATGACAACATTTATACGTTCCTTTTGCCCGACAATAATTTGGTCGAACTTAATTATGAGCCCTTGGGTTAGAGGTTTTGCTTGTCGGATAGCCACTTTCATAAACGACAGTATTATTGGGTTTTCCATTTTGCCATGGTCGGGCGTGCGTACACATGTATGATAAAGAGAATCCATGTATTCATTGTCGTCAAAATATAACATATCGTTCTCGATATAAATCTCGTAAGATTATTCTTAAGCCTATGTATTATGCTCCCAACGGGACTTCGTGATATCGATATGATACAAATGACGTTGTTTTAGAGCCACATGGCGGTTTAAGCTCCGAAATACACGTAATATCATTCGCTTTCGAATTCCTCCGGTAGCGAAATAGGTCGATAAACACCTTCTACGAGCATTATATGTCACAGAAAGACGCATTGAAGTAATACAAAATACAACTTTGAACACGATGTTTTGGTCAAAAATAAAAATATAATTTGCACGGCATGGAACAAAAGAGAGCGTTACGTGTTAGTCTATTTGTGATATGGTAGTAATAAAGAGCGTTTGTTTCACATTCAGAGCATACGAGACCGGTATATCAATATTTCAATAATGTCCATTTAAATTAGATTTACATTATATTGGTCTCGTAAGCAACACATTATTTGTCGACCATTTTTTTGAATATATCGGGTTGGACATTTATAAATGCAATGCCCCAGATCGTCTAACGTTAATCACGCTGGTCAAACATGTAACGGGGACAAGCGTGAGTAATGGCGGACTAGTAATTAATAATTAATAGATTCTGATAACTGAAATGTATTTTGAAGAAATGTTGTAGTTGTTGTTATAATCTGATGATACGGGGAACATCGAATCGTATGATGTACATGTACCTTTAACATTCCCGATACTGAACAACGGAAGCATGACGCTCTTTATCATGGAAAATATTTTGGATCCCTGACAAAAAGCTAAAATATGGTGACACTACCCCTTCTAAATAATCAAAACTTTTCATGAATGGGCCCATAAGTACAAGCTGATCATTTTCGGTTATGGCCATTTAATATTAGAAAATACAAAAAAAATTGATAGTAGTCCCATAGTTTCAGGTCATATATAATGTGGAGTTATTTTCTACTGGGTTTTCTCAACAATGTGTACAATTTCCTAAATACTTTCGGAATAAAGAACTCTTGACTATTTGGGAATAAAGAAACTTCGGAACAAAGAAAGTTTGAAATAAATAACGTTCGGAACAAAGATTCTTCGAAATCCAGAACCCTTCCACAATTTAGAGGACCCTCCACTCCATTTAGTTGTCATCATTCGTTGCGGCGAACGTTGTCCCATCTTGTTGTCCTACATCTTTGGTCAATTATTTTGACAGCCTGTTATCTCGAAAATCAGCTCATTATGGGCTTATAATATGATTAGTTTTAGGTTCATAATCGGCGTAGAATCTCATTTTGAGTACACAACGATCTGAAAATGACATCGACTCGCGACTTACCAGATGAACGCCATTTAAAATGTGTTTTCATTTTGGCCCGAGTCATAAAACTGAATATTATATCCACCATGTGCTAACTGGAAACTAAAATAGTTTGTCTGCCACTTCATGTATTAAATTCTGTCAACTTAATTGTTTGAATTTCTTCCGGATATCCATGTATGATGTTCCCCACCATGCACTAACTAGGCCACACAAGGGTACGCAAATTCATAGCATAGGATGTGTCCATGTTTACATCTATATTAGTCAACAGTTACATTTCATTATATGTGCACCACTGTGACATCAGCACATTTCTGCATTTCCAATGTTTATAGCTGTTGGTTATTAGTAGGAAAAGGGTATATCGAACAAGTTGATGAAAGTTAAACTCATAAAACAAAACAAAGTGTGTCTTCAAATCCTTGTACAGTATAAATAATGAAAACATATGTGATACATTGAAGGATTATGTTATTTCGATAAAGGGGGTGGGTATCTGAAAATACAAAGGTAATTTATTTTAATGGGGTGGTGCGTACCAAGATAAGTTCGACACACAAGAAACTTTGTATTTGTGAAATAATCATTCAATCTGTATGATATTCGTTGTTCCATTTAAAGTTAAATTTAAGTTATAATATTTTTTAATTCTAACTTCCCTTATGTCCCCACATTGACTATTTCTATGAACTAGTCACCAGATGCCAACCACAGACAACCTGCCATATGATTCCAAGTGATTTTCTAGTTATTTGATAATGCCAACGCCCCATCCCCCATCGGCGTCACTGACCAACCCTTAGACACGTGTCCTAACGTCCCCCATTATACTTAGATAGTGCAATATCTTGTTGCACCCGCTGGTTTCGCAGTTTACACCACTCCATTGGTCCCCATTTTTCGACTGGGCAGCCCCGAAATCATTCAACTCAGACATTGAAATAATTCCAATTGCACCCTTGTTTCGGCTTCCCCCATGTTTTTCGACTATTGTCAACCCCAAACTGTTTCGAGTTTAAAGTCTGAAAACGGTGTACCACGTTCACTTACACAGTGGGCATGTCTCGGACTGCCATTCATTCAGCATGGATGACATTTTCAACTGAAATTAGTGTTTCATTCGTTATTATTAAGGTACGTTCATACACTGGCAAGATTGCACAGTATGATTTGCGGGAATTTCGTCGTAAAAACGGTATGGTGCCTGAAAATGAACGGAAAAAAGCAACTAATTCGCTTTGGTAAAGATGCGTGTTTTATACGTTCCATTCATATTCTGGCACCATGGGCTTTTCTATGAAGAAATGCCTTAAACATGAAGTGTGAACTTACCAGCGTGTGAACGTACCTTAACTAGTGATACAAGTGTTTGATGTGTTCATATTAATTATACCAATGTCATAATATTATCCTGCCAAAGTCGCTGTGGGAAGAGCGGAATAACTCTATCGATTTGAAGACTTTTTTATATTGTACTCCACAGGAGGAATAACTCTATTGAAATTCTCGTTTGTTGTAATTGGTTCCAATATTACACGCACAATCGTGACGATTCTGAGACCAATTTCACGATTTGGCGGTTAAACAAGACCAAACCGATATGGAAGAAACCATAAAACATCAGGGGGTGGGGTATTTTCGAGAAGGTATGCCGCTGGTGGGTGGGTGGTTGGTTCCGAGGGCCAAAACACGCATTTTTCTAACAATCTCATGTAATTTATTTTACTAGAGACTGTTTGTGCCCATATATGATATTTGTAACAGTTTAAAAACATATTATAAGAATTTATAACTGCAAAAATACCATATTTATGTTAATGGGATTTCATATGGGCCTCAGATGAGATGACATTAAGCTATGGCATGTTGCATATGGGATGTGGGGTGAAACAATTCCTACCTGACACCCTTCGGAAAGAAGCTTCGAGAATGTAAAACTGAAATAACTAAAATTGTCCTGATGTAACTAAAGCCTAGACCATTGTGTGCATGGAAAAAGAGCGAGCAACTGTCTCAAACATTAATGTGACTATAATGGTTAGAATATAACTGCCATCACACTGTTCATCGGTGCATCAAGCCAATCAGTTAAATATTTGTATGTCTATCTACACATATGACTGGTTACTCTCACAACACCTAAATTATCCAAGTCTGGTAATAGTGACTCTTTGCCATTTATTAGAACAGAGGTTACTCCAGTATACAAACAAAAGTGTTAAGGCATAATGCTACCGGTAGATAATGGGCTGGTTGACAGACTAATCGGGAAATGGTTAGAAATGTTGGAATTGTGTGTATCCTGTACAATGACCTAAGATTGCATATGTAAGTAAACTTGCCCTGATGTAACTAATGCCAAGATCGAAAAATGGAAAAGAGCGAGAAACTGTCTGAAATATTTATGTGACTATCAATGGCTAGAAAATAACTGCCATCAATACATCAAGCCAATCAGTGAATTATGTTCATGGCTATCAACTCAGATGAACTCTCACAACACCTAAAGTATCCAACACTGGTATAGTGCTGTGACTGCTTGTCATCTCTATATTTAAACGAGTAGGATCTGCCCGGATTTTTCTCTCAGACACCAAGACTGATTTCAACCAAATTTGGTGTGGTGACTCGGGGTACCCTTGTAGATGTTACAGCGGTATTAGTTTTTTTAAAAATTTTGAATAAAACAAAAATAAACAAATTTGTTTTGTTAAATTGAGCAAAGAGTTCAATCTAAAAAATAAATAAATTAAAAACAATATATATAAATCCAATTGTTTCAACAATCAAAATGTGCTTGAAGCGCACAAAGGGGCCACCACTGAATAAAGTCTTTGTGAACGATCAAAATGTGTACGAAGTCCCACAAAGGGGCCTCAGGTCTCTCAGACACTGAATTTTTTTTTTATAATCTTTAATGCTTCCGCATGGGAGAGTTATATTTACATACACATTTATACAAATACATATATGATGGTGGCGTGTGCATTGGCGTGGAGAAGTATGGATGAAGAGCGATGGAGAGACAGTGTGTAGTAGTAAGAATGGAATGATGGTAGCAGGGGACTGTAAAAGAGTATAGTAAATGGGTATAGTCAAGTGGGTGAAGTAGAAAATGATAAGAGAGAACAGTCAGTTCTATAACACTTTCATGACATATGTCAGTTGCAGACTATGTGAGTCGTCATATTGTCGTGTTGTTCCCCATATTTTTACAAGCATGTAGCAGAAATATTGCTGAATCAAGAATTACATATTCGATATTCTCTGCAGATCCCGCGAATGGCACTGACGGAGGTCATCCGAGAATTAGAGCCATCAGTTCTGGTATGGGTAGTGATGAGAGATTCAGATATAGATCGATGCCATATTTGTTGATGATCCTAGTCCAGTAGACATCCCGCATATGGATCATAACGTCAGCTCTGCATGTCGAAAGTGCGTGTTCAAATTCGTGATCATAATAGTGCGAACAATATTTAAACAATAGATTGTTTGGGTAAGTTGACTTGTTCAACAATCTTCCTATATTTTTGAGTGCATCAGTATATGGGCGATTGGTCCTGCACAACTCCCACACGTTCCAAAGTCTATTAGGTTGATTATGGCAATCGCGCAGTAATGAAAGTTCAGCTCTATCTGCTGCAGATTGTCTCCATTCTGCACAGTAGTCAGTCTCTATTTTCTCGCGAACAATTTTACTCCATTGGCATTTAGAAGGAAAGATGCCGTTCTCCATATACACAGTAAGGAACGAATACAGATCATATTTCTTCAGAATGCAGATAATATCTTTAACAAATCCAGACACCTGCCGACTAAATAGCACGACCTGGTAAGATTTGAAAAGAAATAGTTTAAGTGGCGTTTGGTGGCCAATTGGCAAATGTACAAGTTTTTCCAGGAAACACAGTTTTCTAAAATGATTCTCTCGTTCGGCTGGCATTATTCCCAAGAGACCTAGAGCTAGAATGGTTGGAGTCCGTGTCGGTAATGACTGGATTTGTTTTACGCAAACCCGGAATGACCTCTCGATGTTCAACATAGCAGCACTGTTGTCTAATGGAAGTAACTCACATCCATAGAGAGCTTTCGGCAACACGATGCATTTGAACAGTTTAGTCATGACAGCGGGCAAATATGACTGGATAGTGCGTTTTCCAGCTAAGGCAAAGTAGGCACTACGTATCTTATGTGCAATGTTTTGAGAGCGTTTGAACGTGTTACCAAATTTGCCCTGAACAATTCCAAGATGTGTGCATTCTGTGTCTTCAGTTAAGACATTATCCCCAAGTTGCCAAGTTCTGGGTAGTCAGTGCTGGCGAATGGTCTCATTGAAGACAACAACTTTACTTTTTGTGTTGGAGAATTGAATCGCCACTGTCTACTGTATTTGTGGCATGTGGACAACATATTATCGAGCCCAGTCTTTGTTAGAGACATAATTGCAATATCATCCGCCATTGTCGGAGCAGCACACGAAACGTTATGAATCATCATACCGTCCTGTGAGTATTTTAGTTGTGGAAGTAGTTCGTTGATGTATAAAAGATACAAGACTGGTGAGCTGACGGCCCCTTGCCTGGTTCCTTGTGAAATAGTAAGGGGGTCGGATAAGGCACCAGTATACACAACTCTGCTGGTGGCTTCCATATGCATGTTTTTCATGACTCTCAGGAGTTTTCCTTGAATTCCGAATTCGTGCAGTTTCAATAACAAACCAGCATGCCACACCCGATCGAATGCCTTTTGGGAAACGAGAAAGCAAACGAAGATCCCATGTCTAACGCATACGAAACAGTCTCTTGCAATACAAATGATGTCATCGTGCAGCTTATATTTTCTTGGAATCCATTTTGTTGTTCGTTGGGAAAACTCGAACATAGTGAACTCCGCCGCACTCGATTCATTATAACACATTCGAACACCTTGTATACTGAAGACAGGAGCGTTATCGCACGGTAACTATCCGGCTTGTGGTGTGGTTTTGGTTCTCCTTTATATAAAGGCACAATCCGTCCAATCTTCATTTCTGGTGGTACATACTCCAAATATATAATTCCGTTGTAAAGCGCACATAACAATGTAAGAAGTGATTCAGTACTATGAATTAGATGTCCGTTGGTAACATTGTCAATGCCTCCAGATTTGTTGATCTTCAATGTTCTGATAACATCTTGGACTTCGTCTACATTGATTGGTTGACACATGTTTTTGGATGAATAATGTTCATGTTCAGGGTCAAAGATCTCCTTCAGTGAAGTGGTCACATAACTTTCGAACGTTGGGTTTTCGTGGGGAGACTCTTCATATAGAGCTGAGAAATAGTCTCTCCAACCCGATATTATAATGCTAGGGTCCATCGAATTCCATCTCGGAGGCAACGGTGCACTTCTTTTTGTCTGCATTAATCAGCTTCCAAAACGATTGCTGGTCGTTCCGAGCACAGTATTATAGGTTGTCGTAAACTTTCTGATCATGATGGCGCACAGCAAGGCGAAGAGCACTGCGGAACTCGCGTTTCGCAGTTTTGTATTCTGTGTATGACTGGGAACACGTTGAATGGGGTTGGTCATCGATGATCCATTTATGACAACAGTTTTTCGACTGCTTGTGTATGGAATCAAGTTCTTTCCTCCAGAAAGGTTTGAGATTCTTATTGAAGCTTTTTGCATCAATAGACAAATCTGCAGCGTCACACAGCGCGCTTACAATGTCACGATACACATTAGATACAGCGAATCCCAGGCACGGGATGACAGCATATTGAGTCCAAGAACGAATGATATTTTTGAATTTCCAAGAGCTTCCAGTTGTATCGCTTTTTTACATGACGGCTTTTTGGGGGAGCGTATTCTCCTGGTATCTGCAGACAGCAAGTTACTGGAACATGGCAGGATGTGTTTGTCGGTTTATCGCAAGATATTTCACAAGCTAAGACGAGATCCTTTAGTGAGTTCGGTATAACGATATGATCGATGATAATTGGCGATCCGATTGCAGCGTGTGGGAAAAAACTAGATTTCCCACCACGACATGTATTGGAGGCAGTTGTCGATAATGAATCAAGTCTCTGCAAAAACATTCGAAATAGTTTAGATCGCTCGTCGTAACCGGAAGGAGGGGTGTTGACGTACTCTTCTAGCGACTCAGGGCACTCACTCAAATAAGAATCATCATGGCTGGAGCTCGGGAGGTATACCTGAATAACAATTAGATGCATGTTGGAGTTCAACCGAAAGCGGATCCCGATGAATCTCTGATCTGTTAATTAAAGATGGGTACAATTTTCCATCAGGCTGCGTCGCACGAATATAGCCACACCATCACGTGTGAAACAACTGCCAGTTTTAGTTTTTTTCTGCCTGCCAGGTGTCGAAATCGACACATAATCTCTGCACAGACTATCCAGGCGATATAGATCGTTGGTGTCTAACCAATGTTCTGATATCCCTACGATATCAAGGTTCATCGCATTAAGGAGTTTTGATAAGTATGCTGAGTTTATTATCACGCCACTTGCGTTCCATGTAAGTACTCTTAGTTCCTTCCGAAACCTATCCATGATTATAGTTGTCGGGTGCATGTGGTGGATCCCGTCTCCATGGTCGCAGGGTGGCACCAGGCGGAAGGAATCCGTGAGTCGTGAACGTTTTGGCATCTTTGGAATGTACTATCACGCGAGCAGATTGGGTTCCTCGAATGGAGCTATTAACCCTTTACCCAACAGAAGGGCCCTGTGCCAATGCATTCTCTTATATATGCGAGTCGACCATAGGTCGCCTCGCATATATAAGAGAATGCATTGGCTTAACACATTAAAAATTATAAAATTGTTAAAGAATGTAAGAAAAAATGGTAAAAAAAGATTTTTTTTAGGCCAATGCATTCTCTTATATATGCGAGGCGACCTATGGTCGACTCGCATATATAAGAGAATGCATTGGCACAGGGCTAACTGTAACTATCACAATGTGGTCAAGGAGCCGGTTCCAATGATATCCATATTTGTATGGTTCTATTGAGACAGACCGAAGATATTTTAGGCTGTTGAAGCTTTATTTGGCCGGTTCTGGCCGGTTTGTTGGGTAAAGGGTTAAACAATTTTATGAAGGTTGGAATCACACATCTCTTGTTTAGGTAAGAGCGCACGCTCTCTTCAGTAGAACTAAGTGAAATTTATCCAAGGAAAACCTTTTTTGTTCGTTTTGAATTCTGACGCACAACGCCCTTAAAATAATCAGACTCATCATGATTTCCAAATTCATGTTCAGGGAGATTTCCGATACCGTAAGATTCACTTAGGTTTTGCCATCAGATAAATCGTTTTGTTGTGTGCAGGTTCACATGGATCTCCTGTTGGTCCGTTGTGGATATTATCATCATGATGAGAAAAGTTCAGGAATGTGGCGATTTTGACATCGGTGGCGGATGCAGCCTGTGAGTTTAGATGAGGTTCCACAGTGTTAGTTCTTGTATCTCTATGGTCGTTTCCATGTTGGATATCGTCCGTATCCCCATGCTCGTCACTGAGTGGCACTGATTTGTCATCTGGTTTGTACTGGATGCAGCAGTTTTGTATTTTGGCTTCGGTGTTGACGCTAGTAAAGATTTTTCGACGAAGGTAGAAACATACTCGTCAATCGTAGTCAATGTGCCGTTGTCACCCTTGTCGTGGCTCAAGTTGGCACGCCTCGCCGAACTAGAGATAGCATCAGGTTGGACAGAGTCCGTGTCGCTGACTAGCCGTTGGAAAAATTCTTCCAACGACGCATGCTGATCTTTATTATCAGACGGCTGGCTTGCATTTCTCGACTTCCCTGGGTCTCCATATATCCAGGAGTTGCTGATAGGTGCCCCTGTAAGCACTTTGTCATGTGCGTTGACATAGTTGAAAATATCCTGATATTTACCCATTGTGTTGGCAGCAAACAGTTCAAAGACGGAACATATGTGTTCTTCTACATTGTCAACATGCTTCTTTGTTTGTCCTGCAATGGCAGCACATTTCTGTGAAGATGCGTTCAGCTTTTGGTTGAGAGAGTCTGGTTTGACACATGTTTTGGCCAGAGACTTTATTTTGCTGTCTAGAGTCTTCGAAAGTTTGTCATGGTCCGCGCTATAGTCTGACATCTCTTCCTTAATTAGCTTCAGTTGGCTTTTGAGATTATCTATGCCCATGCATTTATCACTTTGAATCCGTTGGAATGCGAGATCCATAAAAGAATGTTTTGATTCCATATCGTCGATAGCTGTCGTGTTGCTGGAGGATTTCTTGGATAGGTCGTCGACTGTCTTTTTCAAAGTTCGAACAGTCTCTGAAAGTTCGAGTTGAATGTTTTTGACAGCGGTGAGATCAGTGTCGAATCCCGATAACTTTTCGTGGATATTGGATAATTCCGAATGTGTGTTCGCTTTCATCAGTGTTAGCTCAGTTAAGACAGATGCAAGTTTTTCCTGGATGCAAACAACATTGCAGGGACATGATGAAACAGAGGTATGTGCACTTTCAAGTGGACCGGATTCACTTGGTTGAGTTGACTTCGAAATACATTCGCGGATTTCATCGAATGCATCTCCGTGTATAAACTAGTTTAGACTGTAGATGTCCCTAGCTAATTTTGTCTCAAGAGGAACGCCTCCTCGTTTGGCTGGGAGTCGAGGTTTAGGTTTATATACACACAGGTTCAACATTGATATCACGGGCCTTTGCGAAGACATGTTGACTAAACGATTCCAAATTCACTGGATCGGGAATCTTCAGAATTAGTTCACTGACGAATGATTCCTTTAGTGTAAACAATATTTATTTGAACAAAAGAACAGAACATCACATTGACAATTATACATATTGAGAAAAAAAACATAGTTCAAATGAGGATTAGATAACAAGCCATGAGACTATGGCTTTTATAAAAATCTTTTCCTCCAAAAATGTTACCCCGAGTGTCAATACAGACAGCTACAGGGTAAAGAGGACGGGAATTTGAATATTGTTCTGTGTTTTTAAATAAATGTTGGGAAGTTAGTTAAGCAAGTGCAGGGATCAGAAAGATGGAGGAGTGATAGAAGGGAGGAGATTATGAAATAGACAAGAAAGATATTAAAGTAGGTGGAAAAGAAGTGTGATAAATGCTGTATACAATAATCCCTCAGTCATAATCTAAATTTCACATTATGGCGTTAAATCATGGTGTATTGTCCAATATAGAAACGGAATTAGACCCCAAATACGTCTCGGCATCCAGGTGAGATGATGCATGAAAATAAGTATATATTAGGATAATTGTTATACTTGTAGTGCGTATGAATATAATCTAGATACAATTAGTACATGTAAGTACAATCAGTAGTAAGTCCATTAATATGCCAAGGCGGATATGCCCGAACACAATGTGCAGAAACGCGACCTACATATTAATACATACAAGTTATGCACCTCATGTTCACATACACGACCCCCTGCGCACGGAGCTCACACATTATCGAAACGTCGACTTTGGATAATAAACAGTTGTACAGCTTCAAATATTATAGAATTTGTTTCATCTGACATCTCATTAGACCCATATAATAGGACATCAATGTTCACATCTGCTCGCGAAAATGGTAGAGCGGCTATCATATCAGCTCTAATTTGACTATATTGGGGACATTGCAAAAGAAAGTGGTACGCGGATTCAACTACAAGTTCTCCACAAGAGCAAAATGGGGAATCTCTTACGTAATTTACAACAAGATCTTTGTTCAGATGGCTGCACCCCAGTCTCATTCTTGTGTGATATACTTGGCCTCTACGAGAGTGACTATGATAATAAAACTTAGCTAAATTAGAATGACCGACCTTCAGAAGACGCTTGAATTCTTCCACGGTTGATGATGCTTTTATTGAGACAGGTATATTATTCCATGCGCGTATTGCTGACGGTAAGAACGTATCCATATATTTATTTCTGTTACTATTTTGAGGGTGAATACTTACGCGTCTGTGATTATATCCAGAAGATGTCGAATCGGGTGGGATCATGGTTGAAAGATAAGATGGGGCCTGATTTCTATGCATCTTGTAAAATAATATCATTTGTTGAGTATGTCTCCTGGATGAAAGGGTTTCCAAACCAGTTTAAAGTAATAAGTTTTTATCACTGACACTTCTGGTAGCCTCAGTAACAGTCCTCGCCAACTCATATTGAATATCTTCAATTTTGTCACTCTTATAAATTGGTATATTATTCCAAACAGGTGACGCATATTCGAGTATCGGCCTTACATATGAGAAATATGATTTTTCAAGTGTTGTCCTGCTTAGTCGGAATTTATGTCTCCGAATATGATTTACTCTTTTCCAGGCCTTTTCGGTTATCGTTTGTATGTGAGTTTCCCAGGATCCGTTGTTATCGAAAGAGACACCTAGATGCTTATGAGAACTTACCTCTGTAACTTGCGATGCCGCCATCATTAATGGTGGGTGAACAATAGCAGAATTCATCCTTGATACTATTAACGCTTCCGTTTTTAAAGGATTAAATTTTACTAACCACGTTTTTGACCAGTTCACAATAGTTTGAATGTCATTGTTCATGATTTCTGCAGCTAACGTTGGATTTTCAACAAATAAATATATTGAAGTATCGTCTGCAAAAAGTCGTATATTACATATAATATTTTCAGTTATATCATTAATGTACACAAGAAATAGGAGTGGACCTAAGATATATCCCTGTGGTACGCCTGCTGAAACATCATGCCAATCGGAGCTAGCATTATCAATTAGGACTCTCTGTTGTCTGGATTGTAAATATGATTTAATCAAGTTATATGCCTTGCCATTGATACCCAATTTCGAGGGTTTATGTAGAAGCCCCTTATGCCACACTTTATCAAAAGCCTTACTGATGTCACAAAAGATACAACGCACATCCTTACCTTCATCGAGTGATCTGCTAATATAATCATATACATCAACAAGACAGGGGTTACATTAGATCGCTTCCACTCTGATGGATAATAACCGTCATCGGTAAATTTGTTGAAGAAATATGCAAGAGGTTCACATAGGGAGGACGCACATACTTTTAATACACGGGGCTAATATTATCAGGGCCACTCGCTTTTGACACTTTTAGTGCCTTCAGTGCGTTATATACGTCAACAGACGTGATACTAATTTCTGTTAATTCAGTATCAACATTTGATCTGCATTCGTGGTTATACTGTGGTATGCTATGTGATCTATCGTCTAGGTTTGGTATTGCACAAAAGTAGTCGTTTAAAGCATTCGCCTTTTCATCTAGTGAGACCATATAATTTTCCCCACTTGCAAGAGGTGGTACGGTTCTGTTATTATTTGGAAATAAGAGTTTCTGAAGTTGTTTCCACCACGTAGATATGTCTGTTTTTGGGTCTGCCAATAATTTGTCGATTTTAGTATCATGGTCATTTTTGCTTTCCTTACGGCGGACACGCATTGGTTTCGTTTTTTACGGAAGTTTGTCCACGCTGTGTCAGTACCTTTTGCAATCCTATGGAGTCTATTCCGTTGACGCATTAGTTTCCTAATACTACAAGTGAGCCACGGTGGAATGTCCCTTCTTATGCATACATTTTTGTTTGGAATATATCTCTTACATGCGTTCATAATCATATCAGTTATTTCACTGGTTATCGTGGTGTTATCCAAATTCAGTCTATTATTGCGAAAGTTCCAATTATTTAATACGTTGTTCATTCCATCATAGTCGGCTCGGTTATAGTCCCAAATAATTCGTCTAGTTACTAAATGATTTGGTGTAGGTAGTGTGATGTTAATTTTAACAGGTGAGTGATATCTAATTTTTCTTCGAAAAATGGGCTTATAACCTCTGTGTTATCAATGTAATCCGGACAATTAGTCAAAAATAAGTAAAGAATTGTCGAAGACGTCTCTGTGAAATGAATGGGAGAATGCACTAACTGGGAGAGACCACAGCGCGCACAAATACCATTAATTTTACCATTAGATCCATCTACATAATTCTCATTAAAGTCGCCTCCAATTATTATGTCATTGGTATCATCAATCGCTTTTTTTATATTCAATTCGATAGCGTCCCAGTAAGATGACGGCGAAGTTGGGGGTCTATATATACATCCAAGTAGAATTTGTTGGTGGCATATGGTGACTTCAGCCCATACTGATTCCAGATCAGGTACTATTAAGTCTTCGCGAAGTTTATATGGAATACTATTTCGAATGCAGATGCTGACACCCACTCCTGTTGTTTCGGTCTTTCTATAATTCCTTATCGGTTCATGAAATCCGTGGAACATTATGTCCGAATTACTAACTGAGTTATCAAGCCATGTTTCTGTGAAGATGCATATATCAAAATGTGTGGCTTCGGCATCTATTTGCGATATCTTGTGTTTCATACTTTGAGTGTTAAGTTGCATCATTGAACAATTTTTACCGATAGTGACTTCGCCAACAGGACCCGGATTCTCATGTATGTCTCCACTTAAAAGCAGTAATAATGATATGACAAAAGCTATAGCTAAGGTGGCTGCCAACTTCGAACGGGGCAATAATGGAAATGGTTCATGAAAGTCAAGTTCACGCGACTGGCCCAGATCTGGGATGTTTAGTTTAACAAGATTTATTAAGAGTGAATGCACGAACTGCGGCAGACATAACGTCATAAGCAGTACCACCGATAAAGCTTTATCATCAGAAAAACTCGAACGAAGAATCAAATAGACAATGAGGGCTTCAGAATCATCGCGGTTGAATCTAATCCTCTTGGGGAGCCGAGACGCCTTTGGTTGAAAGCTGCCAATGCGAGCACGGTGCTGGTCTATGTCAACCATAGTCCTTTTTGTATACTTTACATAAATGTGACGTGCTCGGCATGTGGCAGTTGTAACTCTTATATTGGACTATGAGTAAGCTTACGTTTTGGAGATGGATAATAGCATTGCGATGTGACGGGCGAGAAGCATGGTGTATGGTAGAAGTATAAGTTGAGAAGAAGAGAAGCAATAGTGTATAAGAAAGGATAGGAGGACACATGATATGTTATTAAAGAACCTGCACTCGTGTTTAATGGGTTTTCGATTCAAGATCCGACACCTCGTCAGTATCGATTGTTTGTGGGACGGGTTAATAGCCTAATAATCATTGATTGCTACCATAAGAGGGGTCTGGTTAGTCATGTATTCATTTGTAGCCAAGCGTCCAGCTGAAACTATTCTCGATCAAGTTAATTCAAGGACCAATGGATAAAAAAATCCTATTACATACATGTATACATACACACCCATACATATATACACGCATACATACATATACATAACATACATATACATACGCACACGTGTACATACATATATACATGCATAGGGCCTACATACGGTATACCATGTCATGTAGGGCTGACTTCAGAAATAATTAGACGGGTATTAATCGGAGACATATACAATCGTATATGTCATTCAAGGACGGAATACTGTAATATTTTCTAATATACTATGGGGATCAAATCGATTTATGTATGGCTTACTGGCTTCGGAATGCATTAAACATATAGACTTATATCAGGGGGGGGGGGGGGTCGGAAAAAAATTTCAGGCACGTATGGCATTTTTTCCCTTTCGATCATTTTTTGTACCCACCCACCCCCACCGCCAAATATTTTTCCGTTTTCGGCAGTTTTTTCCGACCATTTTTTGACACCCACCCCCCCTTTTAACACTAAAACAGAGATTTGCGGGGGGAAATTCACTGTAAACAGCTGTATATGAATTTCTGTGCATACTATTTATCATGGATGTTAACATGGACATGTAAATAGGAATGAGTAAATTTTGAGGTCATTCGGCCAAAAAAACATGGCTGCCAGCGGCCATCTTGGATTTCAAAATTTGCAACAAAATACAACACGATAACTGCCTGCAGTCAGTTTACCAGTTAGAATTACATTATTTCTCTCATTCAAACTGATTCAAAGTGGTTTTGAAGCCCAACTCATTGCCAAAACACTAAAAACAAGCAGGAAATTTTTTTTTTAGTTGCGGAAAAAATTGCTTGTTGGTGGCTTTGACCACCCACCCACCCCGGCATACGTGCCGGAAGAAATTTTTTCACCCCCCCCCTGCTTATATACACAAAAATATAGACGACATTCAGACGGACATACATACATAAATACATACATGCATGCACGCACATACATACATACATACATACATGCACACACATATACATACCAACATGCAAGTACATGTATAATAATTACTGAAATTGAGAAAATATGCATACGTGACATACAGGAGCACACTCGATAGAACATCCAATTGAAAGGTCTTTGTCATGCAGAATCAATAGTGTATGGTAAACAGATATTGATCATATACGCATATGATAGACACGTCAGTGTATTCGATCTGGTACTTTCCATTGATGTAAACATACAGACAGTCACCAGGTCTGGGTCAACCTGAAATTTGGCTACTTTAGCCAAATTTGGCTATTATTGCCCCTTCTGGCGATAGCCCGTTTTGCACGGACTTCGTTATCACGGCTGAGTTTAAGTTACAGCAACAATCACAGGTTTTATTTTGGTCTGAGAAGATGGTGAGTTTTGAACATTCGCAGAGCCCGAGAAAAATAGCAAATAACATGCTTTACAAAAGAGTTTGACACTAAAATGTTACCAAAATATGAAAATGTTAATGAATTCTGGATGAAATTTCGATGTTTCGTTGGTCGCCACGTCGCTTTCTTCCATTAATTGCACAAAATGTTCTTGTCAACCTATAGAAAAATCATTTTGGAATCCATCATGGAAGTGCCCGTATGCAAAACCTACCAGATTATCGTAGAGTCACGCGCTTTCGCGTGCAGGGTGCATCTCTGCAGTCCAATCAGTGTTGTACGGAAAGCTGGAACGACAAAAAAATCACATTTTGTGAGATTCGTGGATATTAGAGCATATTATGAATACTTGATGTAACATGGGTGTTTCTTGTTGAAGTATAAATCTTTCATCATCATTACTGTTTTATTTCTATCGGATATTAAATAAAATAATGTACCGTATTCCTAATATCCATAATTGGTTATTGTGATTGAAAGTTTTTTTACCATACAGAGTCGACTTATCGGAGGCAAAACATTCAACCCGGGAAAAAATTACCCTGGGCAACCTATCCGTGGGCAGCACCACCATGGGAAAATACCAATAAAATACTCGGCCAAAACTGAAAAGAGAAACAACCAGCTCAGCGGCCGAAAAGACACATTGTTCGTGAAGGTAGGTCTGGAAATGTTGCGTTTTTCACCTGTTAGTTGTGTTACAGTTGTTAGTCCAGATAATCACACTGTTGTACCAATAACGGCAGATACTCATCGATTAATGTGACCTAATTCCCTCCCGTGGACAAAATGTTAACAAAACAATTTCAGTTCAAACATTACACGACAACAACTAACCTTTAATCGGAACACACCTCCCTCATGTGTTCACCGGCCACCCTTCTCTGTTCTGTATCCATTGCCACCAACTCTTTTACGAACAATACCAGGTCTTTTTTAAGCGCCCGCTTTACACCACCATCCCACCTTGATCGCATTTGGTCACTCTCCTCCACATATCCACTCATCCCCATCTTCTTTATCATCGATGTTGCCATCTTGACCAACTCTGGTTTCTTCTTGTTCGAGAGGTCATCAGCAGCCCTTTCCTCTTCCCTCGTTACTGCCAGAGGGGTGTAGGTGTCTGGCATATGGTATTTCTTTTTTTCCATTGTATTCGCGTAATATGAGGCCATGGCACTGGAGCAGATGTTGTTGAAGTCTTCGAGCTGGTTGCTCAGCTCCAGCCCGCCCATGCTTTTGTGTGGCTGTCGCATATGGGGGTCACTAAGAAGATACCCACTTTTTCTTAGCTCCTGTCTCCACCTAAGGACCTAGAACATGTAACAGTGAGTTATTTACAAAGAACAACATCATATGTGAACAAAAGAGGAGATATCTTATTC
Organism: Siphonodentalium dalli; assembly: GCA_032622095.1. Taxonomy (NCBI): domain Eukaryota; kingdom Metazoa; phylum Mollusca; class Scaphopoda; order Gadilida; family Siphonodentaliidae; genus Siphonodentalium; species Siphonodentalium dalli. The sequence goes on along the minus strand of CP136069.1, from coordinate 19,759,202 downwards.
CAATCTTCGACGACTCACGGGATAATGAATCAGATGCAAGAGAGTCAATGACTGTTGAGATGCTCACCAGACTGTACAGACTGAGCGGTTGAATTGCAACATATAAAAGTTCTAGAGTAGCATTCCATATATTAAGTTATTAATATTCGATAATGGCATATCGTATATTGTACACACTATTCGAATTTGAACATAATGCATCCACATCCACCCATTATATATACACAAACATCCTAATTATATCAAGCAAATTGTTCCATTGACCACTTTATTATTTTCTATCATTGTACTGCAATACCCAATGAATGAACATAGTACTTACTCCATTAACACATCACTGTTTTATATTTCATAGTTATTGATGATTTATAATGCTATGTGTGTACCTCTCGAGCGATGGGTCTCCTGCGAACAGAGTGTTGGCTCCCCGTTTGGACACTGGGTATGTCGCTATCTTCATAGCCATTCTCTTCAACTTCGAGTTCGTCTTCAATTGCAGCAGGTAGATCGAACACCTCAATGGTATTTCGGCCAGCCACTCTACCTTTGAAAGTCTTCATTGCCTGTAACAATTGATCAACGATGTTATTGAAGTGCAACGATAACCTGCCCAAGCAATATATAAGGCTAATAAAACACATGTATCACTAACAGAACTTTCCCCATCTTGTAGGCATTTGAGCTCGCGGCTATCACAGGAAGTGAAGTCTTCCTGTGCATTCGTGTTCCGGCTGGTCGGATGTACCACTGGGGTACATCTGAATGGTCAGAGCTTTTCAAGGTTAGTATAATATGCCACATATAATTTACGTATGTAAGCACTTTCCTCTTTAAATTGATGTCCACAGTTTTGGATAATGATTGTGCCTATTACGTGTTTGATTTTGATCAAATGATTGTACGTTTGACATACTACTCAACGAGGAACCTCCACTGCCCAGTGTGAAACTTACAATTTATCATGGTATATCATCCAAATATCCCGCCAAAGTGGACATTGGTATATGTTTCGGCATTGGTAATTAGTCTGGTGCGATTTAATTCAATATGTCCTCGAGCGATTTGAGCACCAATCAATTGTTTAATACGTGAGATATATGAGCCGGGGGCCACATTGTATTCATTCAACCCCCATTCTGCGGCTTAAGTACTACACATCAAAGTTCTGGAGTTACATTCAATATATGTAACTTGTTAATAATCATTGTTCCATTCCTTTCCTTATCATTATATGGAATCATGAATATCCAAAGTTCCATAATTGTATGGAATTGAAACACAGAACTTAGACATGTAGACCTAACACTGCTGAAATGGGACTTGAAGAGTCAATTATGATCGCTTATATGTTGGAAACTTAATTTATTGTGTATTACAGGAATGTACCCCAAAGATGAGCACTTTTTTCGCTCATGCGAGGATTGATTTGAGCAAACTGAATGAGGACACCAGACACAGTGCCACGCCAGGAGAATCAACGGCATCTGATGAGCAGCATGTAAGTTTTCCGAACATTATTATGAGCAGCATTTGTTTTAGCAACACATCGATAGTCATGGTGAATAGTGTTCTTTTTATGAACTGATATTGACTTTCTCTAATCCAGCGCACGATCTGCTTTATGTCGATCGCCATTGTGGGATATACATTTCCAGCATCATTTCATGATACCAGTAATACCCAAGAGTCCACAGGAGATGGGCCAGAAGCACAGACATCTGCAAGCAGCTGTAACGCGCCTGTGAGTTTTCAGGTCGTTAGAATAAACCGTGTATCATTCAGCAGTGACATACAAGAGTTGTTTTTAGTATACTGCAATTAAAGCAGATTTTATTGAATGTGGCCGAATGATTGCCACATTATTCATGAACTGTGATGGCATCAACTAACTAAGCAAAACACCCAATGTTATGTTCATTTTTGTGCACGAGTGCGATTTTATTATCTTCGTGTCATCGCCTTTAAACTTCCTTGATTGTTAATGGCTATAATATTATATTTCAGTCGTCACTCCCAGTGGACCCGGTGATTCGGCATTACGCAGATAAAGAAATATTAACAGATGAACTCTTGTTTCAGACATCAGGTCAAAATGATTGTAAAATATGTGGCATAACGTGTGATTCAGCAGAAGACAGTGCAGCAAAGGGCGTGTGGTTGGAATGTCGAGGGATTGTGGGTTGTAACAAGTGGGTGCACTCCAAATGTGTTGGGATTTTTGGTGAAACCAAAGTTGTAAGAAACAAAGTAGATTGGGCCTGTCGCTTCCACCGTACGAAGTGTGTGAATAAAACATGTCTAACATAATTTAACTGTCTTGCGTTTGTTTGTAAATTTTATGCTTTTCATAACAAATGTGGTGAGATTGGTGCTGCAACTGCTACTGGTGCTGTGGTTTTTATTACTGGTGTCGGTGATTATGAATGTGTTGGTTATTGTGATGATATCCATAAACCGTTAGTGATGATTGTTTGTTATTCATGTTTGAATTTGTGTTTACCTCTTCGACGACGTCGACACTCCTTGATGCCCTCATCCATCTTTTCTCATCTGGCACGCCTGGTGGCAAACACATTTTTATTCGGCGATTCCTACTTTCGAGGATAAAATCTCCACCCTCTCCCTGGCTGTCGTTTCCAGAGACTGTCATGGCTTGGTGGTTATTCAGGAACATTTTGATGTCTTTCGGTGACTGATGGAAGATGAGGCGTTCGCGCAGAAGAATTTCTTGGTAGTTGGGATGATAAGTTCCGTAAAAGAGAGGTGAGAGCTTCAGTTTTGTCAGGTTGATGAGATCGGGGTTATTGCGTCTAACAGCACAGCGGAAGAGATGGAGAGTGTAGATGAATTCAAAGATGATTTCGTTGATGAATGCGTAGTTGGGGTTGCGAACGCCCCTGATCCATTGGTCGTAATTCTCGAGAGTTGGTGGAATGTCTCTGGAGATGCAGAATCTGCAGAATGGAATTAGCAGTTCATCTGATGTGCCTTGTAGCAATATTTGAAGTATCTGCCAGGATTTATGGTGGTCTCCTGCACTGCGGCATGTGGCAAGCGCCTTTGGGGAAAGAAAACCAAGCATCTTGGCCAAATCTGCGAGAATCACGTCCAAAAGGAGGCGGAACACCAACCGAACCAGGTTGATCTCAATGTGGCCGAGACCAGCGACAGGGAGTATGCTACTAAATAATCGATGATGCTGTATGGAGTCCTCAGGAATAGATGTCTCGTGAGATGATTTTAGGTGAGTTTTGAACGTTTCCAATCCATTAAATGGCAGCTGACAGTTTGGACATTTGTAGATATGTTCCACCATCTTACACATGGCGAGATATGGCACGCCTTCTCCACCCACCATTGTCCAAGCTCTACTGGTCAACAGCCGGAGTTGGATTTCCTTCATCACGTCCATGATTGATTGATGAGACGGGTTGAGCATGATGGGATCCCCGATAATTACTTGAGGTGGTGGCTGGTGGGATGAAGGAATTTCTGCATATGGATTTCGTTGTTGGTCTACCGGCGATGCTGTTGATGTTGGATCCAGGATGGAGCGGTCAATGCTGTCTGAGAAGGTGCCATTGATGAATTGTTGATCAGCGTGGACAGCAGCGATACGGTCGGATATAAACTTATTTCGGAAGGATGATATTGCAGAGCGACAGACTGTAGTGATGGGTTGGAGATTACCGATGGAAGTGAAATTTGTGAAGTCAAGCCAGTGAGCAGGAGAAAGATCGATGTTGAACTGTAATGTAGGTTGAGCTGTGGGAATGAGGTGGACAAGTGTTGTAGTGACGCTGACTTCTGCCTTGGAGTCTGCAGCAACTCTCCAACGCTTCCCGATGACTTGATTATTATCGATGAAAGTGATGACTGATCTGGATTGAGGTGATGGAAGAGGTTTCGCTGCGATGACATTGAACCATTTGAGTACTGATGAATATGCTGCGGATGGTCTGATGGCTGAACTCACGTTGATGATGGTTTTACTGGCCGTGATGAAGTACGTTATTATGGTCATGATGAAAGAGATTGGACCTGAAATTAATATAAATTGCCATTGACAGGGAAAACATTCATTGTTTGATATGTGCATTGCATGAATTAATACACATTTGAGCATCCCATGTGTAGTATAAACATCAATTTTCACCACTTATCGGCGCCCGCCAGGTGATAGGACACTACAACAGAACTACATGCAACACATGTAGTGTTCAAATAAATAACATGTATGTTGCATTCTCATAGGAATATAACAAATTTGAACTTACCGATATAATTCAGGGATCTTGTATGCAGAATCTGTTCATACGCCAGTGCTAAAGATAGCAGCTTCTTTTGTGGTGTCTCTACGGCATGGATATTAACGGCCGTTAGAGCAGATAGAAAGGCCATGATGGATGTGTTGGCCGACATCAAACACTGCATTGGCTGTATGTTAATGTCGGTGTGCTCCGCCTGTTGTCTCAGTGTCATACAGTCTTCATAGGCAGCGGTGGATAATCTTCTCCCGACTGCTGCTGCTATGTCAGTTATCTGGAAATTAAATGGTTGACAGCCCATTCATCATTTGTACAGTGGCAACCTTCAATTATTAGTGGACATATTTCCCACCTAGATGTTTCAATCGACCAATAACATGATAGCAATATCTACCAGCCAATTATATCTTACCCACAGCGCTCTCACTATGATACTAAATTGCCGTCTGCTATTTGAGAGTATCACCCCAATCGGAATCATCGGTACTTTCCGTCGATTCCACTGAAATATGTAAGCCAATTCGACGAGAGTTACGCCTCCCCTGAATCCTGAATACGAGTCAATTTTGGGGGTGAATCGTGAATACCGTTTGTTGAACTTAGTATCTGAACATTTCCCTTAATCCATTCGACTCAATCGGACATATTTGTGTATCCTAGGTGCCAGAAAAAAAATGGACAGCATTTTGTTTCCTAGGCGCTTGCCAGGATATCTTGCCCCATCCGTTCCCAAACAAAATATCGCGTTATGAGACCGTTGTGATACGATTAATGATACTGTATATCATGGCATGGTGGACGAATATGCCCAAGAAGCTATTCTACCCATTAATTCATATAGATAACCAGCACAAAATATTATTTTGCCCCATCAAAACCTGCGTCCAAGATGTTTTGCTTGAACCCGAATACCAGTTAATTCGGGTTTTGAATCATGCGTACGGCTTCAAAACACCATGAATCCCGCGTACCGAATGGGGGGGGTGATAACTGCTATTTAATTAATCAAATAATATAATCGACTTATAGCTTGGGACCGTTCTCTTTGCCGACAATGTGGGAGCTTGATGTGCTAGTTGGAGAGTTTATAATTTGCAGTATGTGGCAATTATTTAACTCACCTCCGATTCATCACAATATGCTATGTGCTCGACAACGCTAAAGTGAGCTCCCTCAGCAGACTGTGTTGGACGGGGCTGATTAACGGCAGCATCACTAGACTGCTCCTCATCCATAGGAATTGGTCCGTCATCCAGCTGGTGCACTGTATATTGTATACAACCTGAAAAATATGCATATATATTTTGTTATTCGATCAGGTATGTTGTAATGAGAAAAAATAGAGATTACTCACCACTTTTGGGTAGCAGGTGAATAAGTCTTTTGACACTATTTAATGTGTATTATAATGCTAGTATGCACACTCATTATTCCATTGCCATTTTCATACAGACGGAATATAATTTAAGATGGCTTTCTCCATTTAACACAATTTCAAAATATGATGGTGCTAGGATGTTGAATGGCATACCGGGTACCCGCAACGTCAACATATATTAAATATTGTTGTTTCATGGTGATTGACACTCATATGAGAAAACAGGAGCAGTCGGTAATTATTGGATTTCTCACCTTTGCAGACGAATGCCTGTGTTGGAGTGCTTAACTCTTTCCGCAGCAACCAATTGATAACCCTTTTTGGCACCCGCCCACTCGCAATTCTCTCCAATGTACATGTATCGTTTCCACCATACTCTTGATGTTTGGCGCAGCAACATTTTGCAACCAATGGCGGTCGACCCGTTTTCTTTGGCGGCATTTTCTCCTTTCTGTAATATAATAACAAGATTTCATATTACTCTCCGAATATCATCTTTCATAATGTTCAGATACATCATTGCGTTCCGTCATTGTGCATTGGAAAGTAAATCAATGTACCTAATAATATAGAGTTGATTTACGTGTTTAGAATGCATTAAGTTTGTACTTAGAAAAACTCAATCTTCGTTATTGTTTGTTTGTGATATTTTAACAATCAAACACTTCTAATTTCCGTACCCATCGGCCTCATATTGAAAGATCTTTAATATTGTTCGTATCATGCAGAAAGTGGTATTCCATAACGAATCGGCTTTCCGTAGTTTTTTCAACAGACAAGGTAAGTGGGAGAAATATCGATTAAATTCTTATTTCTTTAATTCGATTGGTCATCTACATCACGTGATTTAAATTGTTCAAAATGGCGAATTTTAACAAGTCAGAAGAAGCGCCAGCTCTCATAATTTGAAGAGAAAATGACATTATTTCATGGTACTCACATCTCCTGTAGTCTTTAAATAGTTTGGTAAGATATATAGTCACTTTTCCGTTAAAAGTTGGACTTGCTTGGAACCGGAACTGGTCTTGCAAATGTGTTTTTCGAACCGATCAAGCCGATTACGATGTTGTCAACATCCGGAAAATTCTCGATCATGTCAATAATACAACAATACACGTCGCAGACGATTTTAGACCTGCCAGAAGGGGCAATAATAGCCAAATTTGGCTAAAGTAGCCAAATTTCAGGTTGACCCAGACCTGGTCACTTCAAGACAGACATACAGACGGTCAGACACAACTGCACCCATGCATGCGTGTCGCGCAATGAGAATCCATGCGAGAAAGGAAAAGAAATGTACGTTATTGAAGGATAGAGAGTAAATGGTCGGTATCTGCTAAATAAATCGTGCCATAAATATACATGTACACATAAATGCAGACGGAATTCCTATTAATAGTTGAATAGTAATTCAACGATACTTACACATACCTGTCAATTGTGGCATAGTAGAACAGCGTGTTGTGTCGCACAATGTCGACAAACAATTGCTGGTGAATGACCCAGATGTTAAAGCATGAACCCAGAGCACGATATACACCCAACTCATTGGTTCAGCACGGGCATGCACGAGTCGCGCCATGGTACTTCGGGACATGTTGATTATCTAATTTAGGTCATAGTCGTACATTTTACGCAGATGTGAATGACTCATGAGTGCGGGCCAAGAATAATGCGATAAAATACGTGTCTTAATTGGGTCATCGATACCGAGGTGGCTTGTTCCAACTTAAGCATGTATATTTTGTAGATTTTGATTCAAGTTCAGATTCACTGCATCTTATGTGTACAAGAGTCAGTTTCTGGTGGGAACTATACTGTTCAATTTTACTGAGGTGAGCACTTTTAATATCAGAATACAAGCTGAATGTGTAATTAAATTATGTTTATCATGACGTACAATCTGTTGTTCTGATGCTAAATCTGGGTCAAGTAATCCTGATGGGTGATCTCAACGTGCACCTCAGTGACTCGACGTCACTTTCGTGTCCACAAACGCATCTAGTTCGCTCACGTGCATTCCAGAAGTTTCTCTGCGACATGGAATACTTCTCATTGTGTGCTACCTCCGCGCTAACTGGCGGTTTGCCCACATTCTTCCCGTTTGCACTAAACAGTAACCCGACCTTCATTGATCACATCCTGATGCCCGATACGTCCGCGGATATGGTGACATCGTGTCTCATTTTCGATGATGACACTGACAACACTACATGCCACGTACCAGTTGCATGTACTATGGTTTTCCCAGATATAACAGCGGTTCCACCAAGCACGTTCACCAAACGTCTATTCAACTGGAAGCGACTGGATCAGCATGTATATGATTCATATCTGGAGTCGTGTTGTGTCGACTTAGACTGGGTGTATTCTATGTACATTGACCGTCATTCTCTGGATAATCTGTACGAACAAATTGTAAACGTTCTTCTCGCTGCTTCCGAATTAGCTGCCGGTTTCAAGCAGTTTAGATATAATTTGAAACCATATTGGAATACCAAACTATCAATTCTTCATAAGGCATCGAAATCGAAAAGACTGGCGTGGATCGAAGCATGGAGACAATACTCAACTGAATCGCGTACTTACTGTGAATACAAGGAAGCTAAACGTGTGTTCATACGTGAATTTCGACTGGCTGACGAAATTCATCAGGAAAACATGCTGGACGAACTTGAGCGTTTCGCTACATGTGATCAGGTTGCCTTCTGGAAACATGTGAACGCAGATCGTGACAAACAATGCCTTATTGGTTCCACCATTATCTTCAACGACAAGGTGGTTCGCGATCCATGTGACATTATTTCTGGATGGAAGTCCTATTTTGCACAACTCTTCGCTTCAAGCAGACACACTGATCCTGTCTTCGAGGTCCAAGTGGAGAGAACTGTTGAAAACATACTATCATCGTCAGTTGATCACCCGAATGTTCACTGCGGGGAGATCACAGTACATGAAATTACTACCGTTATTCGTTCGCTCAGGCACAACAAAGCGGGAGGTGCAGACTCCCTTGTAAACGAACACCTTATATTCATGAACACACAGCAGTCGTTCATAAAACTGTTATGTTTGTTCTATAACCATATTCTAGCACTTGAACACATACCCGTAAAACTGAAAATTGGCATCATAGTACCACTATATAAAGGTCCTCCGAAACCCAGAAACCGTCCAGACAGCTATCGCGCCATAACATTGTTACCTGTCTTGTACAAGGTATTCGAGGGCGTTATTCTCAACAGGATATCTCAACGTTCTATTCTCTCTATATTTCCACACTCACTACACAATGGCTTCCAGAAACATATAAGTTGTTCAATGACGTCCTTCGTCTTACAAGAAGCCATCAACTACGCCAAGGACCAAGGCTCTCGTGTATATACCTGTTTTTTGGACTCTCAAAAAGCATTTGATAAAGTTTGTCATTCTGGTCTTTTGTTGAAATTGAATAAACTTGGCATAGGAGGCAAAGTACTCCGCCTAATCAACAACATGCTCAGTGACTGTACGAGCCGGGTATTATATAACGGATGTATATCTGATCAACTAAACATAAGTCAAGGTACACGCCAGGGAGCAGTGTGTTCTCCGTTTTTTTTACCTCGTCTACGTGAACGACCTCATCAAAGAACTGTCATGCAACGCCAGTGGACTATCTGTTAATGCTATCACATGTGCTGCGCCTACGACAGCCGATGACATAGCAATCTTATGTGTACAAGAGTCAGTTTCTGGTGGGAACTATACTGTTCAATTTTACTGAGGTGAGCACTTTTAATATCAGAATACAAGCTGAATGTGCAGTTAAATTATGTTTATCATGGCGTTCAATCTGACCTCTTTACTATACATGATGTTCCACCACACATTGGGATGGGCATGGGGTGGGACACTTCTTTTATTATAAATACAAGCTTTCCGTGCAGTTAACTATATATGTAGTATGACGTTTATACTTTATGGTCCATTACACATGTTGGAGTGGCCATGGGGGTAGGGCATTTCATATATTAGAGTTGAAGCTTACCGAACAGTCAAAATATGCATATCATAATGTGAATTTGACAACATTATATATGATGGTCCATCTCAAGTTTAGGGGTGTAACCAAGACAATTTCCGAAACATATTATTTCCACGATTTCCCGTAACAAATACCATTAAGCTTGATTATCGGTTTTTGGTGGGGTGGTCTCATGAAGTATATGTGGCAATGTTTTATAACATAGGTTTATGTAGAGTTTTTAAACTCTCAGCGATTAGTTACAATGGTTGGGCTGAGAGTGTATGTACTAGAGTTCACTGAATAACACGATTTTCAAGGGCATCGATATGCCTTGTCCTGGTTAGTTTGAGAACTGCAGCACCCACGGATTCTCGCACATATATATTTCCGTCGAATGTCCAACATTCCGCGATTTTGCCGCTCTTCTTCAAACATCGGACGCGTGTGAATATTCTGGCCAGTATCACAGTTAAGTCCTCATTTAAATATAAAGCGTCCTTATATTCGGGAATTTTCAAGCTGCCCAGATCACGTCTATTATCATAGACCATTTTCCTCACTCGGTAAGACGGTAAGCGAAATATGATTTGGCGCGGTTGTGAAGAATTTGTGTTAGCATTTGCAACTGCACCAGGTACAGTACCCGCAGCGGGGTTTTTGTTGGATTTACGCGTGGGACCAACTCGATGGCTTCTGTGGACATCTGCCAATTGTATTGGAAGATTGAGTTTATTCAGCACCTTTAATACGATTTTATCCGTATCTTCGCATGGTTTCTCCGGAAAGCCAGATAGGCGAAGGTTTGTGCGCCGCCCGTACTGCTGCAGATCATCAATTTCTGCACGTAACTCGTACTCTACGCGTTCGCGTGTTTCAATTTCTAATTTCAGTATCAGTTCCAACTCAAGAATTGTTTTATCTCGTTCAGATAGCACCCTGTTTAAAACTTCCATTGTGACAAATTGGCCTGCGCATTTTGAGACTTCCTTCTTGGCTACTTCTTCGACAACAGTACTGAATAGAGTTTGCATTATTTTAGCAAGGGCATCGATTACTTTTGTGCTTGTTAACGCGTTTGTTAGGCCAATTTCAAAATAAGCACTGGATTCCAGGTAACTTTGTGGTTCAGTTTCATCTTCGGATTGAATGGGGCTTCTCACTAAGTCCTGTTGATATATAGGCTTATATGGCTTCTTGCTTTCAGCAAACATGGACGGTGATATAGGCGACGACGAACTGTCGAGTTCTTTCCGTTTCAATTGATTCGGAGTGTTACTATTGGCTCTAGATAAATCAGGTACATCAGATTTTTGTTGAAAATCGGGTGGCACTTTAGTTTGTGGATTAATGTCATTGTTCGCACTCACGGAGGCAGATGCGTGAATATCACTCATAATAACGCCGGGTATGATGGTACCACTGAGTGGTTCAATTGTCAATTATTATCAGCAATCAAAATCCTCATAAGAAACTAAGTCAAGTCAGTGTCAGCTACGCAGATCTGTGTCAATAATATGCCGGGTAATGTTTACGAGTCACACAATAACAGTTATGCCGTGGAATGCAATATGCAGGCATAGAATATATTTGAAACGGTCTCACCGGTGTGTATAGTCTGTGTATGTTCGCCGATAATTTTGCACAATTTCCAATATGGCGGCGTAATTCCCGTCCGTCCGGCCCGATGCTGAGTTGAACCAATTCCGTAAATGGGTGAAAATCGGAGTGGAATTTAGAGAATAATGTAAAGACGTGACTCCAGATGCACAGAATATTATTTAGATCATTTTATGACAAGTGTGTCGGGTCACAACGCTAATTTTCATTAAACAATTCCCATCGAAGAGCAGAGCCGAAATTTTAGCGTCCCGCCATTAGCAGCCTCGCTTTGGAAGATGGATAAGCTTTTCGATGTCACATTCCACGATGGAGTCATGTTGTTGACTTGAGTTTGGCATTGGTGGCCAAGGTGTAGGCGAATCTGTACCCTGGTCTGTATTATTTACTCTCTGACTCGACGACGGCGTGTTTCTCATCACAGTGTAAATCTTGCCGTTCGATGTGGAAGTCTCGTTGTGATCCATCACTGAGTGATAGTCGATAGACACTCGTAGTACTGATATTTTAAACAGATGTTGATTATTGTCATCTTCCAATAATGGGTACCATTATCGCGAACCAAAGTTTTAATACGTTCCTAATAGGTGAGACCAAGTATATCGGGCCGAATGTGGTAGGTGATTAGTTTGGTTCTCTAGAGCTGGATCAGGTGTGAATATTGTAGATTTCAATAAACCGCGTCTCGTGGTTCCGTTTTATTAAGCTGTTTCTATTCAAGACCAATTTGAACGACTACTGTTTTTGGATACAACTTAGGGAATGTCGTTTGTCTCTAATCCAGATTGTTTATCACACCTCTATTGTCCGACAAATCCGTCTGGGGTAGCCAAGTCGAATCTCATGAACAATCGGAACATTATGACACCAATTAACACGGTTGATTTATTGTTTATCACACCTTTGGCTGGTTCGTTGTAGCGAGTCCATATCGTGAGTGGTATATACATAATTATGGCGACAAAGTCTGTGCTGTGCAAAGATGGCGGCGTAAACAAATTGTGTTAGCTTGTCAATTGGCGAGACGATGTGCCATTTAAAGGCTCGGAAACTCACTTTTGAAAAGCGGAATCAACATAACGTCCATAGAACAAGTATCCTGGGTGATGTTTCCATTGACTAGATAAGTCAAATTTCGCATCGATATGCGATTTTTAGAGATATTTGGCTATTTAACACAGAGCAATTTTAAGCGTGACCATCTGTCAAGAACGAAAACTCCTATGAAACATTAATTTTTTCAATTAAACAAGCTTCTGAAACAGGTTAAACTATTATTTGAACTAAATAAGATAATTTTCCAGTCACATGAGTGATATCAGTTTTAGAGTGTTATGCGGTTTTAGACCAAATTTAGTGAAATTTGCCGGGTGGGTTTTAAAAACATTGGGAGTAACAAATACATGTATGTTTTTTTTCAGGTTTGGGGGTGGTGGGTCCCCGAAAATACCAGATGCAAAACAAAATGGCATACCCACTGAAAACATGTAAAGAAATGAACAGGTATATACCGTATCTTATATTTATATTAGGTACAGCGTTCTTCCATTCGAAAATATGTAAAACAGTTCAGCACTAGATGGTTAGCACAACACTACATAATCCTTGACATAAATAGACCGGTTGATTTGGTTTTACATACACTTTGCGAAATTCGTCTAAAGTGTTGAGCAAATCTATATAACTTACATACTATTTAGTGGAAACCAAATATTAACACAGATATACGGCTTCGTGTGATTTTCCACAACTATTGTTCACCTCAGTTCGTGACTGATCGCTTGATAGCCATACTCACAGTGGCTAAACCGTACAAACACAAACTCGGAAGTTGTTTTCGCCAAGACGAAAAATTATATTTTTAGAACATAGTTACGTATAGGATATTCCCCGAGCTGTCGGGCATTCGGAGAAATAATTCACCGAGGCGAAGCCGAGGTGATTATTTGGACGAATGGCCGACAGCGAGGGGAATATCTGGCTTAATCCTCAGTGATTAAAGAATAACAAGACGAAATTTAATTTTACCTATAGTATTACTTTGAAATTTGTCAATGACATTACAATGTATGATATATTCAACTAAAAGTCAATAAAAGTTTTAACAAAAAATGTGAACATGACCATCAAACAATTTCCTAATCTGCCAGACAAATAAAGATTTGTACGCAAATTCAGTTGCCACTTTAAATAGTGATCTGGAGATTTGGAATTAAAATTGTCATTAAAAATGTGTCAATCGCCACCCCCCCCCCCCCCCCGCCCCATGAAATATGGCCAATCCTGCTATATATCCTACTTAGCTGTGCATTTATAAACCAATATGAACACAATATTTATGACTCACATTATGTTATATCTCAGATAACACATGGGCGGAAGTCTAATTGACACCAGTGCATATGTGCATGGACACCTTCCAGTTACAACAAACATTTAATTTGCTTGGCCTGATACTGCTCGTCCTCGCTGCATTATCACAAATCAAAATTGTCGCATTGAGTTGGTATGCACTGAGCCGCGTTGACAATCCAGTTATGATGAGTGGTTATCGGGATATCAGTTATAGGTAGCCCCAAACATGATATTGCCTTTGTCGCCGATTAGCTTACCCCACGCTTTAATCTAATTAATTAACACGTCGTTCTCGGGCGCATTTGTAAATTGAATGTGAGAAGAGTGAATTTTGTCAGTAAAACGTGACGTGACCAAACTCCGCATTCGAACAGGGAATGAAGTAATTTTCTAAACTTTCTGTGTCGACGTTATCTAAATGGATATTACATAGTTATATGTTATCAGCATGGCGTTCATTTTATAAGCGAAATAAACATCACAAGCACCCGGAGGTAAATGACAATCCAGCCGATGATCAAACTGATGTTTTCCGTTAATATTGGAACAAAACAATCTTTCGATGAGTCGTTTTCGTATTGTACTGTTTATCTGATTTATTTCCATGAATTCGAAGTTGGATTTACAAGGAGTTCTTGACCAACGTAAGTTATCGAATGAGGTTTATTTACTATAAATATATAGTAGTCGTTACCCGTATAAAACGATCTTCAATTTCAGCATTTTGACATCAAATTCTTAACATTTTATTAAAATCCATGTAATCAACGTAACTAATCCACTTAAGTTATAGTGTGGTGTACCCGACATTACGAACTGATTTGGATTATCAACATTTAAATATTTAGCATTTACCAGAAAATTATATCGTGCGAGTGATTCCGTGTTATAAGAAGGCTCCACCTTCGTAAGTTTTTCATTATTAGAACAAGTCTCAAATACATTGCAAATGTGTCGTTAAAGATACGGGCGGTGTTGGCGGTGGGTATGCTGTTAAAATATTCCCATCCGTCAAAAACCGCCATAAATAGTGAAATATAGACAGACTTTGTTCTTATAGCAATCAGAAATATGACATAAGCAGTATGTTATTGTCGATTTCTTCCCCTTTGGCATGTAAACAAAAGCAAAACATGTTACGTTTTCTGGCTTTTGTTTAGATCCGGATATGGTAAACATAAAGAGCGTTATTTATTACTGTTTTCCTGATATGGAAATAATAAAGAGCGTTTATATCATTGTGTATGAATAACCAATCGAATTGCTCTGTGTTATGTAAGCAGAGCACAACTTGTGTGTGTTTACGTACACCATCGTACGAAAATATAGTCGAATTTCATCAACTAATACAACCAGTATTAAACATATTTCGCAATAAATATGTTTTGAATGTTTGATACGCATAATGGCTTTTCGTGGATATGTTCAGATTATCGCAACACCGCGAAAAAGACAAATTAAAAAATATATAATGGTAGTATTTGTTATCAGCATCAGTTTGCCCTAACATCATCAGAGAAATTCAGTAGAACCCAACCGCATCATAGCAGATTAGCAGGACCACTTGACCGGGTGGAATATATTTTTTCTAGTCCGAATTGTCTAATTCAGAAATTACCAATTTCACATTCCGGTTTGTAACTGTTTTCTTTATGTTCTGGCGGAATCGACGATTATAAAATAATCCCCCCCCAAATAAGTGAATTATTTAACTATTTCTAGGCTACAGCCTCCATACTTGAATGTGGGGAGATTTTTCGACCATTTCTTCGTGAAAATCATTATTTTTTTTGGATTGACTCGAAGCTTCCAAGCTTCTGCATAATCGACAAAGGCGAGGAGAGCCCCAGTGATATACCGGCTTTGTGTGCTCTGAAAATAAATGTTAATATAACATATATTTTTCAGCTGTTTTAAATATTTCGCACACAAGTGAGAGACAACCGCTCTTTATTCATACCACACCATGAATGTATTAACAAGGAACGCTCTTTATTGTTCAATGCCAAAGAAGTTGGGGAACCGAACTTTCTCAATTCAATCTCTTGAACTAGGCTATGTCACATATGTGCGGCATACAGAGGCCTTATACGAATATAACAAACGCGAGCATAATTTAGACCTTCAAACCACTTATTCCCATAATCACACTGGTAACTTAAATAATAAATCTAATAAATATATTGTTTGTTCGCAACCAAATTACGACACTGACTTAGCATATGTGGCGTTGAGCAATGCATTTGCTATGCATATTGTCCAAACTCACACAAGAGCAGACTTCAATTTTAGCTTGTACATTGTTTTAATTCGTTGTGGAACTCACGGTACTATTTATTAACAGCATCAGTTTGCCCTACCATCATCAGAGCAATTCAGCAGGACCCAACCGCATCATAGCAGATAGGATAGGATAGGATAATTTTATTTATAATACACATATTAATAGTACAATAAATTAACACATAACTAGATCATAATTCAGTATATTGCTGGACCACTTGACCAGGGGTGATATATATTTTTCTAGTCCGAATTGTCTAACATTGATGTAAAATTGTTGTTATTACATTAAACAAATTCCACCCACCGTCTTTCTTAGTATCCCTATGATCATTATAATCACCTAAGACTGTTCAGTTTCTTATTTGATTGATTGGTCACACCAATTTTACATTCCGGTGTGTCAGCAAGTGGAGAACACAGCAAACAATGACTTGCGATTGTTATGACAATACCTGGGGAATATTTTAATATTCCACAGTTATTGTTAAAATAATGCACACTTATTGTTTAAATAATCCACAGCTATTGTTACCAGTGGGCAATCGGCTGGATATTGTGCAAGGGAGAACAATAGAAAATATGGCGACTGTGGATTAATACTGAAGAATCAAAACAACACAATACAAACAAGTTTTCAGACCGGTTAGACGGTTTCCCCTCAGTAATAAACGTACATGTAAGTATAAATTGTACATTCCCATTTGCCGATCGAAAACGGGCTACATTTGAGTGAATGGCTCTTTGTTATAGACAAAAACGGCCTTTGATCACTTCAGAAAATAGTTTTCTCGCACAAATTCCCTTTTCAAATGTCATTTTAACACACATACAACATCTGTAGGAAATCCCAATATATTGCAACGTTATGTGTGCAACATATATTGACATTACTTGGCTCGAGTGTATTCACAATCTGAAAGTAGAGACTATTTATTTGGACACCTCACTCGGTCCTGTGTGCGCCTCGCGAACATTTTGACCTAGATATTCACAAAGGTTCATATTTGACTTATTTTATTCTGAAATAAGCCAAGCCCATAGAGGACTTATACCCGTTATTCTGTTGGATGGCGCGAGCCGCCGTGAAAACACGTATATAAAGAGTGTACATTTGGTATGCAAAAAGGTCCTCCAGGCTCAGTAACCGTGGTTATGTATCGGTATCAGAGAGTAGCCTTACCCAGCCGTTGGCCATATTGTCAGTTAGGGATAGGTGCACCGAGCAAATTATATATTTAATCATATTTAACAATACGACAAATCAAACTACGGCAAACAGCCTCCATGCTAAGTAACCACGGCTATGCATCGGTATCAGAGAGTAGCCATCGGCATATAATGGCATTTATATCTTGGTGAATTAGGTACCAATAAACAAGTAAATCCCGACTATGTACTGAATTAACTACGAGTATCCCTCTCTACCATTTCAGTTACCACAACACCAAGACTCATCCGCCTCTTCAACCTTCCACCTCATCCTCTCAGCGACGCCAAAATACACCTCCTGAAAAACAGCAAAAGACCAAGACAATAAAACAGACCAAGACACTGTGATTAACCCCTACCATATCAACGACATCACCAACACCCATACAGATCATCCATGTTACAGACGACGGGATGTAAGCTATCTGAGAGACGCACAGATAGCCCATCCCGTCCCAACACAGCACTGACTCCTCCTATTGACAAAAACAAGACACAAGACCAAAGACAAAGACCAAAGACAAAGAACAAAGACAAAGAACAAAGACAAAGAACAAACCACCTACCACCAACAGCTTCATGCTTCCTACTTCGGGGGCATGTGAACCAACAACGCTCTTCAGCGACAAACCAGAATCCAACAAGCGGGTTGTAGGGGAGGGCATACTGCCCTACCAAATCTTCCCGGGAATCACCCCAAACTCCAAATCATATGCAAAAAGGTTCATATTGAACCTAGATATTCACAATTATTTTATTCTGAAATAGGCCCGTAGTGGGCTGATTATAATGTTTGTGTTTTAACTATTCATTTAATTAATTTTTTAAGAGCATAATTTAAAAACAAACACGCCGTTATAACATATGCCAGGGTACCTGGGTCACCACACCAGAGTTGGTTGAAATATGACCAGCATACTGGGAGAAAAATACACATAGACAAATGGTCGGACAGATATATCCTACTCTATTACAAGTATAGATTGACTACGTGTTAATACTTATTGAATAACACTGCTTGGTATGTAACATTGTGATCGTTTTGGCACGATGTACGATTAGCAAGGCCCGCAGCGCCGGTTTAAGTGACCACATTGCAATCAATAAGAAGGAACATCCATTATACAGTGCGTTAGACGGGCAACACAAACCTTAGAATCAATTTCAGCTGTATGGTTGCTGTCCAATAGACGGATAACAATTTTATTTGTCACCTGACCAATTGAAATGGATGTCTCGTGCGAATCAACCGCAGACAACCTGGGCCGTCTTTCAAATGATGAGCAAAGAACAAACCAAAATATGGCCAGGAAACATGACATGGTTTTATCTTTGATAAAAAGAGTACGAGGTTAGTACTGCTTTCTAATTCATGTCTCCAAACGTAGTTAAGAACGACGCCAGTTTTGAAAAAAATCCTGATTTTTGTCAATAGTATTTTATTAAATTCTGTTTGAATTTGTTTAATTCGATAGGATTGAAGATATTTCAAAATTAGTTTCATTGATAAGTGTCTATCATTGAGAATATTCATGCATGTAATTCATGTTCAATAAAACGCTGAGCTGAGATGAGTTCTAGGTCCATGACAACCAAATCTGATCCGTCCCCATCTTTGTATATAGTTTTTTTTATACGAGGTTAGTACTGGTTTTTAATTCATGTCTCCACACGCAGTTAAGAACGACGCCCGTTATGACAAAAAACAAATCCAGATATTTCAATAGTAATGGATTTCCTCAAAATCGATTTGATTTTTTTTAATTCGATATGATTTAAGATATTCCAAAATTATTTTCATTTAGAAAGATAATCACCCACAGATAATTGTCTATCATCTACTATGTATTTGGGAACTCCTGTTTGTCTGTGTGCGTTACAGACTCGAAAACTGCTTGACAGATCCCACTCAAATTTCGTATGTATGCATACTTTAATACGGGGAACAAAATGAGCGGGTCCAATTTCACGTGCGGCCATGTCCTTGACCTTGACACTGACTTCTCTCAGATCAGCTCACATAGGCATGTTTCTTGGCCTCGACCGATCATACTCGAGTAGGCATACTTTGATCCCGGAGACAATATGGGCAGGTCCAATTTCGCATGCGACCTAGTCATTGACCTTGACCGCGATCATATACGCTCATATAAACATGTTTCTGGACATCGACCGATCCGACTTAAATTTGGTATGTAGGCCTATACTGATCCAATTTCACGTGCGATCGTGTCCTCGACCTTGAACTATCTCATATAGGCATGTTTCTGATCCGATCGAACAATATCTTGTCCAGACCCTGTATATTCAGTCCAGACGGAGGCGATCACAAAAAAATCTTCTTAATAGCCAGGACGAAGTCGGGCACATCAGCTAGTTGAGAATATGTATGTATGTAATTCCTATTGTTTAATAACAACGTTCGGCTGAGATAGTTATAGGTAGTAAATCCATAACAACCAAATCTTACCTGTCTCCATCTTTAAATACAGTCACATATTTCCAGTTGATCGACCCCTGGTTGTGTGGGTCAGGCTGCATATAAATCAGTGTGTTAGTTGGGGTGAAATGTTTGTAGCTACTCTGTTCTTCGTGTAATACATGGGGTATGGTGTCATATCATGTAATGCAAATTATAAATCAGCATTATACAACAAATGAAGCTTTATGTAATGACATGTTATGTTATATACATATATACACTGGTCGGCGGTAAGCAAGGAGATTGAATAGCTAGTGTGTATTAACACCCTCAGTTCTGATTTCTACACTGTTACAAGATACTGTTGGTATAACAGTGTCGGACCTTCCAAATCCGAAGGCCTCATACCGTTCTATCGGTTGTACGATAAACCACCGTTGTTGTATGTGCCTTGAAAATGGTCTAAGTTTATAAAAACAAATCGTGATTCAAAATTCATGCCATCAAAATTCAATAGCATATTTATCGGTGACCAAATATATGCGATAGTGACTCCATACAGTATGACCGAATCTCACTCTGCTGCTATTTATTATGTATTATTAATTGTTTAATTGTATGCAATACAGTGAACCGTATTCATTATGTGCTATGTGGATCCTTCCTATATTGCGTCCGTAATTATATTACGTCCCGGTGTCTTTATCACTCATACGATCTGTACAGTTGTAAAATAATGTTAAGACGGTCTTATTTCGGTTCCTTTGTGAACTGGACAAGTTCTAAATGTCCGAGAACCGGCTTAATCATTGACATTTTCCACTAAATTGTGACAACTGAGTTGTCTTCGAGCTGCCTATTCGAGCTGTCGGCTATGACTTGTCTGTATTCGTTTCAGTGCTAAAGTTGACATCGACAGTACTGAGACTATAAAACACTGACACACTTACTGACACTAGAGGATACATGTACACTTAACAAGAGTTTTGATGTCAACTGCTTTTTCTTTAACTTGAAATGTTTAATTCAGTTGACAGTGTTCTGGCCATTTCTTGTTCCGGTCAATCGACGGGACGGTCGCATTTATTGCTAGACTACAAAGCCGTTGATTCCAGCGCATGTTGAGCGCATGTTGAGCGGATTCCAGTCTGCCTATTGTGTTAGCTGGCATGTCCATGCTAACGCGGGCAGGCTGGATGTAATACTGGAGTACCAGGTCACCCCGGCAGGACCCTCTGCCGGTCGTGGCTTGGAGGAACATACTGAAACACACCAGTCGGGGACAACCAGAAGACACAGACCGGATCAAGAGGAGGAAGTGCAAGACTCCCACCCGACGCCACAGGGACGCAGACAGGAGGGATAGGTGGGGAAAGGGGAAAGCCGAGAGACGCCCAGCTCCCCTCCACTTGGCCTCCGGACAAGAACAGCCAGCTTGAACAGGGACGCGGATACCACCCCCGATGTCCCTTCCGTCGATGTGGAGATGGCAACTCCACCCAGCCAAACTCCGCCAGGTACAGGAACCTCCATCTCCGCCCCGGCGACGCCGAAGTACAAAGATAGGCCGGCGTTGCCAAAGAAAAAAAGCCAAGAAGAACGACATCGTATGAGGATAAAACAGGTCCTGTTTCATCACCACTCAACGGGAAAGCCCTACCAATGCAGCAAATATGAATTCCACCTACTGAGACACCATCAAACTTACAGAGGGCCTGACTAATCAGAACCATCATCAGGAAAAGCCTGGATAAACAGCCAGGGCAAGATTGCTTATTCAAGATATCCACCACCACCACCGAAATAAAGAATTCAAGAAAATTACGTCAAAAATGCTATGTGTTTTTTTTCTTATTTTTTATTTGTTTGAATTTCATAATAAAAGCTAACATTTGAGGGGTGAATGAAAGGACCCATCGGCGCTTTCTACCGTCCCGAATTAGCCCGAAGTGGATGAGTAGTTATCCCTTATGAACTGTTCAGATAATAAGTTTAACCCGTACTATACTAATTATCTTGGATGAGTAGTTATCCCTTATGAACTGTTCAGATAGTAAGTTTAACCCTTACTATACTAATTATCATGGATGAGTAGTTATCCCTTATGAACTGTTCAGATAATAAGTTTAACACTTACTATACTAATTATCATGGATGAGAAGTTATCCCTTATGAACTGTTCAGATAATAAGTTTAACCCATACACTACTAATTATCATGGATGAGTAGTTATCTCTTATGAACTTTTCAGTTTATAAGTTTAACCCTTACTATACTAATTATCATGGATGAGTAGTTATCCCTTATGAACTGTTCAGATAATAAGTTTAACCCTTACTATACTAATTATCATGGATGAGTAGTTATCCCTTATGAACTGTTCAGATAATAAGTTTAACCCTTACTATACTAATTATCATGGATGAGTAGTTATCCCTTATGAACTGTTCAGATAATAAGTTTAACCCTTACTATACTAATTATCATGGATGAGTAGTCATCCCTTATGAACTGTTCAGATAATAAGTTTAACCCTTACTATACTAATTATCATGGATGAGTAGTTATCCCTTATGAACCGTTCAGTTAATAAGTTTAACCCTTACTATACTAATTATCATGGATGAGTAGTTATCCCTTATGAACTGTTCAGATAATAAGTTTAACCCTTACTATACTAATTATCATGGATGAGTAGTTACCTCTTATGAACTTTTCAGTTAATAAGTTTAACCCTTACTATACTAATTATCATGGATGAGTAGTTATTTCTTATGAACTGTTCAGATAATAAGTTTAACCCTTACTATACTAATTATCATGGATGAGTAGTTATGCCTTATGAGGGTGTCTGGACATTATATAAACATGCACTTAACAATAAACAATGATTCTCTCTCTGTAGTCAGAGGCGGACTGGCCGATCGGGAAAATCGTAGATGCTAGGATTAGCGATTTTCTTGTATTGTTTTATAGTTTTGTATATATCAAACCCAATTTTTTTTTAAATTGCTTTAAGTCACTGTTATGTGATATTTTCGCATTATATCACCGTTGTATATGCCATTATCAGCTACATATAGATGTCATAGCCACGAATCCGTGGTTGCAAACGGACGACTGGCTCATACAAGTGAATCTGGATTGTTCTCGCTTGTTAATCTCGGACTGAGTCACTTGTATCGTTACTCTCTGATTAAACAACACATATGGCGGACGACGTCGGTTTCATTTGCGGCCCAACCACATATATACCCCCCCCCCCCACACGGGCTCCGGCTTATCGGGAATTTTCCCGATCGGCCAGTCCGCCTCTGACTACAGAGAGAGAATCATTTTATATTGATAAGTGCATGTTTATATAACGTCCGGGCACCCTAATTGCTTTGTCTTATAATCCCTTTATTTCTATCACGCGGCGGCAGACTAATTAATACACATTGACCAGTGTCCTTAAATGACCCGAGTTTTAAATAGGCAACAGAAACAACCCGGATTCGATTCCCGATTTGTATGTACATAATTATGCACTTTCAGCGATTATGGACTATAATAACAGAAGGAGAGAGATAGGGAGAGAGAGGGGGAGAGAGAGAGAGAGAGAGAGAGAGAGTAACGGTACAAGTGACTCAGTCCGAGATTAACAAGCGAGAACAATCCGGATTCAATTGTATGAGCCAGTCGTCTGTTTGCAACCACGGATTCGTGGCTATGACATATAGGTAGCCGATAATGGCATTTACAACGGTGATATAATGCGAAAATGCCACATAATAGTGATTTAAAGCAATTTTTAAAAAGTGGGTCGGATCCGGATTCGGATCCGTAAGAAAGCACTATTTCGGCCAAATCCGTATCCGGATCCGGATCCATAATCCGTACTAAAGTTAGTCCCCTAATGGATGCATGCTCGGCGCGAGACATCATTGGAAAAACACATCACTATATTCAAGTGATTCGCGGTTCGTAAAACACATTTGCATATAAGATGGTGTATGTACATCCAACCGAAAGCCATTGACTGGAGGTAGTGTTATGTACCGTGGTGCCCGACACTATGCTATGAATTTGGATAGTCACTATAAGCTAGTGTTTCGTGTCTATTTTTATTCGCCGACTACTCATCAGGGACAGGCGATTCAATTAGATAAGTCGACATTTTATATGTCTGTTAACATGTATTCCATGTGTATATAGTTTGTGCCACGTCATGTGGAATTGTTGGATTTGCAAATTTCATGCAATCAGTCTGTATCTTCGGAATGCATAAGATTCAATATTAGTCTTTGCCACGTGTGTGGTGTGTTGGATTTGCACGTATCGTGCAATCATTCTGTATATCAGGAATTCATAGGATTCCATAGTCGTCTTTGCCCCGTTTGTGGTAGGTTGGATGGTTTGTAGTTTCAAACTAACCGCGTACAATGCCGCTCTGAAGACTGTCTGGTCGCTATAATATAAAAATTCCGATATTTTGAGTTGAGTATAGTATATAGCCAGCACGTGGCAGTTCAGCCGTCAATCACGCTTCAAGGCGTGTCCAATGGCGTTAGTGCCCAGTCTAGTCCAGCTAACATAAGTTGGTTGGGTCACGTGACGATATATGCCACATATGTGGTGTGAAATTGATACCACTGATGTTGGGATAAGAAATTAATCACTTCTTTAGTGTCGTATTTGACTCGCCGTTTATCTTAGTCTGACATATTTCTGACTGCAGCGTCAAGAATGAATTGATTACCATTAATTGGCACATATGTTTTCAGTCTAGCCTCTGTCCAAGGTTTTGGATTTCGAAGTTTGGCGACGTTTAAATAATGCCAAAACATTGATTTAGGTTTTATGTGACTTCTTCGGGTTATTTCACCCAATTGTCGGGTACGTCGAAAGTCAAGACTTGGTGTACTTGTATACACGGAATACATAAGTTTCCAATTGGGTGTCACTTCAGTGCACTATTATTCTGCACATTGCGTGCAATATATATGCCATATTATATGCGAGCTCCGATGGCTTGGCATATAGCAGTTCCATTCAGGAGAAGTTGCATATTTATGCAGTATGCATATTGCATGTAATATAGGTGTCATATTCATGGTTCAATTTAATGCGAGCTCCGATGGCTTGGCATATATCAGTTCCGTTCAGGAGAAGTTGCATATTTTATGCAGTCTGCATATTACATGCAATATATATGTCATATTCTTGGTGGAATACATCGGAATCCAGTTTAAATTTGCATATTATATGCAATCTGTATGTTAATTCCATGTTAGCGAAAGAGCGTAACATCCACCACTCATCCCAAAGATATGGGTTGAAATAATGGTGAATGCCAGTAGGCCCAGCATGTGTGCAAATCCAGACAAGATAGAGCATAGAATCAAATTGGATTGTCCAAATGAACTAGTGGGCCATAGGTTCTTGCTAGCATGCCAGAACATGATACCAATTACGAATTTATCATTCTTTATAGGTAACAGTGGGTTCTCATGTATGCCTACAACTCCCCGATTCCGAGTCCAACTCTAACTCAATACAAAGAACAATAGTAAGCTACAGTTGGACTAGCAAGCCTGCAAGCGTGCGAATTATAAATGCCTCCTTACACGGGTACTATAACACACACACGTACATTCACAAACTCGTAAACAGCTGTCCCGCGCACTCAGAAATTGTATGTACAAGTGCAAACGTTTTATAGTACATGGCCCTTGTATATGTGATGTCGTGGTTTTACAGTACAGACAGGGCCTTTGTATATTTTATATAGTACCGGGCTTTGGTATATGGGATGCTCGTGGTTTTGCGGTACACGGCTCTTGTCTATGGGGTATTTTATATAGTACAGGGCCCTAGTATATGGGATGTTCGTGGTTTTACAGTACAGGACCCTTGTGTGTGGGATACATTATAAAGTACAGGGCCACGGTATTGGTGTATTTTATATAGCACAGGCCCCTGGTATATGGGATGTTCGTGTTTTTACAGTACAGGGCCCTTGTATATGTAATGTCGTGGTTTTACATTACAGGGCCTTGGTATATTTTATATAGTAGAGGCTCTGGTATATTATGGGATGTTCGTGTTTTTACAGTACAAGGCCCTGGTATGTGGGATGTATTATATGGTACAGGGCTCTTGTATATGAGATGTTCGTGTTTTTACAATACAAGGCCCTGGTATGTGGGATGTGTTATATAGTACAGGGCTCTAGTATATGGGATGTTCGTGTTTTTACAGTACAAGGCCCTGGTATGTGGGATGTATTATATGGTACAGGGCTCTGGTATATCAGATGTTCGTGTTTTTACAGTACAGGGCCCTGGTATGTGGGATGTATTATATAGTACAGGGCTCTAGTATATGGGATGTTCGTGTGTTTACAATACAAGGCCCTGGTATGTGGGATGTATTATATGGTACAGGGCTCTGGTATATGAGATGTTCGTGGTTTTACAGTACTTCCCAGATCAAACCATTTAATATTTTTTGGCGAATTTTTTCAATAGTGTTTTTGCTTTTGCTCACTCAATTTTTTTAGAACATCCACCCACTAGTATAGTTCCTGGACTTCCACGATGCCAACAGAATTGCCGGTACATAGTTGAATCTGTCAGTGAAGCATGGTATTAAACAGAATTTAAAATAATGAGTGTCATTCTCAATATCCGCGCGATATGGATGGACCACTGTCGTCCCAGAAAGATGTTAACGCCGCAGATGAAGATGTCACCAAACGCCGATCATCTATGCAGTAAATATGCGTATCACTTACGGAGTTTTGATGAGTTTTCGAGTGATTTGATGTGTATCTGAGACTGGTCAATTGGACTGCGAATGATAATATTGTAACGATTCTATGTTAACCATTAATGTGTACGGATGTTTATGGTTAACAAAGAATCGTTACAATATTATCTGATGACTCTTAAAAAGGCCATAATTGCATAATTTGTAGCTATACGATATATGTATATTCGATAAGATGATTCCGTTTCATTGTCGCGTAACGGTCTACTCGAGTGGGAACGAGTCATAAAGTAAGCTAAACATGATTGTAACAAATCGTTGATACGTCTTAGCGTGTCGTACTGCATGTGTGGTCTATATACAAACTCCAAGCGTGTTAATACTAAACTAATATCCGGTTAGCTGCATGCATACGAACGACATCATTCACGTGCGTGTGATCAAGGCATCGCGTTATAATTTATTCACCTTTTTGAGATCGCAAATCTGAATGCTGAGATGGATGTTCAATTAATTTCAATTGAAATACATTCATAATAGATATGTACACAATATTTCGAATATGTTATCGATTCATATTTCAGATAACATTCGCAGTCCAATTGATCAGTCTCAGATACACATAAAAACACTCAAAAACTCATCGAAACTCCTTAAGTGATACGCATGTTTACTGCAAATATGATCGGCGTATGGTGACATCTTCATCTGCGGCGTTAACATCTTTCTGGCACGACAGTGGTCCATCCATACCGCGTGGATATTGAGAACGACACTGATTTTTTAAAATTCTGTTCAATCCTATGCTTCATTGACATATTCAACTATGTACCAGCCTGTTGATCTGGGAAAAATGATTGACATCAGGTTGATCAATACTCCTGCTTCATGTGGACATACACGTGCGTTGTTCGTTGTCTGTTTTACGATGCGAAACAAACATATCCCCATATCATATATGTGAAAATGTCTTTCCCATTTTCTCGGGTTCGGCGATACCCTCGGGTTTGGCGATACCACGTACACAGGGGTGTAGAACTACTTCGGTCATTAATATCTCATTTAAGATAAAGGGATAATGCTTTCAAATACATATATAACTACTTCGGTCATTAATATCTCATTTCCATTTTATCAAAAGCACATGTGTACAGAGACTAATAACCAGCGTGATTAGCGTCAGTCAATTAGCAGTGCGTTGCGAACATTGCAGCCAAAGCTTCCGAGCCCTTTACAAATGCCATTTGATTTGGCAACAAAAATGTGGTTTTACTTTCAAAAATTATCTGTACATACCATGTTGACTGATAAGAAAATAATACTGGTCGTTCAATTACCATTATTATATATCAGAGAACAAAATACCATTCACCGCACGCATAGCTTACCATATCCGTTAATAGGCTATCCTAAATAGGCTATAATAAACAATTACCTTACACATTTGACACAATGATAGCTAATTACCGACTGAGTGCTAATTATTTGGCAATGGACGTGGGACAAACAAAATATACATTTGTCGAGTATACAACAGTATGTTTGATGGATCAAATGCCCTTTTGTGATTTGAATGGAATAATTTATCGAGCAGATCCTAACCGAATTTGTAAGCTAGCATTATTCTTGGGAACAGAAAGCAAATTGCGCGAACATGTACGAATATCGTTCAACCTGATATGATGTTACACTATGTCTACCGACTCACGGGAAATCTGTTCGCAATAGCGACATACAAACAAATTCATGTTTCGATGTCATGTGGACATTCCGGCGGAAAATTATCGACGAAAATAATACGACCACCAATCGATTTTCTTACCTTTGGGTGGATACACACATGCATATAACGTCTGTATGTAAAATCCATGTATTTTGCATGGTCACACAAATCCTTGGTAGCATTAATCGCCTGCGCGGGATCGTTCCATTTCAACAGGCGAGACCAGTGAGTAGTTATAAGCCAAAATCAAACTAACTGTTATCAAGAGATTTTAGGCCAGTCATAAACATATCTTTTTTCATGGGTGCCGAAATGAATCAATCCTGTCTGATATCTGTTGCTGTTTTTCACGAGTTTTAGTTCATTTCGAAATGTGGATTTGATTTTATACTTGATTTGTTTCTCGTCATTTCTTGGAAACAGGGTCATCCAAAATAAAAATAAAATGTGCAGACTTTTGAAGCTCTTTTAGGACGATTGTGACATGAGTGTTTAATGTCACACACACTGACTCCCAATTTGATCTCGTCCAGCAAAACCCGAACGGCTCTCTGGCTCCACATTTTGGAAGTGCTATATTAATACACATGGCAATCAACTAACTCATACATGGTGAATTCCATGTTAAGTGATTTAGCCTAATCGAACAACGCCGAGTCGTAATGATAAGAATATTTGTTTCTCGACTATGCATGGCCTGAGCTCAAATGTTAACAATCCGATATGGTGCTCTCATGCCTTGAATGTTAATAACAGGCATTGGAAAATTAAGACAGACAACAGTCACAATACCAGTTTGTATACAATCAAGATAAGACTGACAATGATTTAAACAGAACGTCCAACATTTGGGTTATCGCGCGAACAATTATTTTAAGCGGCCTGACCACTTCGTCCAGTCAACGGCTCTTTGCACGTTCAGAGCTTGACTCGCTGTGGTCAAACATAGCCGCAGTGATTGGGTTGTCAGCAGACACATTTTACATGGTCTGTATGATCCATGTAAAACGCAAAATACACGATATTTACAGAGATTACATGCATGTGTGTATCCACCCTTACAGTCCCAATGTGTGGCCACCACAGCACATTTTAAATTAATTGCATTTTCAAACGAAAATGTCACTGATAATTTAATCAATGCTGTGGAAAATGATTTGTTACCTGAGTACCATGAAGTACAGTTGACAATGTGGAAACCAGTCTTGGAAGGAATTACGAATTTACTAAACATAACAATACCGTTGCAAGAAATTAAAGAAATACCATGAATTTCCTTGTGGAAGAACTGCGCCCAGTTTCACGTAGTTCCGGGGTATTTCAACCACGAGTTTTGGTTCCGAAATAATGCATACCAAGTGTCAATAAGTGTAATATTAATTGTCATAATATTATTGGTATGTTGTTTTTGAAGGCATTGTTACTTTTCTGAAAAGAGTACAACATATTGAATCATGAAAGCCACGAATTAAAGTGACTACAACAAACAACAAGAGAAGTTGACGAAGAGTTCGTGAACACTGATTTGAAATTTATTAATGTTTGTGTATAAGATTGTATTGATGAATATTGATCTTGAATTGAATGTATAAGCATGTATGACACATTGTAGTCAATTGTGTAAATCCTGATGTTTTTTCAGTATTGTTCGTGTTTAACTTTTTACAACTTAATTGATTTATGATAATGGATGAAATAGAACTCCTTAACTTTAATAGTCGACCTAATGGAAAACAATTGATGTTATGTAAAGCATTTTGCTTATGAGTTGGAGTTGAATGTGTAGTTCACTATGGTAGTTGAGTACTGAAGGGGATTTTAGTAAACCTAACAGTTGAACGAGGGCATTATTTTTACATTTCTGGGTAATGATGACAACACAATTGACGTGGACGCACGACGGTGGAGTTGTCGGTTTACTTAAATAATTAAACTCGAAAACATTGGAGGTGTGTACCATAGTGGAATAGCGTGGTTAATATTTTGCCTGAAAGTCTTATAGAAGAGCAATGAATTGGGACCAGTTACAACCGAATCAATATGTGTGTGGAGCGGATCAATGCAGACCACGTGAATACACCATGTTGCATAACTGGTCTAAGAAGTATAGCGTAGGTTTACGCCATGTCATGTGACATGGTAGCAAAAGGTGGAACAAAACCTTATGTCGGCTAAGACCGGCGCTTTTTGGTCGTACGTTCTTGAAGGGACCGAATAGCCCCGCGACAGACTTTCGGATGATATCTCTAACTGCTTGGTCTTAGGAATTAGTGTGGTATACCTATAATCATACACAATATTCTGGATTCAATAAGGATTGTGAAACCTCTAAATTGTGTCCGAACCAGCGTTACCCAACGTGGAGTCAACGATGTACGGTCTGCTATATAGTCCAGGCACATCAGGTTTTATTAGTGCAACTAATCGGGGAAAGCTCATTTTTTTCAGAGATCAATAAGAACATGTTTATGAACAACATGGCAAAAGTCCCTTAAAATCCGAGTTGATCTTTTTGAGATATCTTGATTTTTCGGAGTGGTTCAAATTCTGAAGCATTTCCGTCAGGCCATATGGGAATGCAGTCATGTGTAGATCAATTAATTCCAAATTCATAATACATTGAGATGCATACAAACAATGCTTAGTCGTGAACCATATAAGTAGAATTTATGTCCCAAAATGGCCAAAATAGAATGAAATTTACATTTTATGCATAAGTGAATAGCTAGCCCCATAAGACAACACGCTCGAAATATGTGAGAAGGAATGATGGCAGAGAATAAGAGAAACATTTTATCGGGGATGTACGAATTATCTCTAATATATCTCGCGAGATATATAGCGAAAAGTAAGGTATCACACAATGGTTAAATCTGAACTTTTTGGCCGCAAAGAAACGGAAGAATAAGGCACTTTTGTAAAATGAAATTTAATAGCGAGTAATTGATTCTGTGACCTTTCCTAGAAGCACTAATGTGACCTGTCATAGTTTTTTTGATATATTCGCCATCAAACCTTTCAAAATACACTGCTATAGAGCAGTATGAGAGATATTCATAGAGTAATGGGTGAATTGTGTAGATTATATTATCCGTGTCTTAAAATATTAGTCATAGTTGCCTAAGATTAAGTAATAAAACACGAATATGTCGCTGTTATCACAATAATGCATGGTGGTATACTATGAACGCAATTTATCAAAACACAAAGGAGTACCATATAGTTCTTCAAAAAAATATAAACTTGACCAAAATTGCTCTCATACTCTGTGACAGAGACTGTCTTTATACCTGGAAATAATATTTGGTGATATTCACCAAGGTCACATATACACATATACACATATCTGCTGAACTAACAATCATAAATAGCAACATTGAGTCAATGTTCAACGCTGAAATAACATCTTTAAACGATGATCACCTGCTATTTTGCACAAGTTCGTGGGTGGTTTTTCGAGATATTATCAAACAACAAAATACGGAAAACTAATATTGTACATTGCGTAATAGTATATTAAAGTTGCAAGTTGCCGACTGAAGTAAGTTGAATAAATTGTCTACTAAGACGCCGGTTTGGAAGCAGCAAGAAAATTAGTCGTTTATAAAATGTACGATGTGCTGTCTATTGGATATGGTGTGATGCAGTGCTAATCTTTTGAAGAGGTGGCGGTTTCTTTGCAATATAATAAGCATTGCTACATAAGTGTATGGTTTATTCTCATGTACAGTGCTGAACAATCCGGAAATGTAACTACTATTTATACTGCAAGGATATGCACTTAAGTTTCTGCGTTACATTCAGTAATTTACCATCACGCCGAATGAAACTACCATACACTGTGTGGCGAAACATTACTTCGTATGCTGCATGCCCGAAATTATTAGTTTTGGCCCCGACTGTAAACAGAAAACCCGAAATTTTAAAGACGTAAATCAGTGGGTTTGACTTGCGTTTCGATGGCCGATAAATCCACCACATGGACCTGTTTTAATGATATGTGTACCTTTAAAGATATTTAATAACATACTTGTATATTGCTAATATGTATTTTACCTACTAGGTGGTTATACAATAAGTTGCGTTCGTCTCGGCTTAGATTGGTGGTTGCGGCCATTTTGACAGCCACTTCATAACCGCGATTGTATTATTCTGATCGTGTCACTATGTTCACTCTCGTACTCATATTTAACATAGACTGGAATAACTACGTAATGCATATGCCTAGATTAGACAAAATAGAAGATCAAAATACAACCATATCGTTGACAACCAGTTTTGGGGGTAGGGTTATGTTTTTACAAGTTTTGACCACTTATGATATGCGTACTCGTTAGTTCTACTATAGCGACGGAGTTCTACTATAGCGACGGAGTGGTGTCTGTGCAGTTTTTAAAATAGATAGCTTGTGTCTACGTTCTGAGTAGCCCGAAAAATTGTCAGTATTGTGGCTCAGTGTTTTATTTCATATCCATCTATGCGAAATTCATTCGAAGTTTCCCTTTAAATGCGTGTCTTTGGTTCGATAATTGTGTATCCAACAATATTGAGTGCTTTTTGTTACAGCATCCAATTATTTCCATGATTGTGAAAAATATTTTGTTTTTTAATTATGTTGAAAAAATGGTGTAACTCAGAAAGCTCAACTCGGATTTTAGGGGACTTTTCGTGGCATAAATACTATTAAAAAAATCAGCTTTCCCTCATTTAGTTCCTTACTTTTCCACGTCCATGTCTAATGTGCCTGGACTATATAGGACACGTTAGCAGACTGATGTCCATATGTTCCATGCAAACTTAATGTATCTCCTATAATTACCCGCGAAAGCTGGTAATACTATAAACGCGCAGTATACAGTCCTGTTACCCGGACACGTACATGCTATTACGTGGATACGTCTATCTAATTGAGTATATGTATACGTAGATGCATTTAGGTTTACATGCCATGTCTCGTGATGCCACGTTACGTCCAAGTGGGAATAACTATTACACAAACACTACCCAGTAAATAGTCTTAAATTGGGTAAATATAGTCTGCTTCGTTTCCCAGACAATGATATAGAGGTTCTCTCGTGCAGGGGGTGTCCGACTATATGTAAGCTTGGTGGAAAACGGCTACAAAAAAATGTCATCGATGTTGTTGCCCCTCCCCATTAACCCTACCATCTGACACTGACACCAACAACGTCACTTAGAAAATTTTAAACTGCCCCATTATCGTCCTTGTTATAGTTACCCCTATGATACCCCTTCAGAGCCATCTAGATGCACCGCTTTAATTACGAAATAGCACAGACATTCGCAAATGTAGACATATATATAAGATAATCAAAAACAAGTTGAAATATATATGATGCTAATTAAAGGTTGTGTTCTTCGCGATTAGGCATGTGCTGATCGCCGCCTCTCTGATTAATTTATGACAATATGACATCGTCTTTATCAATGTTTGTGAATGCCTGTCAGTCTGTATTATACCAACATTACGGAGGACCACCTAGATGGCAACAAAGCGGTTTAATAGGCGTAACATTTTTCGAAGAAGATAATGGTGCAGTTCATAATTTTCTGCAGTGACGCTCTTGTTGTCCTGGGCAGAAACGTTGGAGGGGCAACAATGTTTTTTGTTTTGTCGCCCATCTCCACTAAACGTATACATAATCACATCCATGACACGAGGAATCGAATGGTGTGGATTAAAGATCCCGCATATTTATAGAATTTAAATAACTTCGGCCATATTTGTGAACTGAAATGGTCACCAGATGACAAATCTAAACTTAGGGGTTGTATATCCAACAGCTGGAAGAACCCGTTGTAAACTCGATAAAAACTGGAACCTAACATGGGGGTGCAAATAGAAGTTAATGGATGGGGATGCATTAATAAACTATAGGTAAACACCCCAACAGGGACACTATAGCCACGTCCCTGCTAACTCATGATTTACACTGATTTAATTTTTACATTCGTTGTTACGGGCCTATAATGTCGAATAACACATAATAGCTTATGCTGTTAATATGACATTAGAACATAAAACATAAACAAACATGCACGTTTTCACTCTTATACATGCACCCCCACCCTAAAGATGACCCATGTACCGGCCTGTCCGAATGGTAATTGGGATATTTTCAAGCAGAAACGGTTAAAACGTGAAGCATAGCATTCGCATCTTTGACATCCCAGATCTGCGTCGGCGACATCTCGATATGCGGCTTTGATACCCGAAATTACGGGTACCCACACTTGGACGCAGTAGTATTTTTACGAACCGCAATTTCTATTTTCGCATAATCCGCCATCTATGGCTGATAATTATGTTTCAAACGAACTACCTAACGTCAAAAAGTGTCTACTATTTATGACAAAATCGTAAATGAACCGGAATTTCTATTACATTTTTAGGCGTGAAAGCAAGCTATGGTCGCTATCCCATTGAGGGAACATTCCGCTTTGCGAAATTATGGGTTGAATAGTGGATATCACCATTTAACTGAGATGTATGGATTCATCTGAGGGAAGATATATTCATTTATCAAAAGCGCATGGTCTGGTTTGGTGTTACCCTCGAGTGTGGCGATACCACGTACACGGGGAGATCGGGATGTGAGGCACCCGTGTCTGGTTGGCAGATTTATTGTCTTGATAAGGAAATGGTATACGGAATCATGTGCCAACATCATGCGAATTTGCTAGACATGAGTAATATGAAAATGTGTAATGTCATAATATCACGAAACGGTTATATAGTTTAAATTTTATGGCCACTTGTTTGTTCGCGATGGCACGTGTTATGCGTATCACAGAGTGTGTATATATGCGGGCGAGTGAATGCAATAGCTAAGCAGGTAGCAGTATCTCAAAGGTAAGCGTTTACTTTCACGATCTCTCACGAATTTCAATGGGTGGAAATATCATACTTGGAACAGCAATGATTTGACAGTTTAAACTGGAAAATAATTTAAATTATTTTGGAAAAATAAGTTTAATTATAAGTTAAATAGAAACAGTGTAAAGGAGAACATATTCGAAATAATTCATTAATAAGAGCCACATTTACAGATTAAAAACACGTCGGAATGGGAGTGTGTGCCTGCATGCATGGTTTCGATGCACTGTGCATCACACTTAGAGTATTGCACAACCCAAATCGACTTTTCAGTTTTGTCATATATGTTTGGGAGCTCGGTATACGAGATATGTTTGGGCGCTCGGTATACCAGATATGTTAGGGCGCCCGGCATACATATATGTTTGGGCGTTCGGTATACCTGATATGTTTGAGCGCTCGGGATACCAGATATCTCGTATGTTTGGGCGCTCGGTATACCCTATATGTTTGGGCGCTCGATATACCCTATATGTTTGGGCGCTCGGTATACCCTATATGTTTGGGCGCTCGGTATACCAGATGTCTCGTACTTTCTCAACGACAGGAGCGATTCCATATACAACGTACACGGACACCTTAGAAATGTCAATCAACCATGGCTATAAATAACGATACACTTCAGCAACACTGCGCTGCAATTTGGGATGCTCCCTTATCAAACTGTTGCATGGCTTTTTTTAGACGACACATCACTTCCAATGTGCCGACCAATGGAGCTTTCCACAGAGGCCACACCCACAGCGTAGTACCGCCCAGTTGCAATTTATTAGAATATATTTGACCAATCAGATGCCGAGCAGGCCGCTGGCTGCGGACATTTTTCGACGCCATCTTTCTTCACCCTAATTCTGATATCCATGCATACATTCAGTGTTAAATTGCCTATATTCAAACAACTTTTTTGTTGTCAAATCTTAATATACTGAGATTTATATTTGCGGCATGATGTTATAAATTTATCCGTGATTATAACAATGTTTTTCGTTTAGCATGACACTTGTCATAATTTTCACATTTAATGGCATAACGAATGTATGTTCTCTGGTTTAGATATAATATGATAGTACGTGACACGTAATGAAGCAACCACCAAGTTGATCATTAAGTTCAATGTTACAATAATTATAGGATGTTCCGTACAGGGTACTTCGTGTGCTACACCACTCTGAGAAATGTCTGTGTCGTCACACAAATACCATGCTAGAACTTGGATTGATATATTCGTAATCGTATATAGTCATCAATAGCCGGCTTACCACCATAGTAACGGACATTGCATAAATATAGTGAACTATTCAAATCCAGCATTAAATTCATGGTTATGATCAGGCAAAAAATATTAGTAAAGTTCGAAGATAAGATAATAATAGCTGAGAACCTGGTGTGAATTGAACTGTGGTGGGGCCTCAAGCATATCTACCCCTGCACGTCAGAACAAAATTATGCCATGAAATGGCATAATTAGCTTGAGGATGGAAGTAAACCATCATCCCACTGCGAAATCAACCAGGCCTGTTGGGTTTGAATAGTTCACTATATGGGCAATGTCAGGTACTACGGTAGTAACCCGGCTATTGGTGACTATATACGATTACGAATATATCAATTCAAGTTATAACATGGTATTTTAGTGTGATGACACAGACATTTATCCGAGTGGTGTAGCACACGTAGTACCCAGTGTTCGCGCTGTCGGTAGCCAAATTAGTCAATGGCTAATCTTTTTCGAATTTGGCCAATAAAAATTTCATTTGGCTAAACTTTTGTTTACCCCAAATGGAGACTGAAAACATGAATTTTTGGCAAGTGGGTTTTCAATTCTGTGATGTGAACGATCTAGTCCCAAAACATCGTAAGTGGAATTATATCGTCGACTGTACAAAGGGAAACCCGATCGCGGACAGTACAAAGGGAAACCCGTCACTCTGCACGAAAGAGCAAAAGGTCATTATATAACATTTAATCCGCTAATCCCCCATTGTCTGTCTGGTCTTGTCACTCACGGGGCTCCTGCACAATGCATGTTTGTGATGACATTGTATTTATGACGGTCAAGGTTTATGAGCACCAAGTGTAAGAAAATAGCTTAATCAGCCAAATGTGAATCACGACAGATATTTTGTGGCTATTTGTCGTCAATGCCGATACATTCAAAATAATATGTATGCTTTTATGACAGATTGTAATTTGATAATGGCGTAACAATATTGAGTTATTAGTTTCTAGAAGTCACTTAGCTATTTTCACAAGGATAATTAATATTTAATGATTTACAAAAAGATATTGATATAAAACAAAAAAGTAATGACATTACAAAGGACGATCCCGGGTTACTCCCCCCCCCTCCCCAAATCACTCTTTCACATAAAGGTTAATAAATTTTTAATAAACGATTTATATAAAAATATTTCTAGTTCGTCAAAATTAGTTAAATTATTGTGTATTTTACCTGTGTCTGTTAGATTTGACGTTTTAGTCATTAATTGTGAACTGACCAGAAAACGATCATTTAATTAGTCATAGTTTTTTTTTGGCTAAATTTTTTTTGATTTGGCTAATAAATTTTTCATTTGGCTAAACTTTTGGCTAAAGTTTTATTCGGTCCAGCGCGAACACTGGTAGTACCCTGTATGTATATATATATATATATATATATCACAGCAGAATTTTTCTTAGAATTAATGGATGGAAATGGAATGCCTTAAATATTTGTATTATTTGAGTCGGACATAGATTACCTTAGCTGCAGGCAATTAATGCAATACATGTAAACTATGTAGAAAAAGAAATTATTGTAGTGAATATGATGCGTCACTTTAATATTTGAGTCGGACATAGCTTACCTTACCTGAAGGCAATCAATGCAATAAGTGATGTAGAAACAGAAATTATTGAATGAAGTGTAATGAATATGAAGCGTCACTTTAATATTTGAGTCGGACATAGCTTACCTGAAATTATTGAATGAAGTGTAATGAATATGAAGCGTCATTTTAATGCAATATCGACTGGTACGACCTGTAGACCGCGCCAATCGATTTAATTTTGAAATCAAAGATGGCTGCCAGCGTCCATGTTTTTTGGACAAATGACCCCAAAATGACTCAATCCCATCTACATTGTACATGTCAATAGCCATGACAAATATCATAATGATCTGACCAAAGGTACGACCTAGAGCCTGTGTCGAAGGATTTAGTCACGCAAAGAGTAAAATCCAAGATGCTCACGACGGCCATGTTTTTGGTCGACCATCGCGCCAAAGGATTTAGTCAAGCAAAGAGTAAAATCCAAGATGGCTACTGGTAAAATCCAAGATGGCTACTGGTGGCCATGTTTCTTGGCCTAACGACCCCAAAATAACTCGTTCCCATCTACATGTCAATATTAACATCTATGACAAATTTTATGATAATCAGACGAACAGTACGACCTGTAGACCGCGCCAATCTATTTAATTTTGAAATCAAAGATGGCTGCCAGCGGCTATGTTTTTTGGCCAAATTACCCCAAATCTACATGTGAATGTCAACATTCATGACAAATTTCATAATGATCTGACCAAAGTAAGGACATGTAGCCCGCGCCAAAGGATTTAGTCATGCAAAGATTAAAATCCAAGATGCTCATGACGGCAATGTTTTTTGTCCAAACTACCCCAAAATGACTCGTTCCCATCTGCCTGTCATTATTAACATCCATGACAAATTTCATGATAATCAGACGAACAGTACGACCTGCAGACCGCGCCAATTTATTTAATTTTGAAATCAAAGATGGCTGCCAGCGGCCATGTTTTTTGGCCAAATGACCCCAAAATGACCCATTCCCATCTACATGTCAATGTCAAAATTCATGACAAATTTCATAATTATCTGACAAAAGTACCCTGCTGGACAAAACAAGTGTCAACTTAACTGCGGTGCGGTTAGCGTTGCCACCGCGGCCGTACACATGTACACCGTGGCTCCACCGGCTAACTACAGTTGGGCTGCGGTTTACTTGCTATCTGGCATGGTGTAGCTGCCACGGTGTACATGAACTTTCATTAAACTGAAAAAAGAAAATACAAACCAAAATGTACATGTCATTCGGCCGCGAGGGTACATGTAGTTACCGTTCGGACGCAGTTAACTTGCCGTTCGGCCGCAGTGTACTTGCTGTTCGGCCGCAGTACTCAACTGCAGTTACAAACTGTGACACCGCAGCCGCACGGCAAATACACCGCGGTACGACCTGTAGCCTGTGCCAAAGGATTTAGTCATGCAAAGAGTAAAATCCAAGATGGCTGCTGGCGGCCATGTTTTTTGGCCGAATGACCCCAAAAGGACTCGTTCCCATCTACATGTCATTGTTAAAATCTATGACAAATTTCATGAAGATCCGACCAAAGATACGACCTGTAGCCCGCGCCAAAGGATTTAGTCATGCAAAAGTAAAATCCAAGATGGCTGCTGGCTGCCATGTTTTTTTGTCGAACAACCCCAAAATGACTCGTTCTCATCTACATGTCAATATTAACACCCATGACAAATCAGACGAACAGTACAACCTGTAGACCGCGCCAATGGATTTAATTTTGAAATCCAAGATGGCCACCAGCGGCCATGTTTTTCGGCCGTTTATTCCAAAAGAGTTTGTTCCCAACGACATGTCATTGTTAACATCTATGACAAATTTCATGAAGATCAGACCAAAGGTACGACATGTAGCCCGTGCCAAAGGATTTGGTCATGCAAAGAGTAAAACGCAAGATGGCTGCAGGCGGCCATGATTTTTGGCCGAATGACCCCAAAAGGACTCGTTCCCATCTGCATGTCATTGTTAGCACCCATGACAAATTTCATGAAAATCAAACTAAATCTACAACCTGTAGCCTGCGCCAAAGAATTTAGTCATGCAAAGAGTAGAATCCAAGATGGCTGCTGGCGGCCATGTTTTTTGGTCGAACAACCCCAAAATGACTCGTTCTCATATACATGTCAATATTAACATCCATGACAAATTTCATGATGATCAGACAAACAGTACGACCTGTAGACCGCGCCAATGGATTTAATTTTCAAATCCAAGATGGCCGCCAGCGGCGATGTTTTTTGGCGAATGACCCCAAAATGACTCGTTCCCATCTACATGTCAATGTCAACATTCATGACAAATTTCATAAAGATCAGACCAAAGGTACGATATGTAGCTCGCGCTAAAGGATTTAGTCATGCAAAGAGTAACATCCAAGATGGCTGTTGGCCGCCATGTTTTTTGGCCGAATGACACCAAAAGGACTCGTTCCCATCTACATGTCATTGTTAACATCCTTGACAGATTTCATGAAGATCCGACCAAAGCTACGATATGTAGCTCGCGCTAAAGGATTTAGTCATGCAAAGAGTAACATCCAAGATGGCTGCTGGCGGCCATGTTTTTTTGGCCGAACAACCCAAAAATGACTCGTTCCCATCTACATCTGCGGCCTCCATTCCAGGACACTGACATGCCAGCGTTCACAGGGGCAAAATGGAGTATAGACATTTCTGGATCATTTCCAATAACATTAGCTATAAATAATAAATACTTGTTAACTTGGTTATGTTTGCATAGTTGTTGCATATAAACATTTCCGATTACAAGTAAGAGCACAGATTTGATTATCCATTGCCTTTTGGAAGACATTATTCCCAGGTTTAGTGTGCCCATTCAAATTTTGAGCGACAACGCAAAGGAGTTCACTTCAAATAATTTAAAAAAAAGTCTGTACAAATCTAGAAATAAAATTACTTTTAACCAGTTTATATTCGCCTCAGTCTAAGAGACGGAATGAGAGATCACACCGCAGTCTAAAGGACATATTATCTAAAATTATAGGGGGAAATCAGAGAATATGGGATCTGGTTTTAGGACAAGCACTATTAGCATATAGATGCATGATTTCAGATTCCTCAAAAACTTCAAGTTTGGAATTAATGTATTCACACCCACTCATTTTTCCTTTGGATAATATGTTAGCTCTCAGGTTAAAATATATGGGTAACCAAATGCATCAAGTTACTCTTCAAGCACAGTATATATAGAGCTTTCAGATATGTTCACCATTACATGAAAATTGCTAAACGTCGACAGAAATACCGAATAAAATAGCAGATGTAACCTATAAAGTATATCATAAGATTGGACAGCCATCGGGTAAGTTGTCGTTAAAATGGGCCCCATATCACGTTATTCTAGAGACAAAAGGTCGCCTTTCATTTAATATGAACATAGGCTAGCTTAATTAACGAACAAACGCTGAACATGCATGGGTGCCAGTTTGGCGAGGGTGGGGTAATTAACTTTCTTTCTAACTATCATTCCTCCACCAGTAAAACTGATGTTGTGATATGGCATAGCGGCTGAAATGATGACAAACCTCAATCAATAGGCCAACATGCATGGATTTGCCCGTGGCTTAAATCCTTTGATCGGTATTGTTCATAATATACATGTGTCTGACTGATTCTGTTAATATT
The DNA here is from genome assembly GCA_032622095.1 of Siphonodentalium dalli. Lineage (NCBI taxonomy): Eukaryota > Metazoa > Mollusca > Scaphopoda > Gadilida > Siphonodentaliidae > Siphonodentalium > Siphonodentalium dalli. The sequence goes on along the minus strand of CP136069.1, from coordinate 19,717,778 downwards.
ATTCTATTAGCTGAAACAGGAATAATGGATGCGTTAATTTGTTGATGGGAGCAATCAGATACAATACATGTACCGGTAGTGTAGGTAGTTGGCGTTTTGATCAATACAAGTCGTATAAAAGCGCCATGTTTTAATATCTTGTGGGACAGCATCTCTAGTCTAGGAATTTTCTCAAGAACCAACATTTTGAACAACGTAGAGCCGAAAATTCAAGATGGCGTCCAAGATGGCCGCTTGTTTGACGGTGGTACACCTAATAGATTTGCTTCTCAATTTGATATGTTAAACTGTTATAGAATAACAGTCCCAACTTTTAGTTGAAAAATGGCAACAATTATTGAAGATGGATGCCAAAATTTTTGTTTAAATACTTAACAATTTTCGAGATAATATAAGAGAAGATATCAACAATGTGTTGATTATTCGATAGAATGACCACTGTGGAAGAGTCATGCCCACTAAAGGCGAATAAGTATAATTCGTACTGGTACAAATGTGAGGTAGAATATGTGCTATGTAAAATGAGCAAAATTGTTCTGACACAGGGTTTCATTCTGTAAATGCTTAGAAACGAAACTTGAATGGCTCTGATGTCTTCAATTATATTTGCGACACTACTATATGGTTGGATCAATTTAATAACAATTTGAATATCGAGATCTTTACGAATAAAAACATCAATTTAGTAGTGGATTTCGCACGAAATTAGGAAACACCAATGACAAAACCCATAATCGTCTATCTCAATTTAGATCTCAAAACAGGAACATATGGAAGGTATTCTGCAACACATGTTCATCACCGGGCCTCGTATTCAAATTACCAATACTTTGAAATTTGAAATTGCACTTTGTTTTAATAAACTGAATTGAACAATTCACTTCTCACAACATCTGTACAACTTCGTACATAGAAGTTTGCTTCTTGAACATTTGCACCTGGGACAAACCGATTTGCAAACACATGTAATCAACTATGGACGCTCTATAGCTGCTTCTGGGTTGTCATCCATACAGTAACAAAAGAACCGCCAATCAAAGAAGTCAGGCGCTGGAAACTTTGCATCTACTATGGGACTTACAGTCCAGATACCAGCCTGACATATCACGACAAAACGCTAAATACACTCAAATAGTGGCGATGGAACATCAAGAATCACACAATGATTCCTCGTAATTGGCATCAAACAGTCAGGGAGCTAAGCTTTCCAAGCTTCCCAGAATTGCGCTTACCCTTACCAATGAAAAATGAAGTTGAGTCGCAACCTAATATCGGATGGAATATTGGAAGTTCAGTTGAATTTGTGTTAGCCCATTCAATTGCACATACCAACTATGTTGTAGGTAACATGGGATTTAGACTTCTCGAAAGACAAACAGTTTCACACGGTTTGCATTGAAGAAGCATATCATGCAGTTGTTCCAACATGATCATGATAATATATGTGTCAACAGTGTGAGCAATAATCGATGAATTATCGGTTTGTAGTATATGAGATATATGTTCTTCCCAGACGAAAATCCAGCGGTTCCCCCATCTATATTGAAAGTGGTCGAAAGGAGGGGCGGTAATAAATGTGACTACATAAGCTGCATGAAGGTCCCATGCGATTCAAACTACATAGCCACGGCAGAGCCAAATCCAACGGTCGAGTGTAATGTGTTCGACGGGGGTATTTGATACACTTACCGAGACCTGAAGTCGGGCATACCTTCTCAATGTATATCAGCACAACTGCCATATGTTATGGCAGCTCGCAGATTGTAGAAGTACTGACTTGGTTTTGGACAGGTAAATAGAGGCAGGCTAGTATCAAAACAGGAACGTGAGAGAAACGTGGTTGTGGCATTCGATGTAAGGTGGGGGCTTACCACAACAATTCCACCGAATTGGAATGACTTTCTAAGAAACACCACCAATAAGCAAAAATTGTTTGCATTTGTCAATGAATGTCTCTTTAAATTGGAAACCCTAACAGAGGAAATCATCTTCGCAACGGAGGATCATATTCTCTTTGGATGTACATATGAATAAGCTGACAGTAGATTAGTCGGACATATATCTCATATGCTACAAACGCATTATTCATCGATTATTGTTCGTACTGTTGACAAGGATATTATCGTGATTCTGTTGTGACATCTGCATGCTATGCTACTCCAATGCAAAGATTTGAAACTGTGTCCTTCGGCAAGTCTAAATCCCATATTATTTGCAACATAGTTGATATGTACAATTCAGTTGGGCTCAGAAAATTCCAATATTCCATCATTTCCATGCGATATCAGGATGCGACTCAACTTCCTTTTTCTTTGGTTAGGGTACATTTTGGGGTGCTTGAAAAACTTACCCAGAGCTAACAGAATGTTTTATGTCAATTACGATGAATCATTTTGTGGTACTTGATGTTCCATCACCACTATTTGAGTGTATTTATCATTTCGTCGTGATTGTTTATGACAAATCTGCGAACCTGACCTCAGTTAATAAAGACAGACATGAAATATTCAACAAAGGCACGGGCACATGAACAGTTACCATCAAAGAAATCGTGCTACTAGTATACATCAGGCTGGCACATGGACTGTATGCCCCATCATATATGCAAAGTGTCCAGCACCTGACTGTTTCACAAGAATCGATTGTATCGCCTTTCCGGTTCTGTCTCTATCGAACTAAGTCCCGACTCTTTCGCGATTTAAAACAAATTAATTTTTTCAAATGTTGACCGCCATTTATACACTAAATGTCAAAACAGAACTATTTTCTAAACAAATATCCGCAGATTAGTTCTTTGCTCGTGCGTATTGGTGATAATGATGCGAAATCAGCTATTTTGTGGACAATTAGAGGCATAATGCGTTCTTGTGCATTTCCTATGTAAATTAAGCAGCAATTTGATGATATGTTTATCGGCCTTGACACTTTTAGTTGGGCTGGAACATGTCTCACTGTATGAGTGTACACCAGGATACTATAATAAACTAATGTACGATAATAAACCTGACAAGTTCCAGCCCAATTTAAATGTGATAAGGCTGGAAATCTGAGCATCAAGCTGCTGCTGTGGGAAATACACACAAATGTATGTCTCTAAATGTGCACCACAAGCAACCGATTTTGCATTACTATCATCAATAAGCACGTATAAAGACCTAATTTGTCGATTGTTATTGGAGAATACTTTCTGTAGTGACTTCAGTATATAAACAGCCTATCAAATCCCCCCAGTGCGCCTCGTTCGGGTGGAAATTTATTGACGATTCGTTTGTTCCTGTATGAATGACAACCACATAAGTGGCTAGAGTGTGCACCGAATTGATTAACTGTGTTTGAAAATCGGTTTGTTCCAGGTGCAAATGTTCAAAAAGCGAACTTCCGTGTACGGAGTTGTGCAGATGTGATTTATTAAAACAAAGTGCATTTTCAATTTTACTGATCCCATCTTCCCACCACATGACCCCTGGAGTATATCCCAGCAACAATATAACACACAAAATTATACATATGCATATTTCTGTTGCTGGAATAATTGAGGACACTATATGATACAAGGACATAATAATATATCTTATTCAGAACTCAGACATACTTTCGAATATACGCTTCAATCATTTTGTGTAAAATTTGATGTAAAAACACTGAATTTAAGTATTGGTAATTTGAATACGAGGCCTTGTGATGAAGATATGTTGCAGCATACCTTCCATATGTTCTTGTGTTTTGAGAACCAAATTGAGTTTGATGAGTATGGGGTCTGTCATATTGTGTTTCTTAATTTCGTGGTAAATCCACTACTAATTGATTTTTTATTTGTTAACATCTCGACATACAAATTGGTATTCAATTGACCCAACCATATAGTAGTGTCGCAAACAGAATTGATGACATCAGTGTCATTCACGGTTGGTTATTAAGCATTTGCAGAATGAAACACAGTCTAATAATAATTTCATTCATTTTATATAGCACATATTCTACCTCACATTTCTACCAGAACGAACAATACTACTTCACCGTTAATGTGCATAACTCTTCCACAGAAGTTGTCCCATCGAACAATGAACACATATATTCTCTTATATTATCTCGAATATTGTAAAGTATTTAATGAAAAAATAAGGAAAACAAATTTATCATGTTTTGGCCGCCATTTTGACATCCATCTTCAAAAATTATGGCTAGTTTTCAACTAAACGTCGTGGTTATTATTTTATATCACCATTCTTAGATAATGTGGGGGAATTCTTTATGATTACCATATCAAATCGAGAAGCAAACCTATTAGGTGTGTCACCATCAAACCGGCGGCCATCTTGGACGCCATCTTGATTTTTCGGTTCTACGTCTGTCAAAAAGTTGGTTCTTAAGAAAATTCCTAGACTAGAGATGCTGTCCTACAAGATACTAAAAAATGGCGCTTTTATCCGACTCATATCGATCCGAGTATTTTTTGTCGCTAACTACCTACACTACGGTACATGTAAAGCAGCAGTCAACAAGTGTATTAAGAAAACCAAAATACAATGGTATATGCCAGAACAAAATGTGATTATATCGTGGGTTGAGAGCAACAACCCGCCATCTCCATGTTTTATAAAACGGAGATAAAGCCATTTTAAGCTTTCATCTGTATATATCGTTATTGTCTCATGCCGTTAGATAAATGATAGACACATATCAAACACAGATTGTGAAGTGCTATTACGTGGTAATTTTGAACACAAGTGTGACTTGATAATTGGCCATAATTAGCTAATTTATACACATGGGGCATTGGTGTTCTCACATAGTTCTGTTAATGTGGCAGCGATAAACCACTAACTGCCACATGGCGGCATATTGCTCCCGGTGATGTGTGAAATGCCTCTATGGAAAGCCGGACGCTTTGGATCGTATATAGACTATATCTGATGTTGTGACGTCACCAACTATTATCTAATACAACACTGCTGTTTTTAATTTTTGCGTTTAGTCTATTGATAATAATAGACTTGCGGTATTTTATAATACCTCTATAAATAAGGTCACGTATGTCGATACTTAACTTTTCTCTTCACTGTGGACTTAGGGAGGGAAATAAATGCCCGTTAAAGAACACAAAATTATGCAGAAAAATAAAAATCCGACAAAAAAATCGATTTCAACGCGTTTATAATTGTGTCACTCCAGCAACAATTCCAACGATCGTCTCTTATAAAGAGCGTCCATGCTTCCGCAATTAAACACGGTATAATTATGGTGACTTAAATCTTACAACCGTTTTCGACGTATTGCTAGTGGATGGTTTTGTGAATTTGTGAATGATCTCAAATATCAATTGTTCCTACTTTAGTAAAACTCTTTTGACTCAATTGACCATCATTTCAAAATTTCATAACCTTATTGGGTTTGTGTTTTGACATTTTCAGGAGACGGAAAGCCTGAGCTATCAGTTGGGCAATTCTAAAACAAAGAGGTGGGGTGCTAATGCAATTTCCCCAAGTTGTGGTGCAGCCCCTGGTTAAGTGGTCCTGCCACGACCCTGTATACTAGGCGGGTGTAAATGAGCCCCCATGTTAAGTGGTCGTGACGCGACCATGTAGGTTAGGCGGGTGTATATATAGGAGCACCAATGTTAAGAGTTTATGTTAATTTTGCTATAATGCTGCTGGGCCCTGCTGATACAGATATGAGGATGTTGGGAGAGGAAATGTTTAAACGCCAATATGTTTCTGAAATGATTATTATCGCCATCTTTGGCTAATGCGAGGGATATAAGGACAACCCAGTGTCGGTATGGAACACTAAATAACATACGAATCAAATATTTAAATATGGCTGCTGAGCTGGTTGCTGAAAAGCGGTCGTAAGTGTGGGCCTGGTCCATAAATTATCCTACGTGCAGACTGAAATCGCCATCAGTTGGAAAGTTGGGTCAAGATGGAAAATACACAGCCCGTGAAGCCAGTGGTTGGCCTTCCCATGTTTGTTGCGACCAAGAAAGTTTTGCTTTAGTGGAAAGGTGGAATATTTAGTTTTATTATGGTAATTCGGTTGGACACCCTCTTCAATCGCACATGTGCGTCATACAAAGCCAGTTTGTTGTTTTTGTTGTTGTTCATCTTCTGGACCTTATTATTCGGTTGAATATTATCAACTATATTGGGTCGTTACATTGAACATTTCCAACATTTGAACAGTTTGGGGTACCAGTTGAACAATTCCAACCAATGAGTGAATGCAATTTGTGCTTCGTGGATGCCATTTGAAATTATAATTTGGTTTAAACAATATTTTATTTGAACACTAAACAGAACAGAAATACGTATAGGATATTCCCCGAGCTGTCGGGCATTCGGAGAAATAATTCACCGAGGCGAAGCCGAGGTGTTTATTTGGACGAATGGCCGACAGCGAGGGGAATATCTGGCTTAATCCTCAGTATTTAAAGAATAACAAGACGAAATTTAATTTTACCTATAGTATTACTTTGAAATTTGTCAATGACATTACAATGTATGATATATTCAACTAAAAGTCAATAAAAGTTTTAACAAAAAATGTGAACATGACCATTAAACAATTTCCGAATCTGTCAGACAAATAAAGATTTGTACGCAAATTCAGTTGCCACTTTAAATAGTGATCTGGAGATTTGGAATTAAAATTGTCATTAAAAATGTGTCAATCGCCACCCCCCCCCCCCCCCCCCCCCCCCCCCGCCCCATGAAATATGGCCAATCCTGCTATATATCCTACTTAGCTGTGCATTTATAAACCAATATGAACACAATATTTTTGACTCACATTATGTTATATCTCAGATAACACATGGGCGGAAGTCTAATTGACACCAGTGCATATGTGCATGGACACCTTCCAGTTACAACAAACATTTATTTTGCTTGGCCTGATACTGCTCGTCCTCGCTGCATTGTCACAAATCAAAATTGTCGCATTGAGTTGGTATGCACTGAGCCGCGTTGACAATCCAGTTATGATGAGTGGTTATCGGGATATCAGTTATAGGTAGCCCCAAACATGATATTGCCTTTGTCGCCGATTAGCTTACCACACGCTTTAATCTAATTAATTAACACGTCGTTCTCGGGCGCATTTGTAAATTGAATGTGAGAAGAGTGAATTTTGTCAGTAAAACGGGACGTGAACAAACTCCGCATTCGAACAGGGAATGAAGTAATTTTCTAAACTTTCTGTGTCGACGTTATCTAAATGGATATTACATAGTTATATGTTATCAGCATGGCGTTCATTTTATAAGCGAAATAAACATCACAAGCACCCGGAGGTAAATGACAATCCAGCCGATGATCAAACTGATGTTTTCCGTTAATATTGGAATAAAAAAATCTTTCGATGAGTCGTTTTCGTATTGTACTGTTTATCTGATTTATTTCCATGAATTCGAAGTTGGATTTACAAGGAGTTCTTGACCAACGTAAGTTATCGAATGAGGTTTATTTACTATAAATATATAGTAGTCGTTACCCGTATAAAAAGATCTTCAATTTCAGCATTTTGACAACATTTTATTAAAATCCATGTAATCAACGTAACTAATCCACTTAAGTTATAGTGTGGTGTACCCGACATTACGAACTGATTTGGATTATCAACATTTAAATATTTAGCATTTACCAGAAAATTATATCGTGCGAGTGATTCCGTGTTATAAGAAGGCTCCACCTTAGTAAGTTTTTCATTATCATAACAAGTCTCAAATACAATGCAAATTCAGTAGGACCCAACCGCATCATAGCAGATTAGCAGGACCACTTGACCGGGTGGAATATATTTGTTCTAGTCCGAATTGTCTAATTCCGAAATTAACAATTTCACATTCCGGTTTGTAACTGTTTTCTTTATGTTCTGGCGGAATCGACGATTATAAAATAATTTACCCCCCCCCCCCCAAATAAGTGAATTCTTTAACTATTTCTAGGCTACAGCCTCCATACTTGAATGTGGGGAGATTTTTCGACCATTTCTTCGTGAAAATCATTATTATTATTTTGTTTTGTATTGACTTGAAGCTTCCAAGCTTCTGCATAATCGACAAAGGCGAGGAGAGCCCCAGTGATATACCGGCTTTGTGTGCTCTGAAAATAAATGTTAATATAACATATATTTTTCAGCTGTTTTAAATAGTTCGCACACAAGTGAGAGAAAAACGCTCTTTATTCATACCACACCAGGAATGTATTAACAAGGAACGCTCTTTATTGTTCAATGCCAAAGAAGTTGGGGAACCGAACTTTCTCAATTCAATCTCTTGAACTAGGCTATGTGCGGCATACAGAGGCCTTATACGAATATAACAAACGCGAGCATAATTTAGACCTTCAAACCACTTATTCCCATAATCACACTGGTAACTTAAATAATAAATCTAATAAATATATTGTTTGTTCGCAACCAAATTACGACACTGACTTAGCATATGTGGCGTTGAGCAATGCATTTGCTATGCATATTGTCCAAACTCACACAAGAGCAGACTTCAATTTTAGCTTGTACATTGTTTTAATTCGTTGTTGAACTCACGGTACTATTTGTTAACAGCATCAG